>JABJVO010000050.1:5618664-5636275 GCA_026770805.1 Boulengeromyrus knoepffleri
CATAGCACTGCTTTAACACTGGAGAGCGTTTAGCGTGATGCACTGCATATCCATAGCACTGCTTTAACACTGGAGAGCGTTTAGCGTGATGCACTGCATATCCATAGCACTGCTTTAACACTGGAGAGTGTTTGTCAGTGATGTGTGTTCATTTTCACAAACCAGTGAGTGTCTTCATTTTGCTCTACTAGCTGACTGAATGCGCAGCGCTAATGGGGATTCAGATCCCAAGCCCAATGTACCTGTACTTGCACAAATGGCAAATAGTTTCACTTCAATTTCAATAATGTGTGACACGCTAGCTAAAGTGCCAGTGGTATCAAATTTCACATTAAATGTCTGGCACTATTTAAAATATAATCCCCTGATGCTAAAATTAAGAGACACTTTACTGTGTTTCCGTTGTAACATACGGATTTGCTTTGCTGTGCATTTACTTTGAAACTATTCAGGTCACTGTTACAGAGTTGCCATCTTGAGAAATTAATTTGAGTTTATTTAAAGCTTAATATATTATTCAAAAGATGACGTCCTGTCTCACCTCTCTTTTCCCATGCTTATTCATTCCATCTGCAAGCTTTTCCAATTGTCCGTCCAAACTATTATGGTCTGTGTCAGCCTACATAAGAGCAGCACATAGAAAAACAGTTGGCGTGCAGACAAGTCTGCTCCAGAGTAAAACTGGAGGATTATTGTACCGTTACAGTATGGATCTGTAAAAAAAAAGGAAAACTAACATCTGCATCTACCTTGGGGTGATCAGATAATCTATGTCAGGGAGGACACTGAGATTGGTTTTGTAAAGTAATTTCAATTAAAAGGACCCAGATTTCACTTTAGCACTGAGTCCTTGCTGCGTGCTGATTGGTCAGTCTCCTACAATCATGCATGTGTCACTAATGTTAATGTGAAACAGCTGGATTAGTCTTTCAATTAATGAAACACGCCAGTAAAAGAACAAGACAAACCATACTATTTAGCCAATCACAGGAGCCGTTCAGGTTTAAAGTAGTCCGTAAAACCTGGAGTAGCTCATAGCGTCCCTCCTGTCATGGATTAGGTGCTCACCATAGGTGTGGTCAGCCTATCAAGCTAAATTATCTGCTCACCCTACCTCCCGGACGGGGATTATCTGCTCACCATCCCTCCCGGACGGGGATTATCTGCTCACCCTACCTCCCGGACGGGGATTATCTGCTCACCCTACCTCCCGGACGGGGATTATCTGCTCACCATCCCTCCCGGACGGGGATTATCTGCCCACCATACCTCCCGGACGGGGATTATCTGATCACCCTACCTCCCGGACGGGGATTATCTGATCACCCTACCTCCCGGACGGGGATTATCTGCTCACCATACCTCCCGGACGGGGATTATCTGATCACCCTACCTCCCGGACGGGGATTATCTGCTCACCCTACCTCCCGGACGGGGATTATCTGCTCACCCTGCGTAACTGTTTTCAAAAGCCGAAATGCACAGATGCAATTACCTCAGTATGGTTCACATCGTCCAGCAAACACTGAATGGTTGGGTACTAAATTATTTAAAATTAGGCTCATCGTTAAATCACTATTTCACATTGTGATATCCTGACTAACTGTATCCTCATGCTTACTTGAATAACTCTGGATTTCTTTTATTGCTTTAATCTAGGGGCCACTTTGTCTAATCTGGGTATCTCAGTGGTACGGCTGGTATAACCATTAGTTTAGCAACAGAGAAAAATGCCAGAGTTTAGTGATAAGAGGTACATGACTGATGGCCATTAGACAGCAAACAGGATCCCTTTTTGTGGTTTAGTTCTCAGTTGGATTCCCGTCTCCTTATTACACAGAGGTCATGGTTCCTTATAAGCATGAAATTACATAAAGGGTCCTTAAATAGTGGCAGCTAATGACGTAGCCTTTATCCAATTCATTATTTTTTGTCTGCTTTCACATTAAGGGAAACATTATTCTTCTTGTTTCCAGTCTTCCTTAGTATGGTACGATCCTTAAGATGTCTGCTTGAATGTTATTCAGACAACAACAAACCCAGCTCCCAAAATCAGTTAGACGCTATTAGCTGCAGGTTTTACCGACTTCTTTAAAGCTGAACGGCTCCTCTGCTCGGCTGAATTGTTTGGTTTGTCTTGTACTTTTACTGGTTTGTTTCCTTAATTGGAAGACTCATTCACCTGTTTCACATTAACATTAATGACACATGCATGATTACAGGAGATTGACCAATCAGTACACAGCAAGAGCTTAGTGCTTAAGTGATATCCAGGTCCTTTTAATTGAAATGGTAGCTTATAAACCCTTTCGTAGCTCATGCTGTCCCTCCTGACATGGACCAGGGCTCACGCTAGACCAGGGCTCACGCTAGACCAGGGCTCACCAATCTTTTTCAAACTGAGCGCTATTTCATGGGTACTGAGCCATATGAAGGGCTACCAGTTTGAAAGTCCTTCCTAAACTTATCTAAACTTAATGTATATTGAACATGTTTTAAATGCTTTTTTAGATATTGTCATTTTCAAATCTATATAAATGTGAACGTCATTAAAGAAGAATAGCAACAGGATAAAATAAAATTTTAGACGCTGCTCACTGGTGAGTTGTGCTATTTTTAGAACAGGTCCGTGGGCAACTCTTGTGGTCCTTGGGGGCGTCCTGGTGCCCGCGGGCACCATGTTGGTGACCCCTGCGCTAGACCCACTCCGCTGAACCACCGAAGACCTGTGACTTAACCACCTAAGATCAGCTAAAACCAGCTAGAAACGTAACCAGGGAAGCCGTTCTGCTACAAGCAGGATGACACGGCACTGAAAGTTTAATACGTATCAGCTTCCAAGAACGTGCCCAAAGATCACGCCGTTAGCATGCAGGCTGCCAGCGTAGCATCCGGAGGAAGCGCTTAGCGTCTCCACAGAGTGAGTCAGCTGACCGCAACCGGTTTGCAGAAGTCTGCTGTCCTCGATCCTTTCTCCAGCTGGTTGTTTATATCAGCACGTGTGTGTTTGCTTTTGTTCCCAGTAATCCCAGACTAGACCATTTTGCTCATGAGATCTCGTGTTGGATCGCATCAGCTTGGGTAACTGCAAACCCCACCCCTGGCCTTTTCTGCTTGGACCTCGCAAAATAAATAAAGGAGCACCTGTAAAAGTAGCTGTGAATTATTCACAGTAGACAGAATAAGAATCTCAGGACATGAGGATCTGGAATCCACCAGGGAGGGCCTTGTAAGGTTCAGTCTGGGGGGGCTTCGCTCTGGTGGGCGGGGGGGTGGCTTTACTTTACAGCCGCTATATGAGTATGATGCTATTGCCATAGCATCTCCTTGCGTATGACATCCATATGAGAGATAAACACCTTGATGGACGAGTGTGATCCCACCGTGGGCTCGTAACATAGGCACGCAAGAAGAATCTCTGACGGGGCGACTCGTAAAACACGGTCTTCTGAATGACAGTTTAAAGACGCCACTTTTATTAAACCTGTGGTCCTTCGCATTTCTCTTTTCAGTGAAATTTTGTAACGGCATTATGCAAAAAGGAGGGAAAAAAAAGCCAGAGGATGGCAGGTTAGTCTCTGAGTAATAGATGATCACAATGCCAGGATTTTCGAATAATCTGATATACAACGATACATTTTCATGCTCCATTTTTATTTATGGCCACCGTCTAAGTCGATACGAATGCGCTGTGACTGAAAGGACCAGCAGTCCATGATTCCCAGGTGATTTGTGGGTCAGCCAGATGGTCTGCTCCTCCAGGGTTTCTGGACCGTAGACTGTTCCTAAATGAGGCCGTCTGCAAAAGCCTGGCTCAGTGTTTATGCCATTAGCGCAGAATCTTCTACGAGGTTGCAGCATCCCCGCCGCCGACCTCCTCGTTCCTTCTGGATTTACGGGTTTTGACATCGACGGAGACAGTCGCAGAGTGTTTACCTACAGACTAGACATAGCACAAGCTGGGCTGCCGTCCCTGAAGGCGCCCTTGCTCTGACCTGCTGAAGCAGCCCAGCTAGGCCAAGCCTCATCCTTCTCTCTGCTGGGGAGCAGCTTTTACACCACATAAGCTGAAAAGCAGGAGCTGCTGCCCCATGAAGAACCTCGGTATCATGGCTCCAGTCCCAAAGACGTAATTCCTGCGATTTTGTTTGAGAAGTAGCTAGTAACTTTAGTGACAGAAGATCTTCAAAGCAGCGATAAGCAACTTTCACTCTATGATCTCTCCTCACAAACCTCTCCAGAAGATTCTTTTTAAGGGAGAGTGGAGCCCCTTTATTCGATTAAAGTATCTCTTTGAAAACGTACCACCATGTGCGCCTGACATGGCTCCAGACAAGTGTCTCCCAACCCTAGTATCTGCTACCCACTGTGTATACTGGTTTCCAGTATCGCTGAGCTTTCATGTAATTAGG
This sequence comes from Boulengeromyrus knoepffleri, assembly GCA_026770805.1. Classification (NCBI taxonomy): domain Eukaryota; kingdom Metazoa; phylum Chordata; class Actinopteri; order Osteoglossiformes; family Mormyridae; genus Boulengeromyrus; species Boulengeromyrus knoepffleri. The sequence continues at coordinate 5,623,077 of JABJVO010000050.1, forward strand.
CTTGACTAAGCCTTTCCTTTGAACAAAGCTCTTAAACAAAAAAACATGCAATAAAAAGTACAATTATTTTATATATGAAAACAATGAACAATACTATTTACTTATTTATGTACTAATTATGGCAAACTATAATTATCCATCCATCCATTTTCCTAACCATTTACTGTATCCTTCTGGGTCGCGGGAGGTCCAGAGTCTATCCCGGAAGATACGGATTTGCAATTTTACAATCAGAGTGTAATTACTCTGTTTTACCCTTTGAATAATAAACTAAAGGATGATTGGTCACTTTACTTGAAGGGACATGAATAATGTAGTAATACATCCATACTTAATGCATTAATTAATCAGTAACTAAGTGTTAGTTATGTACTGATCCCATGCTTGTTCATCATTAATCAATCATGACAGTTTATGTATTCCATTCAGGCACTATATTAGTAAAATGGTAGTGTTACCAATAAGAAACTAATATATCGATTTAAAATCAGTAAAGAAATTTCATGAAGTTTCATCAATTACTGAAAAAATTAACATATTTTGTATAATGATTTAAAATGTTTAAAACGTGACTAAAATGATGGGAAGTACTGTGTTGTGACCTGAATTGCTGAAAGCATGAAATCAATGTCTGAATGCCGCTTAATTAATGAACCGCTGTGCTGACCCAAAAACAAAACACACAGAGGCGCGCAGCAATCATGGGGGGGGGGACTCGTCTAGACTAAGAGCAAGAAAACCCAGTTATGTTAGTTGTTTTCATACATTTAAAGCTCTCTGCTGACATTGCAGGCTGAGAATATCATAGGTATCAAATCCAAAAAACCTCAAAATGAGGCCAATAATCCTCAAATGTCCCGATGAATACTGCTTATAAATCCAGAAGACTTCGAAAAATTATTCTGGCATTGTTAAAGGGGTCAGGGAATTCATATGTCCATCTTCCAAGCAGGGCTGGAGTCTATCCCAACCAGCACAGGGTATTTCCAGGACAGGATTCCTGTCCATTACAGGGCACGCATACACACACTAGGGGCAATTTCTAAATGCCAGCTCACCTAAATGTAGATAGAGGACCCTGAAGTGGTGCAAAAGAGAGTAGAAGTAGCGTAATTGTGAGCTGAAGCCCTATATCAGGGACGACGGCCTGTCTTAGGTTATCGCGGCTCATATCACAGATGCCCGTCCCAAATCGAGACGGTAACAGGAACGACGGCCTGCCTTAGGTCATCGCGGCTCATATCACAGACGCCCGTCCCAAATCGAGACGGTACCAGGGACGACGGCCTGCCTTAGGTCATCGCGGCTCATATCACAGACGCCCGTCCCAAATCGAGACGGTAACAGGGACGACGGCCTGCCTTAGGTCATCGCGGCTCATATCACAGACGCCCGTCCCAAATCGAGACGGTACAGAAAGCTATCCTGCAGACAACCATCCGTCTGTCCATTTTCTACAACCGCTTGTCCTATTCAGGGTCGTGGGCAGTCCAGAGCCTTTCCCAGAGGCTGGGGGCGCAAGGTAGGGAACAAACCAGGATGGGGCACCAAGCCATCACAGCCCTGTGGACATATTAACCAAAAGTCTTGCTTTTTAGAAGTCATTTTTGCCTCCTTGCAGTTTATGGTAATGCTCCCGTAGTAAATCTTGTTTTCCTTCTTGGAAATACATTCTGCTCTCAATGGCCAGAATGCCTGTCATCTTTTCAGCCTAATTTCTTCATTGGCAAAGAGTGCATAAATACGTCCAGCATCCGTGGAACTTTATAAACGCATATATTTTTTTGTTCAAAAGCATCATCTTCGAGGACAGTTTTGGACTGTAACTTCCTTAAAAATGATACCGCTGTTGGAACAATAAAAAAGAGAATGTCCAATGGCTGCAATCATGATTTGAGAATAGAAATGTGTTTCCCCAAACAGGGTTAGATAATGTCCTGCCATTTGTAGAGCAAGCAGCTGCTGCAAGTCTAAGCTACGGCTAACCTTAGCTACCGCTAACAGCTGAGTTTTTATCCAGAGAAGATTGTCTGTGCCTCACAAGCACAGAGGTGTGGTGAGACGCTGGGATGGGACGCCCCCCTTGTTCCAGCTGCTGGCAGAGGTCAACAGAGGTTCATGAGAGGGAGCTCATCAGGCGAGGACAAAAACATGGGGAAAGACACCCAGAAGCTACCGTGAAAGAGACAGAGAAATACAGGAGCATATGTGTAAGGGCAAAGGTTCCTGAAAGAAAATCCCAAAGGGCCGATTCGTACCACACAGGAGCCCGCAGAGACAGACCCTAGATGCTTAGAGAAGCAGCAGAGAGCGTCGCCAAGCTGAAAGCCAACAGCGAAGGTCTTACTCTCATATTCACTCTCCGTTCACACTTGTATTAATTTAAATGCAGTATTTGCAAGCTGCAGTTATTGTATGATTATGACATTTCTTCAATCAAATAACAGGAAAAGACTATTTTAAAAAATCAATTTTTCAAATCAGTTAGATTGATTAACCTCATCCAAAAATCCAACCACTTCATATTTAACAGTCTGTGATTTTGTAAAATGCTAAGAGGCATCAGTCTTGTAGGGCTCAGCAATTTTGCTTCGGTATAAAACAAATGTGATTTATCATGCTGTGTCCTCATATCCAGAGCACTGATCCAGGGCAATAAGCTAAGAACCAAAAATAAAGTTTGTCCTACTAGGCCAATTTATGCGACCTTGATGAAAAACTCTCAATGATGAAATTGTCCTGTGAGTGAGAACATCCACCACTTGGAGACCTGATATTACAGTGGAGCTTCTACAGTGTTTGACAGTGTGACGTAAGCCTCTGGTTCTCTGTTGGAGCAGCTTAATTTCCATCACACAGACCACAGATGGAGCGCACACCGACAGGCAGCCTTACAGAGAGTTACAAACCTTTCTCAAAATATGCTGGATTTATTTTTCTACTCCGCTGCCACTCCTTGTAAAGTTGTCTTCAGCGTTCCTAAGGGCATCGCCACGGCACAAGCAGCTGGAGGCCGACAAGCAGCTGGAGGCCGACAAGCGGCGTTTTGCTGGTTACACTGGTAGCAGTGGGCTGCGCTGGCCAGTGGCCTGTCCTATTTCCCAGAAGGACCTGGCTAAAATGTGCGTGACAGTAGCTGCTATCCGTTGGGTCAGGAAAACTTTGCCACGCAAAGGAAACACTCAGCCAATCAGAATAGACCCAGTTGGGAGCTAGACAACCATCTGTATGAAGGATTTTGTTTAAAGTTTTCCGTTGTCCATGGCAAAGGTGGCGTTGCCAACACCAGACACAAATGATAATTAAAGCGTAGGTGCATGAATTCAAATAAAGTTCCTCCTTGTAAAATCATCAGCACATTTCCCAGCATTCCTCAGGGCTTCTCCAAGGCTATGTGTGTCTTAGTGAGGCCCGCAGACCACAGAGATGTGTGCTGCAGTGGTTCTCTGGGAAAAGGTGGAAGACTTTGTGTTCTGCAACGTCAAAGTAGCTCGAAATGGAAAAACCAAACTAAAGAAACCACAAGAATCTGTCAACAGTAACAGCTCCATCTCAAATACTCTAGCAGAAAACAGCTATAGCCTTATGCTCCTGCAGCGCAAAGGTGGGACCATTCAGTTATACATTACATGCATCATCAAGAGAAATGAGGCAAGGGAAGTATCGGACTTCTCTTTCAGTGGCCCTGAGGTTTATGTTCCTGAGACTGACCCTGTGAGATTTCCCTTCTGCTCTAATGAGGGGAACGGGAAGCCGTGTTTTTGTCCTAGGGACGAGACAAGCCGCAAGTCCGGCCTTACTGTGGTGCAGACGTGGCCCAGACGTGGCAAAGAGGCTGAGGAACACTTCCACAGAGGCGATCCCAACCACATCCTGGAGTTCAGCGTGGTGTGAGGCTGATTTTCAGTGGTTGGCTTTGTTTTTGTCACAGAGTAGAACAATGGAGTTTAAGCTTATAACATTATTATCAACATTAACTCAGTTCAATTTGATTTTGATGTTTGATCCTACTTCATGATGGTTCTAGTGGACTGAGAATGTTCAGGCACTTAAGACATCACAACTGGAGCTCAAAATAGCTACACAAATTATATCATGACACTTCGTTGAATCAAATGGGTCAGTGCCCGAGTGGAATAAAAAAAAAATTGTATTAACCCTACAGGGCCGTGTTGGGGTCACCTTGATCTATGGCAGCTGTGTTGGGGGAAATAAAACACACTGCCTATCGTGTTAGAAACAACGGCACCGGGGTCCCTGCACACGCGTGAGCCGTGAGCAGCGTCCATTAAACAATCCCCATCGCTCTGCATGCGATAGAGATTAAAACACCGGTTCCAGGAAGAATTAGAGCATGAAGCTAATACAGAAACAGACCAAGGGGGGCATTTAAAGTGTGCATGGGCTGTATATCTGAAGATTCCTGGGCAAAGAGAGGTAAGCTCATTTGCTAACATAATACACATGCAGTCATATTAAACGATAAATTTGTAGAAGACATTAATTCAGCTGGGGATGGCCGAGAACTTCACGGGGTCATATTATGGGCTTACGCCAGTGGTGCAAATTTGGTGTGGAGATTCCATGTTCTCCTCTTGTTCCTGTGGGATTCTTCTAGGATTGTGACGGTGCCCTGTGATGAACTGGCATCCCGTCCAGGAGGTACCCTGCCTTGTGCCCTGTGATGAACTGGCATCCCGTCCAGAAGGTACCCTGCCTTGTGCCCTGTGATGAACTGGCATCCCGTCCAGAAGGTACCCTGCCTTGTGCCCTGTGATGAACTGGCATCCCGTCCAGAAGGTACCCTGCCTTGTGCCCTGTGTCCTCTCTGACAAATGCCAGGCCCACCACAATCCTGCGTCAAATAAGCAGTTCTGGGAAAAACTGACATTACTCCAGTTATGTAAATTCGACATGATGAAATCATTTCAGTTTATTTTCGCATAGCCGCCTTCCCATCAGAGTTGCCCCAAAGCACTTGACAAACAAAGGAAAGCATCCTAGATTTACATAGCATGAGTGCGACGATGCCGTGGCGGTTTTGGCGCACAGATCTGCGTGACACGGGGATTTCGGGGTTGCCAGTGTGCTGTCTGGAGAATCCCTGTTTAGGGACAGACAAGACAAAGAGCAGGATAGCTTACAAAAACAGAAACATCCCAGTTCAATGGAGAAATAAAGCTTATTACTGTGCCAGATGGGTGTCCCGAAACAGGTGTCCCCCTGCTTCACAAACATTCACTTTACGCCACTTCGCTTTTACGAAAGACCTACATCAGCACATTCACATTTTCACTAACTGAAAGAAATTCAAGGAGGCAAAAATAGCATTTCACATTCAGCTATCGGTGAGCCAATTATTGATACACAGTCATGCGCCACAAGACGACGTTTTGGTCAACGATAGACTGCATATATGACAGTAGACCTAAAATATTATAACAGAGCTGAAAAATTCCTATCATACACTATCGATGTGGTAGCCACAATACCAGCTAATACCAAGACTAAACTTGCCAATATATCCAATCAAGGGGTCTGAGAGGCAGGAGAAATAAATAAAAGCAAGCAAATGACCTCCCCACCCCATGATGAATGGTCCCCCCCCCACAAGCAGTTGAAGTTAGACAGTAAAAATCTGAGTAGGAAAATATTAGATGACAGTGAAGGAGAAGAAATAAAACTCCCGTAGTAGGAGAAAAAAAATCTCTGGAAGTTCAAGGTCAACTGGTTTCCCAGCCGCCCCCCCTGGGTACAGTAGCAATGTGCAAGTCAGAAACAGGTGCGTTCATTCTGGGGGTGAGACCCAGAGAGCAGGGGAGCCGAGAGCTTCTCTCCTTCTGAGAAGATCTGCTGCTCCGTCACCAGTGCTGCTGCATCCACAGTAAAAGGCTTGCAGATCAAGATCTGTTGATGTCTAGCTGCCGCCCCACACAGAGTCCATAAGCGATACGAAGGTGAAGAGGGAGAAGCTCATCACTCACTGTGGCCACCAGACCGCCCATAAACCATGGAGCTTTATAGCCAAAATCTTTGCTGCCAAAAATTCTCTTATTCCTAAGGGAATTCCAGCATACTCGAAGAGTGGGACGCATACGGGACATTAATCAGCTCCGTTAAATAACCTTGACCTTTCAATGCCTCATACACAAGGAGAAGGATTTTTAAATCCAACCTACACTTACTGGGAATTCAGGGACGTGACATCATGACACCTATATGGTCATATTTTCTGTTTCTGGGTGTATTTCTGTGTTGTATGGAAAAGGAGTGCGAGTCTGAAAGGTTACTTCAATAGCCTAATCTGCAACATACTGTATAATCTGCTGCATATAATCTGCTGCAAATAATCTGCTGCATATAATCTGCTGCATATACTCACATAATTGCATTCGTCCTGCTGTCATTAACAGGCGAAGCGCTTCAGTCCCGCAATATTTCTGAGCAGTAGGGAGCGAGCCATTGGTTGGCAGATAGCATGATAATCCAAGACGTCTGTGTTCGAATCTCAAGTAGCTTCAAGCTGACTGGACAAAGAAAAAGTTTAATCCTCCAGACTTAAACACTGATAAGGCTTAGCGTTTTTTTTAACATCCAATCTTTAATATATCATTATGGAGGAATGTGGCCAGGTGTCAATGGCTCATTCATACACATGAAGGTTGCTACATATTCCATGAAAGGAGCCAGAATTAGTGACATGAGTTTATTTATCCAAATGAATGTTGCAACTACACCTTTTAGTCATCTTCATGTAGCCAAGACTTTGGTGATCAGATATCTGGGATCAAAACAAACTTCCACCATTGCTTACTATGTACTTTTATATTGTTTCTGACATATTTACAAAGTACACTAAGATTAAGATGAGTTTAATGCCAAAACAAATATATAAGAAATAATTTATTTGCCATGAATTAAGTTTATGATATTGAATGAAATGTGTGATCATGCCCCAGTGAAAGTGTCTTCCCTACCCCTCGACCCCAGAGGGTTAATCACATATAAGGCGTATTCTGCTTTAGCCAGGATGCGTATGATGCATATGACTGTATATACAGTAACGTGATATATATCAGGGTTTACAAGGACTATATTTTGTGATCCTGCACGTCCAAAGATAGTTACTATAAACGCTGCACATGTGCCCACGATGGGCTTTTGAAACTGTATATGATGATGGAATGAATCGGGGAGCATTCCAGTTTACACAGTACATGAAACCATCTGCTGTGGTGTCATACTGGGCGCAGGGTAAGGTGGGGGGGGGGCACTGTGTTGGTGCACAGACGGCTCTTTCAGCAGATAATCTGTCTCCAGTGTCGACACTGTGCCTTGTCACGGCCTGACTGCCGGCCTGTGAGCCCCGCAGGGTCAAAGGTCAGCCATACCATAAAAACCGTGCAAATCGCTGTGAATACGAGACAGAGACCACCAGCTGGCCTGTCCGTCAAAGTGGGGGGGAGGGGGTGGCTTATTTGCCCGAACACAAATAACAAAACGAGTGAACATTGAGGAAGTGCGTCCCAGTCTTTGAATCGACACATGTAAATGATCGTTATGTGAATGTAGAATGTTAAATGAAAGCGTCGTTTGTTTATGAATAGGCTGAAGGATTATAGTAATTTTCCCAAAGTGGAAACTTCATATGTATTTAGTTTAGTCTGTACACACAACTTACTTGTCAACTTTGTGATTATAACACAGTAAAAAGATTTTAATATTATTAGGAAATTATTTAGTTTGCATTAGCATATTACAGAACCATGTGGCCAGTCTTAATCTGCAGATGTATGTGGTGAAGTATTCGGTGTCTGATCTGTTCTTATACACTGTGAGATGGAGTTTAGACCAAGGATGCTCAGGTGACAGCGGAAAGCAAGAGACCAGCCCCCCCTGCCTGCAATGGCTACTTAGGAAATTTCCTTGAAATCATACCTTCAATTGCCTGCCGCTAAACATAAAGGCCAGTCATTAGTTCAAAATGCAAATTGATTTATTGCTGTGATTCACCTGGATGGCAGTACATAGAAAACCAATCCATACCCTTCTGACCAATCGGATCTGAGGATTCAACAGTGCTGTGGTATTTTTTACAGACGTCCTAATGCCCTCCTGCAGCCTGTGTGCCACATGCATCTGTTTACTATCGCGGGGAGCTGAGCCTGACACACATGTCATTTCTCACAGAAAAAGCCTCGTGGATCCTTCTCTTTAAGTATTAATGATGGGATAATAATGGCAAGGTGGGTAAGGACATGGATTTATAACCTGAATGCGGCCATTTGGGGTTCTGCTGGGTGCAGGGCCCTCGAACCCGGTCTTTAAGCTGAACATCTCCAGCAATATCATCATATGTGAAAACTGTATGCAGCCGTGGATGAAAGTGTTAACTTATACAGTGTTTTTGCTTGTGTTTTGTTTGGCTGTATGATGAGCCAGACTGACTGCTGAATTTGTCTTGGTTGGCAGACGTATGATCCCTGTATTGGCAGTCACTGCTGCCACCTAGTGTCATAAAATATGTAACCCCATGTCACATGGTGGGCACCACATACTGTATTAAATGTATGTTGTGTTATAATTCATAATTTTGTCATTTTTGCTACATTAGCACTTCAGCTTCATGCTTATTTCTAAAGTCACAAAGTTCATTAAAGCTTTCACTGTACTTCCTAACCCTTCAGTCATGAAAAAGCACTTAGGCCACGGCAAACGTAGTTTATTAGCAATAACTGAGCATTAAAACATAACACAAATCATATGCTCCTCGTGGACAGCACATTATAATTGAAATAAAATGTCAATGAACATCTTTCAGAATTATATCCAGAAACAGACAGCTGTCTAGTGATGTTCAAATGAGCCATAAACTATTCACACCAAAGTTCAGTCCCACTGCCTTATGGGTAATTTCCATGCCTTGGTTTTGGCTGGGCCACAGGCTTAAACTTCCACCCTGAATTGAAGTGCTATGACGGAGGCACCCCTGGTTTATGAAACAGAGAATCTGGACTCCACTTGTAGAGCACAGTATTCTGGGCATGGAGATTAACAGTCAAGGCTTATTGGGGCCTTACCTTGCCAACTGTCACCGCGAAGAGGCCAGGTAGGATTTAGGTGTGAAATGCGGTCAGTGGGATTCAGAGGGTGATGACAGCCCTTGCTGGCAAGTTTCCTGCAGGATATTGCAAACCACAGAGGAGCTACTGTAGCTGAAGGACGCACACGCACCTGATCCATCTGGTCCGAACAGTAAAAGGACCAGCCTGGCACATGGCAGAGCGGGCATGAGCAGTAGCCGCTCGGGCCGATTCCGCGGAAAGAAAAACAGCAGAAAAGGCCTGACAGCTTCGAAAGCACCGCGTAATTACGTTTAAAAGTGCGGACGACTCCTGAAATGGCCGCTGGCCTAGTCGGCGCACAGATGGACTGCTATGTAAACAGTGTTAATATCAGGGAAACACTGCACAGAAAATATTAAAATGAGGCAAGTTTAGCGTGATTCCTAGATATGATTCCAAAGAAATTCTTCTTTCCTGCCCAAAACCTGACGTTACAATGTACTGACAGAATGAAAAAGTCTTTGTTAGGAAAAAACCTTTCTGGATAGATATTTAAAAATGGAGGCTATGTTTTTGGCGGATTTGGAATGAGCTAGCTTATTCCGGAAGCTCTGTGTTTAGTAATTACCTTCAGCAATTGACTTGTGAAGCAGTTAAAGGTATGTAGAAGTATGCATACCACAGTCTCAGGGCAAGTTGTCTCAGGATTTAAAGCCATTCTTTGAAAACGGTGCTGGAGTTTCTATCTACAGAGCAGGAATTGGCTACCGGCCATTCGCTGTGAAGTGTAGCGAATGGCTGGCAAAGTGAGACGTCAAGCCCGCGAGCTGCGGCAGCCATTGCTAACCTAACGCCATCAAGCCTCTGCCAGAAGCACCTGAAGCTGATGCCGAATGGTAAAACTAGCAGGGGAACCAATGTTGATTTTGCACAAGTGAATACAATCCAGCCTCCAGGCATTCGGAGAACCCTGGTTCTGCACTGACGATCTGCACGGACATGGAGTGCCGTGTCGGATTAACTTGACCTCCTGATTTTTCACAGTGCAGTGTAGGGCAGAAATGTGAATGTTTAAAGAGCCTTTATACTCTAGATTGCTACTTTTTTGGACTGTGATAAGTAAGATGACCAGACACTTGCCGTCACGCCCCTTCGAGTATCAAATCCTGTCCCTCACAGGCTGTTCTGAATTCATACCATCATCACACTTGTATTGCATTGCCACTCTCAATAAAAAGGCCTTTGACATCTTTGGGAAAAAAACATTATTGACAATGATAATGAAGTAGATCTAGATCAGCAAGGTTTCGGGGAAGGGAAAGCGGCAGCAAACTCTAGTTTGCTTTTACAGTTTCCTAATGCGCATTTCCTACACGTTCTACTTTCTACTCGGAATATTAAGGCATTTGTTAATGATGTGCAGCACTTTGGATAAAATGCTAACGTTTCATACACAACATGTGGTTCCCATTATGTTTCACACGCCATGAAATTCCTGCCTTTTTCCTGTGTAGCAAGAATGATACCTGTGTTCTTCATAAAACCTGATATGGTGGAGCATAGCTTAAGCTGCTGCCGGAATATTCTGTGGGTGGGTGAAATCCGCTTATCGGTTATCTGATACAAACAAGAAACAGTTGGAAATTTATTTCACAAATCGTGTATTTTAGGAAATTACATTTACATGAAAACCAAGACATTTCGACAACGCGGCTCATCACAATCTTACGTTGAAGAAAAACTCAGCTGAACTATCATGAGTTTCCTCCACAGGGTGTCTGGGCTCAGCCTTAGAGAGGGTGGGGAGCTCGGACACTGGGGAGGGGCATTTATCTAGGATGCCTCCTGGACGGCTCCCTGGGGAGGTGTGTCCAACTGGGAGGAGACCCCGGGGCAGACCCAGGACACACGGGAGAGATTATGTCTCTCGCTGGCCTGGGAGCGCCTTGGTATTCCCCTGGAGGAGGTGGCTGGGGAGAGGGAGGTCTGGGAACGCCTTGGTATTCCCCTGGGTGAGCTAGAGGAGGTGGCTGGGGAGAGGGAGGTCTGGGAACGCCTTGGTATTCCCCAGGAGGAGGTGGCTGGGGAGAGGGAGGTCTGGGAACGCCTTGGTATTCCCCTGGAGGAGGTGGCTGGGGAGATGGAGGTCTGGGAGCGCCTTGGTATTCCCCAGGAGGAGGTAGCTGGGGAGAGGGAGGTCTGGGTACCAGAACCCGACCCCAGATAAGCAGCAGAAAAAGGATGGATCGATGAATATTCAGTATCTATTTTTATCATCAATCATAACTACCTTGTGATCAGTCTTCTATGCTTCATAGAAGTGTGTGACATCCTCCTCCATCTGTTATGTAGAGTGTAGAGGAGATTATACTTACTGTCACATCAAATCTCATGGATCAGTGCTGTTCACTGATCTCTGAACAGTTCCTGCTGTGGAGCAACTTATCTAAGCTTATCGTGATCAGTGGATTTCCTCTAATCTCTGTGCAGTTTATGTGACACATCATGGTATCTCAGTCCACAACCTTCAGCACATCATCCCTATTCACTGTGTTCAGAACCCATTTACTGCTCTCTGGCCTTCTTTGTCGGGTCCTGCATCCAAACGAACTCGAGACAGGTCTGTAAAAGACCAAACTTCACAAGTGAAATGTTGTTCTAACCTAAGTATTCACTTAAATCCGTAAAATGCCAGTTTTTTTGTTTTACTGTTTGTGGTTGGCATCCGCAGGAACAAGAGATTTACTGGTGAACGTGCACTACAGTATTTCACAGACTGAGAGTGAGACGGTGCATCAGAATGAACATAAACAGATCGCAGTTTTAGCGGGACCTGGCATCCGGCCCTGTGTGCCGGGGGGCCCCTGGAAAAGCTCGTTCCGGCTCCCCCCACATTTGTCATGAAGGGAGAAATATCTCTTCATAGTGCTGATGGTAGGGTGGTTCTGGGGGTGGTTCTGGGAATCCAGGGCGGTCCTTCAGCCGCTTCGTCGCTGTTAAACCTGAGTTCTGAGTGGTGATATATTTCATCGCAGCAGGTGTTGACCTCAGCGGCGAACCAGCACTGGAAATCTTTCATTTGTGTTTAATTTAAGTTTCAGTTTTGACAATTCCTGATTCTTTCTCAGTGGATCAAATTAGCACTGCAAGTAAAACAGTCATAAAATTTCATGCTCAAATGCATGTTTTATTATGACATTTAAAAACTTCATACATATATATATATATATATATATATATTCGGTAGAGATTTGAGAACTAAATTCAGATGTGTATACTTTTTAATTAGGAATTATTATTTTTGTAGCCTAGCCAGTATTTTCATTTTTTCCCAGTCACGGTTTTTCCATTTGAACAGCTGAAATTTCACTGGAACATCTCAGCTGCCAGTCTCCCTTCCCCCGACACTTTCTAGCCTCCGCCAGTTAATAGGTTCATATCCTTTACCACTATTCACCACCCTATTTAACTGCCATTAGCATGTGGCACAGCGTACTTTAATAATTTGTTTATAGTCTAAAAGGTAGGTGTCCTGGGATGGACTGACCTCCCATTAGGGGTGGACCAAGCCTTGTGTCTAATGCTAACCCTTCGTGATGGATGGATGGATGGATGGATGGATGGATGGATGATAAATGCGAACATCATGACAAAAAGTTGTTATAATAGTTCATGACCAATGCTGATAACATGTCCAAACCAAAGTCTTAAATCTTTGAACTTAAGAAACAGGAATCACGAATCAAAAAGTCTAATGGTAACATCCTGTACATAAAACTGTCCCATTGATCAAAGCCTTTATTAGTCTACAGGGTTTGCAAACGACGCCAATTCTTTTGATGCAGCTAATTTCAGGTTAATAATGGAATAATACAGATTTTCCGTAAGATTTCTTATGTAAACGTGAGAGTCAGAAAGCGTGAGTGTTACACCAGACGCGTGAGAATTGGCAGCCCTGCCATTGGTTGGGCTGACACACCATGAGAGTTGGCAGCCCTGCCATTGGTTGGGCTGACACACCATGAGAGTTGGCAGCCCTGCCATTGGTTGGGCTGATACACCATGAGAGTTGGCAGCCCTGCCATTGGTTGGGCTGACACACCATGAGAGTTGGCAGCCCTGCCATTGGTTGGG
>JABJVO010000050.1:5640052-5660299 GCA_026770805.1 Boulengeromyrus knoepffleri
CCCCGCCCTTTTTCTTCTTTTCTCCCCCCCCCCCCCCCCCCCCCCCCCCTCCCCCCCCCCCCCCCCCCCCCCCCGCTGCAAATCATGTGTCTCCCAGATGTCACTCTAACAGAGGCTTACTTGCAGTAGCCAATGGCTGCAAAATGATCATGTGACTGTCACAACATATGATAGGGAAGGGGACGTTGTTTGGTAGTTTGCTAAACGTCTCTGACGCTGATTAAGCATCTCATGGACCATCATCTCACCCAGACGAACATGCACTATGTGAAGTTTAAAAACACCCGTTCACCATGTTTTCTTGGATAGTGGGTGGAAACCAGGGTTCCCAGAGAAAACCTGCACTAAAGGCTAAACTGGTGCTGGTGGTGTGACGCCACAGTGCAACCGAATGATTCATCTAACCCTGAGTCGCATGCAATACTCTGTATGACCATATGGATAATATTTTCAGCTGTTTAAGTGCGTACTTTAATAACTCACAAAAAATGCACAAAGCTACAGAATATGGCAGTTTAATCCGTTTACTTTTATTTGTGTTGCACATCTTGGAGATGCTGAGATATGTTTGTAAGCTATAAATAACCAGTGTTTTTAATTACAGTAACAGCGGTATGCAGAGTCTTGGATCAACTATTTAAGATGCACTCAGCTGCTCTTAAGTCTGTGATTCAGCGTTAGCATTTAAAGTGGGATTTGTTTGCTGGCCGGGACCCTAAACTCACAGCCCTGAGGAGAAGTAGTAGACAGGTCTTAATGCAACGTTGACATAGAACTTCCTGTATCGATAAATGTAAATGACTTTATGACTCAAATTAGCTACTGCAGTTTTACGAAGTTGCTGTATAACGTAGTCAGTCAACAAGCATGAAGGTTAAAAGCCTGGAAGCGGAGAAACGGCTCGAGGAGAAGCTTCGTCTGTCGCGGCAAACGAGACGGAGTTACACGGTCAATGACAAGGAGTCTATTGGCTGATTTATTTGGGGTGACGTCTTTTAAAAAGGGCTTCAGAGTCAGAGCACATGAGTCCTTAGGAGCGACCTGAGAGGTACAGAGAGGAGAGTGGAGGAGAACAGAGTTACAGGCACGTACAGGGACAGCTACAGGAAGCAAGGCCGAAGGAGGATCGAAGCCTGGACTCGACTGGAAAGCCAGCCTACAAAAACAGATTAAACAACGAGAAACAAGTCTTTTATTCTGTCGCTCGCTATAAAGAACTTGTGTTTTTTATGTAAACCTCAAAAACCATAATCCAAGGAAAATAGAACCTGAGTTTAAGAAAAACCCAGAAGTGCGTAGATCTCTGAGTAGCGCAACATGCAAGTACAGGCTGTACAATTCATATTTACTGTATGCGTGGCCGCTGAAACGTAATAAATCAACTGGATGTTCTCTGTTTAACATCCTTTCACGGCATTGCTGCTCCAGCACCTTTTAGTAACAGTGGGGCGGAATCATTTTCAGGTTTCTGGGACAAGCATTGCCTGAAAAACCATGGCTACAGAAGAACCTCAAGACATGCTTGAATGCACCCCAAGCAGAAATGTGGATAACAGCTGATTTTATGCTGATAATAAATGCTACAGAAACACCTTGTACCTCTGGTCTCAATTATTAGTTTCTTAATATGTCTCCTGCTAAGAGCCCTACATACCAAACTAATGGGTCAAAATGGAACTGTGAAGCAAGGCACGTGGAGCTAAAAGCTTGCAATTCACAGCTTTCCAAACCATTTTAAATGTGCCAGTGCTTGTGATTAACACTTTCATGACTATTAAATTTGGGAAGATGTCTGGTGGTGGAGCTCGTTACTAGGGAAGGAGCCGAATCCGAATACGTTAGGCGACTTAGACAAAATGCGAACATCATATACACTGTATCTCAGGCATAAATTAGGGAGGGCATAGGGGGATTGTAACCCCCCCAATAATCAAAAACAGCCAATACAACGCTCTAGGCCCCCTTAAATGGGTGGGCAACAACCCCCTAATACTCAGGCCGAAGTTTTACCCTTGCACTGTATACATACTTACCGATGCAGTGCACTGCATCTACCCCTGTACCTGTACTCCCTTAAAAAGCTAAGATACAGCACTGTGCAAAAGGTTTGGGCAATCAAAGGAAATGCTTAAAGCTATTTATCTGGGTAGTAAGTGTATATTTGCTCAGAACAAAAATGACAATGTAACATTGGAACATAAGCAAATTAAGAGTAACACAACATGAATTTCCTCAGTTGTCCAAAAAGATACTGATATGTTGTTGGATGGCTAGATGAAGACCGCTTCAGTTCGGACTATACAGACAGAACGTAACCCTGACTTGGGTTCCGCCAGATCTCTCAATCAGGTCTAAGGTTTAGTTCCTTGCATACGGTTCTTCAGAGAGAACAGTTTTTATGTGTATTTTTTTATTGCTTGTTTGTTTATATTGAACAAGGCCAATGGAGATGCAACCAGAAAATAAGAATTTCGCTTGCTTAGAAATCTGTGTCAAGAAGAGGTAGTGCCATCTTTGTATAATTTTAAGGAGAAAACAATAACCATATGTATATTTTTCATTGATAGTTCTTAACAGTTTTTAACTTATGTGGGTGCAAAGATATATCACTGGTAAACATCCAGGTCAGGTTATGTCCCATTTGGTGACCAAAGAATGTCCAAGGACATCTGTATCGTTCTCATGCATGCATACAGTATGTACAACATTAACGGTCAAGTAGTAGACTTCTGATGAAATTCAGTATGTACTGCGTAAGTGTGCACCCTTAAGCCTGGAACATACAAAGTAGGTTTTTGGCCACAGAAAGCTGTCAGGTTGTCGATGGCAGTTGGTCACTGCCTGACTGCCGGTCAGGCTGGTCTGTATAGTACTGTTAGACATGGTCGGTTCCTGTTGGTGCTGCTTTGTCCAATCAAGCATGTTGAATTGGCATTGAAGCTAGTTGGTGTTAATGAGTTCTCTGATTTGGCTGAATGTCAACCACCACCTCTAGTCATGCCAGTGTGTTCCTGTGCAAATGTTTACAATCAACAGGAGGAGACAGCAGCCAATAGTATGTTGGCCTTGGTTGGTGCTCCGTTTCGCCGTCGGCTTGGTGTCCGCCCCACTTTAGTCTCTAGCCTGGATACTCCAGTTAATGAAACCCAGTTGACCCTGATTGGATTGTTTTTTGTCTTAGATTAAATAGGGGCAGCTGGGTGGATTCTAAGAGCATGGATGAGTCTGAAGTTTGGTCCCAGAGGAGTGTTGTGGTTACAAGGCTTTGTCTAGTTAGAGCCTTTATTTGACATTATTTCCTTGAGGTGGTTTTTGTATAGTTTTGGGACCGACGTGACGACATCACCTGTAAAAACCAAAAATGCCACCTTGAGTTCACCAAACTGGACGACCTCCACCTCTTGGCTGCACCTATAAATTCTATCAATAAAGGTTATGAAGAGAATCAGTGACTAATGGCAGCCCTGGCAAAGTCCAATACCCACTGGGAGCCTAAATTACTGGTGGCAATGCAAAGCAAGGTCTTGCTGCAGTTACACAGGGACCTAGTGACCCATGACAACAGACCCTAACCCCATACTACTGAAACACCCCCAAGGACACAGTCCTTTCCAAGTCCACAAAACACGTGTAGACTGGTCGGGCAAACTCCCATGAATCCACCAGTTTCCTTGTGGATTGGAGGTTTGACCATCGTAGGGACCCTCCTCTCCAGTACCCTGGCACTGAGGCTGAGGAGCATGATCCCTCTGATGTTGCAACATATTCGACAGTCCCCTTTCTTAAACATTGGAACCACTACCCCCAACTGCCAGATCAAAGGCGCTGTCTCCAAGAGGTACATCGGCCAAGTGAGCCAACAACATCCAGAAGCTATAGGAATTCAGGGCAATTCTCATCCACTCCTGGAGCCTTATTATTGAAGAGTTTTTGAGCACTTCAGTGACCTCAGCCCTAGTCATGGGAAAGTCCTTCAACTGTACTGCCTCCAAGGAAGGTGTGTCGGCGAGATTCAGGAGGTCCTTGAACTACTCCTGACTGTATCCCTAACTGAACTCAACAACACTCCATACCCGCTGTAAAGAGAATGAGTAAAGCTCTGCCTCCCCTTCCTGAGTCACCTGACGGTCTTTTTGAGCCAAGTTTTTGCCACCGGGTTCAGGAATTGCCACTGCGACAGGCACCAACAACCTTGAAATAGTTGACAACTCCTTTATGTTCAAACATAGTGCTAATTAAGGACAAGCTATGGTTGCACTGCTTGAGTTCAGATTGGGCAGGTCATTCCTCCTAATCACGCTTTTCGAGGATTCACTGTTATTAATCATGTGAGTATTAAAGTAGAACAATGGAGTCCCCCTAGGGGGTGCCAGCATTCAAGGTCTCCAATTCGGCCGGATACTATGAACTGGTGTTTGGTGCATAAGCACAGACAATAGTCAGAGTCTATCCCTTCAGAAGGCGACCCTCTCGTTCACCGGGGTGAACTTCAGTGTACTGACACCAAACCAGGGGGCTATGAGTAGGACCACACCTGCCCAGCCCAACAGAGTCTAGGTCATCTCCCCAAGTTTAGTTCCAGAGTCCATATTGCACGTTGAGGTGAGCCCAGCTATAATTAGCTAGTATTTCTCTACCTCTTGCACAGCTCAGACTCCTTTCCCACCAGAGAGGTTACATTCCATGTCCCAAAAGTCAGGTTCAGTAGCCGGGGACCAGTCCGCTGAGGCTCCGGCCTTCAACTGCCCCTCAATCTACAACGGACTGAACTCCCACAGCCCCCACTGGCAGGTGGTGGGCCTACCGGAAGGCCGACTTATGTAACTGTTTCGGGCTCTGGCTGGCCAGACCCCATGGGTTGAGGCCCAACCACCAGGAGCTCGCCTTGGAGCTCCCCCCCAGGTATGGCTCTGGAACGGGGCCCCAATCTCCCTAAGCCGGGCGAGGTTACATGGTCCTCACTGGTTTGTTTTATTTGCGCTGTATTTCTCATATGAGCGTGCTGAATTCCCTGTTGGTGTGATGACAGGCCTGTGTTTTTCATTATGACTGTGTGCAAACATGAGGCAAATCTACTCCACTAAGACATCTGGATCTCTGAGGTCATCTGAATGGACTGTTAAGGGGAGACACACGCTGACGGGGGTGTGGGTGCAGTTAGCACCGAACGAGGCTGGTACACCTGTGTATCTGGGCCTACAGGTGAGGGAATTTCATCTCCTAAAAGATGAGATTGTTTTGCTGTAGCTTAATAATCACCACTCACAGCAGGTGGAAATATTCAAGGTTAAGAAAATCCATCCTGCTAAGTGGAAGAGTCAACTATATTGGATGTCAGCCTTCTCATTAGGTCATCTGCAAACCTTTGAACTGGAAAATAATCTTAGATGAACACATCAACTCAATTATTATAAAAAAGAATGAACCTATTAAAATGATTATAGATAAGAGCCTTTTACAGACATAGATGTTCTGAAGGCTTGGTTGTCACTTACATTTGGCTGTTTGAAAAGGTTTAAACTGTGTTGGCTTGGTATCCAATGCTGGCAAAGTCGACTGACAATTTATAATAAGCGAATAAACCTTGTGAGGATTGACCTAACATGGCAGATGCAATTTAAGACCACAAACCTATGCAGAAGTTCAGCTTGTGAAGGAGTTCATCTGAAGAACACTATTGTTAGTATTTTTGCATCATTTTAAAATTACTGTAAATAAAAATGAGTATAGATATAATACTTATGCTGTGGTTTACATGGCATCTTTGCAAGAGTATTATGGACAGTGTTTGAGGTATTAGCAAATTGTGGGTCTTGATTGTTTTTATTCCAAAAATAAACAGGTGTAAAATATTTTTATAATAAATACACCTACAGTAGCATAAATGAAGACATTAAATAATCTGAAGCTTTGTGTTTTACATCGATAGGGGTGTCTCAGTGGGGCAAGAAGCCAAGCTGGTACAGGACCGATTTTTATAAAACAAAGGAATTATCAGGGAGGGACTTCATAGACTTTCCAGAGCACAGCTTCAGACCCCAAAAAAAGCAAGTGAATCAAGGAGATTACAGCTGAACACTGATAAATCCAAGGCAGAATGAAGCCCCAAAAGAATGATAACATGTCCCTAGGCAGGCTTAACATGGACTCCTATTTCACAGAGAGATATTAAACCCATGTGTTTTATAACATAAAAACCTGCATTTTCAGTGTAATTCATGGAGTTCTACACAAAATAAATACTTCTTGGGTGGTCAGAAGCATAAACCGTCTTGAGAGGGCATTACATCTTCAGGAGAAGCACCTTCTTTGTGGAAGTGGAATGATGTGCTTAAGTTCTAAATTCGTGGGGAGTGGTACAGAGTTCATGTTCAGAGCATCGTCGCATCACAGAGGATCTGGAGGTCTAGCATTTCATTCCTGTCAGAGTTTTGAAAAGATCAAACAGGTCAAGCCTAAAGTAAATGCTGAGAACAAATATCCTAAAACGCAGGAAAAGCAATTTGGCACAATGTGTTCAGCCAAAAACCACGCAAGCTTTTGACTTCTCTACTAAACTGTGTTCAAAACAATGAAGTACTTTTATGAAGCTGGTTTAAATGATGTATCAAATTCTTTTTCAGTCAAAAAAGTTTCTAATTTTGACCTGAAAATCTAGAGCAGTTCCTGTTGATTTATTATAGAGATATAAATGTATATTTATATGTGTAATTAAAGGTATTTTTAGAATGGCATATTTCAATTAGCATACAGTACAATACCATCCAGTATCCATGCAGCAGGTTTGAAATGAGTTTTTCCAGCGTCTATGTTGATGTATATAGAGACACATCATTTTGAATCTTGAAAAATTAGTCTTTGATCTCCAGGATTTGAGAACAAAGCTACACTAAATTGCCAGAAGTATTGGAACTCCCTCCAAATCATTGAATTCAGGTGTTCCAATCACTTCCACAGCCACAGGTGTATAAAATCAAGCACCCAGGCATGCAGGCTGCTTCTACAAACATTTGCTAAAGAATGGGTCACTCTCAGGAGCTCAGTGAATTCAAGCGTGGTACTGTGATAGGATGCCACCTGTGCAATAAGTCCATTTATGAAATTTCCTACTACTGCTACTAAATATTCCACAGTCAACTCTTAGTGGTATTATAACAAAGTGGAAGCATTTGGGAACAACAGCAACTCAGCCATGAAGTGATAGACCACGTAAAATCACAGAACATGGACAGCGCATGCTGAGGCAGACAGTGTACGAAGTCAACTGTTTGCAGAGTCAATAGCTACAGACCTCCAAACTTCGTGTAGCCTTTAGATTAGCTGAAGAACAGCGTGTGGAGAACTTCATGGAATGGGTTTCCATGGCCGAGCAGCTGCATCCAAGCCTTACATCACCAAGTCCAATGCAAACCGTCAGATGCAGTGGTGCAAAGCATGCCGACACTGAACTCTAGAGCAGTGGAGACATGTTCTCTGGAGTGACGATTGGTGCTGCTCTGTTTGGCACTCTGATGGATGAGTCTAAGTTGGTTGCTTGCCAGGAGAACGGTACTTGCCTGATTGAATTGGCTTGGTCCATTAGTTTCAGTGAAAGGAACTCTTAATGCTACAGCATTTGAAGCCATTTTGGACAATTTCATGCTTCCAACTTTGTGGGAACAGTTTGGGGATGGCCCCTTCCTGTTCCAACAAGAATGGGATTAAAGTTCATGTGTGTGTAAAGGCAGACGTACTAAGATCGTAACAATATAACCGATAATATATACTGTGTGTATATATAAACACACGTGTGTGTGTGTGACTTCACTTTATATTAAAGTCACTTTGTATTATACTTAATTCCATTGTCTCTTCTGCTAATTTATTGTTTTACTCTGTTGTATGTTTTAATTTGCACAATCTACGAGCATGCTAGCTTTTCGTTTCACTGTATGCTGTACCTGAGTAGCTGTGTGTGTGGCAATTAAACTCTTGAACTTGAACTTTGTGTGTGTGTGTCTGTGTGTGAGTGTGAATCTCTTAACAAGCATACATTAATAAGACCAGCTAATGATTTCCCCATTTGTATTGGATAAATAAACTTGCTTGGCCTTACAAATTACAAAGTCTCTCCAGGAAAAACAAAAAATAGCTTCAGTGCTATGCTGTACACTCATATATTGTAAGTGCTCAGGAATACAAAAATACCATTGGGACAATGTTTTACAACCATCACCTAGAGGTAATGAGACTCATTGGCCTTGGCAGGCGTTGGTAGCCTAGATTGTTTCATTTCTGCATTACTGTGCACGAGCTGAGAAACGATTTCATGGGATCTGCATTTCCCTCAGCGTCACGCTTAATTGGAGCCACGTTTTCGGATTGCAGATGCTCAGTTTAGTGTTGACAAACCACAAGCCCTGGATTGTTGTGGCAGATCCGTCAACATTGGGACGAAACTGATGTTGTGCTGAAACAGTGAGTCAGAACAACGCAATCCCTCCAGGTGCCAAAGGGGAATCAGCCACGCTTCAGACAGCATATTACACAGCCTGGATGGTGCTGTACTGAGCAGACTGACTCCTCAGTGAAAGTAGGTTTGAAGAAAGAACTTAGCCTGCAGAAGCTGCTTAAAAGTGTGGTACTGAGGCTGAACATTTGTCCCATGACATTTTCTCCAGATATTATAGTCAGCTAGAGTAACAACGGTATGTTGGGCACATGGCATTGTCTTGCGGCTTCTAGAATTCAGCAGCATTTGTCATTATGAGGTATGGGGCTGGGTAATTTGGTAACTCCAACTCACCATAGCATGTTTTTGGACTGTAGGAGCAAACCAGAGCACCTGGAGAAAAACCCAAGACAAGACGGGGAGAGCATGCAAACTGTCGTAATCTACTCTCTATATGAAACCATATTCACAGACCCTGAAAGACAGCAAATAAGTAGACTTCCTCATTTTTTAGGGATTATGCTTATAGATTCCATCACTGGAAATGTAAATTTGTGTTATATAGTCTGTCAACAATGAAAACTTGTGCAAACTTTTTTAACCGTAGAGCACCTGCCCCTCAGGAAGTTTCTGCACAGCCCTGCTGTCGACTGCCAGCCTAAAACTTGCAGAACAACACAAAACTGAACTCCACAGAACTGAACACCACAGCACTGAACGTTTGTATAACGGCAGGTTATCATTTTAAAAATGAATGCTGATCAGACTATTAAGTGGTAATACGCCTCTAATTGCTAGTGGTCTTTATAGAGTAGTTACATTATTTAAATGCAATTATAGTACGGGTCATTCTGGTCCTATTCATTAATTATTCAATTTAGAATTACAACCCCATGTACAATAGCAATGTACCTCACTTAAACCATTTAATTAGATGCATAAGTAGCGGATAGCCAAGAATATGGAAAGTGTCATAAAATGGCATAAAATATCTACAGCACCCAGGTGCAAAAAAATGGCCTGCATCCAGAGTGCGGGGGATGGAATTTCATTTTAGAACAACCAGAGCTCCGATAAGTAAGAAAGAAAATTTGAAATGTCATTCTCACCAACAGCACAAGTATCTCGCCAGCTAAACAACGAAGAATGACCAGGGCCAAGTATGACGCACTCTGAGGCCGGCATAGTGGGGCGGCTTTCATTCGCACACCGTTAATTTAAATAGCCGAACGTAAATCAATTACGAAGATTTCAGCTAGCTAATAGCTTTATAGCGCTGCTAAATAGCCGGCCACTATGGCTCTGGCCCATCCATGCTAGCTAACTCCACTGAGGGCCGTTTCCTTGAAATCGTTCTTATTTATTCATATAATAACAAACATATTTTTCCTTGCTGGCTACCAAATTTCTATTCTTATGTCTTATATCTTGTTCCAGAGCAACAAATAGAAAAAAAAATCTCAATTGTACAAGAACTGAAATTATTCATTATCCCTGGTTGGTTAAGACATTTTAAAATGGGGTGATGCAGTGACACCATACTGTCCAGTGAACATCATTTTTCGAGGCCCAGACTTACGGCTTACAGCATATTGTCCTGCCATGTAACCCCTCTCTGTTAAGCCCCTTTCCCCTTCTCTCCGGGATACTGGTGTGATTTCCCTTCTTTTTCCTCTACAAGATATTCCTAGGCAAGTTTATTCCAGTTACAGAAAGACTGAGCCCAATTTGAGCTAGCAAACCCATTGTGCAGGACCGCATACTCACTTTACCCTGTCAACGCTTGTTTGGTAAGTAAAGCCAAATCAGCATTATGATGTGTGAACTGCCGCAAACCACTGAAGTAGACGGTAGTGTTTTATTTCAGGGGAAGGTGACTTTACAGCATCTACAGCTGGCCTGCAGATTAGATTGTCATTGACGGAAAGACATTCAAGAAAAACTATTGAAATCATGAAAGCTTTGGAATGGATGATATCAGTTCGATTCCCACGGCCTATTGTACTCACAGGACAAACATTATATGTAAGTGGAGGACAGAAGCTTAGCTTTTGGTTATTGTTTCTGTTAAACATGATGGTTGCTATGCGTGGTAGTAGATAACTTCGGATTTAGCCGTTTTGCCTGAAATATGAACCTATTACCAGACAAAAAAAACATACAAAGGGTTTCCTGGAAGGAAAAGCTACAAGCTGTGCTGTCAGACTGAGAACTAAAGAAGCACTGAGGACACGTTGGGGTGACTAGTTTCAGCAACCAGTTGGCAGTTATGTTTGGGTCTTGGGAAGCATCAACGGACCATAAAATGGGATACCCACCCTTCCTAGGAGACTCACAGGACAGTCTGGCAGGGAGCTGGGAGGGAGCAAAAACATGGACTGTCTTTCAGGGAGCTGGGAGGGAGCAAAAATGTGGACTGTCTGGCAGGGAGCTGGGAGGGAGCAAAAATGTGGACTGTCTTGCAGGGAGCTGGGAGGGAGCAAAAATGTGGACTGTCTTGCAGGGAGCTGGGAGGGAGCAAAAATGTGGACTGTCTGGCAGGGAGCTGGGAGGGAGCAAAAATGTGGACTGTCTTGCAGGGAGCTGGGAGGGAGCAAAAATGTGGACTGTCTTGCAGGGAGCCAGCTCATTTTCCCTAAGATGCATTCTATAGCTGTATGTTAGTGATGTGTACCTGTGTGCAGAAGGTAATGGGTTCAAATCCTGTGGCCAGCAGAGTAATCATATCACCCTCAGGCCCTTAACCTCCAGGGCATCTGGAATGACCCAGGGAAGCTGGATGACCCTGCTCTCTGACCCTCACTTGTACATTAATTTGGACAGAAGTGTTCACTAAATAAGAACATGTACTCACTGTCCTGGCTAGTGCTCTAGTATTCAACTAAAGCACTTAGAGCCAGCTAAGGGCACACTGGATGAGTGTTAATTGAAGAGCTGTTAAAAGAACATTTATTGCTGTTACACCCGAGAAAAGCCTCAAGAACTACTAACCCCATTTCCAGAAAAGTTAGGATAATTTCCAAAAAGCAATAAAAACAAACCTGTGATTTGATAATTCACGTGAACCTTTCACTGACAAAGTCGTCAATATTATCCCAACTCAATGAGGCACATTTACCATTGTGTTACATCACCTTTCCTTTTAATTACATTTTTCAATCGTTTGGGTACTGATGATACTAAATGCAGTGGCCATTGCTCATCGATCTGCACGCATGCACTTCACGTTGTCCAGTCCTAAAATCACAGTAATGCGCAGCCATCACTGGGACACTGTATTGACCAATTATCACCCAGGACCGTTTTATAAGTTAAATTTAAATATTCAGCACAAAAAAACATTATTTTGAAAAGGCGTGTGTAATGCAGAAAAGGACAATAACTGTAACGTGATTACTTGACATTTGAACTGTAAGCTTTACTTGATTATGGAGGAAAGTAATATAATTATTACTTATTTTACTACTCGTTACCCCAACATTGGCCTTCAGCAACAAAATGGGGAACAGCACGTGATGTTTGCTCATGCATTCAGCATTAAAAGGCCGACGAGGACTTTGACAAATCACCACCCCGTGAGTTTTTGCTGTAAATCTAAATGCAGCCGCACGGCCCGACACACATTGCAGTGACAATGTTTGTCTAGCTACATTACCTCCCCCGGTTCGTTTAGCGTTAGGTGTCACGTGAAAACAATTACAGAAATAAACATAAAGAATGTTGCAGAACGTATGAGAATAATGTCAACGTGTGTCTGGAAAACCATGGATTTTATTCAATAGCAGTTAGTGTTCTGGGTCTTCGTGATATATCTCATCAGTTAGCATTTATTTCCTCTCTAGCCAAGACAAACCACAGCAAAACATCTTGGGCTAATTTCCTGTATCTCTGCCTGATTCAAACCCCTATTCTGACAGTATGAATTCCGTGGCGTTTATAGCCACGCCGCAGTTTCCACATACAAGTGTTACCTGTGAGGTTGAAGTCGACTCCAAAGATGTACATTATTTCCCTCCCCTCAAGCCCTGAAGGATAAATATTACAAGGATTGTCAGACGTTCCACTTACAGTAAAAAACAACTTAGCTCTGGCATAATTTTATTTATGTATGTATGGATTCTCTCAGATTGTGATTAATTAGGCCTGGATGTGTGACTGTGCTACCTTAGAACTGACCCCATCTAGTGGTGTGTGTTACTATCGCGAGCGGAAGACGGCCTGCAGAGGGACGTCAGGTGACCTCCGCCCTCTGTTATGCCCATTACACATCACAATGCCGATAACAACAGCAGCAGACCCGTGCTAACCATCGCTATCATTAATCCATCCTAATCCAGGCCTCTGGATTAAGATGGATTAATGGACTGTGAGCAGGTCTGCATCTGGAATCGGTGTCTGCAGAGATTTTGTAGCTCTAACTGAGATACCCACCCCTAAACCACAGAAGCATAACAGAAGTAGATCAATGGAAGAGGGGAAAAAAGCAATATTATGATATTACCTGATGTTTTTTGGGTGATTTTTTTAACTAGTATCTTCTAAAAGGGTTTAATCTTGGTTCCCTCTGGTGATTCTGTCATTTGCTGATTGACCCATAGATTCAACATCTGCATAAAATTGATTTTTTTCCCTGCAAAGTACAGTGACTTATAAACAAAATTCACACACTCCGATTCCTAGGTCAGACCCATGCCATTGTAAATCCATTTGTTTGTAAAACACTGTTTTTGGCTGTCGTAGACTAATTTGACTAATTTTTCACACTGAATGTCGTTTAAAATTAGTTTTCCCCGGGTTCAAATTAAAGTTCAGTAACTAGTACTGGTAGATGCACTTAAATATCAATACATATTTTTAATTATTACTTTGAATTAATTCAACACAGGGCCCCAGGTAGGGGTACCCCCTGGACGGGAGGCCGGCCAATTTATATATGTAGGCAGGAGCATAGTTAGAGATGAATGGATAGGGGGTCTGAGTCTTTATTGGGGGGGCCTAAAAAGACTAAAGCCCCACTAACAGCCGTGGATGCAGGGCGGCCATATATATAAATACAGACGACACCAGGGTCGGGATGGAAAGAAATATTCGCACAAAGTATCCTGAACGTAGAGAGCAGATGTCAACATGAAACAAGGTGAAATCACAGACGTCTGAGGCTTCTTTAGGCCCAAGGAAAGGGGACATGTCTGGGAGGAAGAGGACGTACCATCACCCCATAGATGCCAGTTAGTCTTTGGACTGGGGGACGGAACTGGAGCAAACAGAACAACCCACCCAATATGGGAAGAAGAAGCAAACTCAACACATAGGCTACACACAGTGACAGGAGATTGGATTCCAACCGCAAATCCAGGAGATCGAAGCACCAGCTACCCACTGAGCCACTGGATGGATTCATATATATATGTGTGTGTGTGTGTGTGTGTGTGTGTGTGTACATATTTATATTATATGTGTGTGTCTGTGTGTGTATATATATATATGTAGTACCTTTCTCTATTGAATGTTTCCTAAATCCCTGTCTTAAGTTGTTCTCACAATGAGGAACATCGAAGGGGAGGTCTTTCACGTGCTGATTCGGCTTTAAGGATACAGGATACGTCTGTTTAAGATTTACCTTCATTACCCCGCTAGCAGCCATAATGGTTGTTGACTTCAAATTATGTTAGATTGAAAGTTTGGATTTCCCTTTTGATCATCAGACCGTACTGAAATCTGCTGTTGAAACTGATGAACGCGTGTTATATGTCTTGTTTTAAATAAACTTCTCGAAGTGCCTTGCTGCATTAGTGTCGAAACCCAATTTCACCAAGCCAGTCTGGCGTGATGACCAACACAGAGACCACCGTTCTGCTGGATGCGGTTGAAAGCCTGTTTCTGCATGATATTTCACATGCCGCGTTCCTTATTAAAAATGTCCAATGTTCCAAACAGACGCCTTGCCCAAACACAAACATAATGATTTTTAAAACATAAAATTAAATAAGAAACAACTCTAAAATGGGAATAGTGTTATTTCAAGGGACTGGAGTACTTATTAGCAAAACCAGGCTGCACTCTAATATGTAAAATTTTAATTAGTAGAACTGTAGGCTGACTCTCTGATCCGGTCCTGAAGGAGCAGCAGTGAATACACAGACAGTTTGGACAAGGAAAGAAGGGAAGCCATCTCGAGGGGGGGGGGGGGGGGGGGGGCACCCCCCACAAACCACAAACACACCCCCCCGCCCACCCACACAAAAACAAAAAGGGTAAAGTTCTCGAGTGCTTCGGCGGGGGGGGGGGGGGGGGGGGGGGAGGGGGGAGCCATCTCCCTAAACTGGGGGCAACTCGGCGAATTTTGACAGACATTTTGATGAAAATGCATTTTCACCACGGTTACATCCTTCAGGTGTCGTCCCCACGGCGTCGATTCTGCACACAACCATAAATCAGGCTTTACGCTACTGTGCCAAGCTGCCTGATGTACATACCATAAATTAATTTATTATCGTTTTTAGTACATTTGCCAGCGTGCATGACTTTATAGAGCTGTGCATGGAAGCATAGACAATTGACAGAAAATGCTCATTTCTGATGTATAAATCCTAGCTGTGAATGGACAGTATCACCCCACGGCTGTGGTCCACATAACGCATTCAAGGTAACCCATGGTTTGCAGACTATGATGTATGGGGGGGCTGTATGTCCAGGAACCTGCGGTCACTCTGAATAGCACCAGGGCTCTACGGTAATTCGCCTCTGCCTGGGCCCATCTGTAAAGCTAATAAATGCTAAACTGTTAGCAGGCCCACATCTTCCCCCATATTGCTGGCTCAGTGTCTCACTATTAGCACGCCAGGTAAAGACTCCCCAGAAGCAGCCTTGTTCAGGGGGGGTCTGAAAGGGATCCAGCAGCCCCCCGAGTCGGAGGCTCCCCGCACTCGAATCATGGCCTCACCCGGGACGCATCTCCATAAATTCACATTACGCTGCGAGTGGCGGAGGAGGACGACAGACCACATTCGCTTCTGCGCCACTCTGGCTCCGTGTCACACTAACCGGATACTTTGTCAGAGATCACCGGCAGAGAAAGTGCATCTCTCTGTATCCGAGCCCGACCCGCAGCCCCTCGCGATTCGGAAACCGCTTTCAGCAAGAGAATCCGTAATTTGTAGTGTTTTCACTGGCAGCTCTTAGACGCCTCATTAAACATAGTTCATGTTTATGTTCTTGTGCTTATATGGTACGTGAGATACCATCAAATGAAAGAAAACGACAGCAGAAGAGTCTGGCAACTTTTCCTAGTTTTTAAAAGGAAACGTAACACCCTGTAGGGACAAAACTAAAGCCACGCAACAAAGAAAAATTGCAAATCATTCAGTTTCCATTGGCAACTAGATAAAGTGTGTGTTTTTTATAAATTTCACAGACTGAATTTGATGGTAAATATGAATCATACCATACTTTTCTCTCCTACCTTATTTGTAGTCTGGAAGTTCCACTTACCCACTTATTATATTTGCGTCTCATTCCCTGGCAAATCGACTCCACAAGCTAATGCTGAGGCTGCATTCCAGCTTGTGAAAAGGGTCGTGCACTATCTTCTGTGTCCGTTCCACCTCTCAGCCATTCCTGATGTGTTAATTAGGCTTAGAGGCCAGCAAACAAATATGTAGAAATATGGGTCGATATTTGATAAGCAGTGTTTCCAGACAAAAGACTTGAGAAGGACTCCCCTATCTAAATCACATATACCCATTTCTGTTGTAGCTGGCTTGTTTTTATATATATTTTATCCATTTGCATGGTTTGATTTTCAGTGAACTGATTCTTGGTTAGAGCTTTTGCACAAGCACACGACTGTTGTCATATTACTCTAGGGCAGGGGTGTCAAACTCCAGTCCTGGGGGGCCGGAGCCCTACACAGTTTTTGGTTCACCCTCATCTAACACATCTGATTAAACTCCTTGTGCTAATTACCACACAGCTCTTGAACTGAATCATTTGCGGTGGAACAGGGAAAGAACTAAGCTACACATGGCCCCGGTCCCCCAGGACTGGAGTTTGAGACCCCTGCTCAATGGAGCCCAGATAACCCATGTCAGGGAGGACACATTCAACAGGGACAGGATCTGTAAACTACCGTTTCCATTAAAGGACTTTGATTTGACTGTAGCACTGAATTCTTGCTATTTGCTGATTGGTCATAGATGTATCACTAATGTTAATGTGACACAACTGCAGTCTTTCAGTCAAGGAAACAAACCAGCACAAGAGGAACTGAACTATTTAGCCAAACGCAGGAGCCTTTCAGGTTTAAAGTAGTTTGTAAAACCTGAAGTAGCTCAAAGTGTCTCCCTGACATGGATTATCTGTCACCCTAAATTAGGTTCTGTGCTTTTTTGTGTGTCTAACTAGGATAACAGCTTTGAGCTGGAGGGATGTGCAGTTTGCACCTAACACAAGCACTGGGCTGTTTTCCTGATGAAAGC
Source organism: Boulengeromyrus knoepffleri (assembly GCA_026770805.1). Taxonomy (NCBI): domain Eukaryota; kingdom Metazoa; phylum Chordata; class Actinopteri; order Osteoglossiformes; family Mormyridae; genus Boulengeromyrus; species Boulengeromyrus knoepffleri. The sequence continues at coordinate 5,656,961 of JABJVO010000050.1, forward strand.
TTCAGTGAAATCAGCTGTTATTCAGAAATACATTTGCATGGTCTTGCAGTCAGTACCCATTGCATGTCTCTTTCAGAATTTATGTGAACTGTAATGCTGAATATAATGTAATAGTACACCAAGATCTCAGCTAATAAACATCTGAACACAAACAACGCACATGTATTCACGAGTCACGAGTTAATGAGAACCAGGCGGCCAGCGCTGTTAATTGCTGTTATTTCAACACGGAGTATGAAATCAGCCATTTATCTTGTGATTCAGCCCTGTATCCATACAACTATGACTATTGCAGCGCCGCAGGATCAGGTGATGAAGTACTGGAAATTTCCAGCCTCTTGTCATTTTTTGGTCACTGGAATCTATCAAGTTTTTCAATGGGCCCCAGTGTTGTTGAAGGTTGTTTTTTTTCTGTGATACGTTTCATAATCATAGTACAGTCGTGTTATATGACTGTGCTATGCTCTGTACCAATATGCTCTGTCGCTTTAATTTCTCCAGAAACAATGTTTAATAAAAGCTCATTGTTGTCACTCTTTAAAGGCTTACAGGAAATGCACTTGATTCTTTTATTCTAAATACTTTGAAGTGCTGTCGCTGTTATCTTTGTGTCCGTGCTTTGACAGAGTGAGAACAGCATGAAATAGTACGTACTTAGAAGAAACTGAACATAGCTAAGTTTGGGATAACTTGATGGATGGATGTAGGCAAGTTACTGACAGGTTGGAAACAGGTTTACATTCAAGATGAGCTCTGACATTCACTGACCACACTGCACTCTGACCACACTGCACTGTTCCTCATGGTGGTGACCTTAGCTATGAACCTGTGGGAACACTCTTCACCAGAAACGTCCCACTGAGGCAAAATCAAACTTATTTCTGTGTTTTCTCTGCAGAATCAAAGGTCTTAGCATTTCCCCTGAAGAGTATGTGGAGGGAAATAGTCATTTGTTGTACTTATCATCACTATACGATACGACTCTGAAGACATGAACAGACACAGTAAATTCATACACCCATCCATCTTTGGTAATCGCTCAGACAGCACTCGTGAGTACAGGGTTGTGGGTTAAGCTTGGAGCTCATCCTGGTAAGCACTGGGCACAAGGCAGTGGACACCCTGAATAGAATGTGGTGACTTCATATGAAGTCCTGATTCCAGTGGTTTCCAGTGATCCGTGTCGGCATTTTGTACGCTCTGGTTGCTTGTGGAGTTTGACTTCAAGGTCGTTCGCGTTCACGGTGTTAATCATGCTTAATTAGATGTCTGCGGAAATACTAATGCAGGCTAATTACTGGGAGGGTTTTCGACTATCTTTGTTCATTCAGTTCTTTGAGCGACAGCCTCCCACATGCGGAGCAGGAGGTGTTTCATCATTGATTACTGGATTTGCCTGACTTTCACTGGTGGCATTTACACCCACGTCGATAGAAAAAGAAACCAATTCAGAACCTTTAATTAGCAAGACTTCCCAGGCAGCAGTTCAGCTAACTACACAATAAGCTTTTCATTTATACAAAATACAACATGTGTTTTGTTGTCTGCTTATTAATATTTAGGGGTTAGCCTAATTAACACCCAGTGCTACTAAACCTGGCTATGCTCTGATGGAAGCAACCCTGTATAAGATAAATTTCAGAAGAATATTTGAAAATAGAAGATAAACCTGGAGCACAATCTCCTCTTTCCCTGGATCCACTCCTATTTGCCGAAATAAGTTTACGACAAAAGTTCCCGTAGCACAGATGTCTTGCAGTGAGGTGACTAGGGAGCAGTCAGTGCTTCTCTGGCCAGAATACCGATATTCAGGAATTACCTGTTCAGTGTCCCAGTCTGTGATGCTACAGATGACCCCAGAATTATGCAGTCTGCGCCCTGGCTGCACACAGTTCACACTGGGAGGGATTCGACAGCAAATACGTGTGTATTAATACACTAACGGTCAGCTCAGATCCACTGCCTGCACCTCAATCGCACCCCCTTTGCCGTCCTCGCTCCTTGGAACACAGACAGTTGCAGCTCATTCCCCTACCGATTCCTGTGACTCTCTACTGCTATGCAAACAGGCTAAGCATGCAGCCCATGGCAAAAACTTGTCCCATGTGCAATTAGCGAGTGTTCATCTATCTTCCCGGCTTCCAGGCTTCTCCCGAGTGCCTGAGTTTCCCACCACGTGCGAATGTGTCCTTGTAATCCCCGGTCACCACCCAGGTGAGCCTGATTTCCAATTCCCCTCTCAGCCTGAGTATGTGTCTCTGCTCCCCTGCACATGTGCCTGCCTCTCCCTGCCCCCCCAGGACCAGTCTTTCTGCTTTTCACCCCAACGTTCATGCTGTCTCCCATCTTGCGATTCTACCTCTCTGTTGCTCTGTGTCTGGATCGCTAAGGTTTCAGCATTGTACCTATAGCAATTTGCTGGTATTCCACTGTCTATAAGAATAGTCCAGTGTGCTGTTTATCTTCTGGGACATTGGCCCATAAGCTATAAGGATGTGTTCTTCCTGATGAGATTTGAGCATCTGCTAAGGCTTTGTATCCTGGGAAGCACAAGGTATGAGGCAGTGGACACTCAGGACTGGATGCCAATCGATCACTGAACAGACACACACACACACACACACACACACACAGTCCTCAGGAGACGCATAGTACAGTGCAGGGGCTATAGCTGTGTGAGGTCAGACGGAGCTAAACCTGAAGGGAGTGCAGGGCTCAAACCTGAGCCATCCAGCCTTTTCCCCTCAGCTTTCCCTGCAGGCACCGATTCAGCACCAGATTTAGCACAATCCGCCACTCTTACCATCCATGCATAACTTTCCCAGCCTTCCTAGGTAGAATCGCAGAGATATCAGGGTGTTACTAATTTAAAAACACCTAGTGAGGCTGCTTGTCAATGATATTTTTAACTCCGAGCAGCTCTTTTAGAACTATAATTTGGGTTTCAGTTCATTATTATTTGCTATTAATTGTCTCTAATGTGATATATATATTTTTTTGTAAACAAATGAATAAAGCAATGATTTTTGTTACAAAACCAGTAAATCTGCAATATTTTTACTAAATTAATTAAGTGTCCGAATACTTTCCGTGAGCGCTGTATATACTATCATTTTTTTCATTGTAATTCTTTGTTATTCTCTACTTGGCCCAGAGCTGCTGGCAGGGAATGGAATGCTGATCTGCTTCTCAGCGAAAGGAGACGTTCATGCAGGATGACGGCCTGGCAGGACTGCCAGAGCTCCTGTGTGCTGCTTTCTGCTGTCATATATATATATATATATATATATATATATATATAGTTCATTCATAATGCCTCCCAGTATATATGAGCCATAA
>JABJVO010000050.1:5660934-5698923 GCA_026770805.1 Boulengeromyrus knoepffleri
CAGTACCGTCTGCCTGACACTGTCCCGGAGCCTGCTGGGTCGGACCCTCATACTGCAGTACCGCCTGCCTGACACTGACCCGGAGCCTGCTGGGTCGGACCCTCATACTGCAGTACCGTCTGACACAGTCCTGGGAACCTGCTGGTTCAGGACTTATTTACATTCTTACGTATTAATATTTGATACTGCTTAACGTCAGATATCGGATCTTTGATGATGCCTTAAATTCACTGAAGATGAACGCTGTGCTATTCCAGCACAAGCTAGAGTCAGCTATCCAGCGAATGCCTCCTTTCATTTGCTTTGTAGGGTCCAAGTTGCATTCATTTCTGGGAAACATTAGGTATTATGGTTCTGTTTGTTGTTATTCACGTGCAATGAGAGAATCATCTCAGTCTCTGAGCCTCTTTAGTTAATAATATGGATAGTAACATCGTTAGTCCTGTAAAAACAGCAGCTCCATAATAATGTTAAAGCGGCTGCCTACGAACCATAATGAGAAACGTAACATGAGAACATTTCACTCTGACAAGGCGGCACTGAAGATGTTAACACTGTCACTGGAGTAACAGCAGACAATGGAACACTGACTGTTCCCTGTTAACCGCTTTCTGACGTTTTTGTCATTCGTACCATGCAGGATCAAAAAATCTGGGAATATTTAAGGTCTATGTGTTTTTGCCAGAGTGCTTTACGGCCCCAGAAAGTTTAGTAATGCACCCCAAAATTTATATTATGAAAAAAACTGTCTGATCGCATTGAAGTGAAACCGCTGATATTAAGCACGTGAGAAGCTTAAAAGTAAGTCAGGCCCAATAAAAATGGAAAATCTCCGTGAACGGCACAAAAATGGGTTTTTCCATTTGTGGCATCTTCAGAGGAGCAATTCGTAAGCCACTAATAATCCTTCCCGATGCAATAGATACATCTGTAATTTGTACCAGCCTTCCACGTGATTCCACGGTGTTGAAGGCTCTATTTGTGGTCAGCTGAGCTTCAGTAAGCGGGCTTGTAGCAAACCGGTACCAAGAAAATTGGATCTACCTTAGTGCAGAAGGTGCTTCTTGTTCAGTTCTTGTATGGCTGCTTTTGGAACTCAGACAGGAGACTGAGAAATGGCGATGGGTGGAGGCCACAGATGGGCCACCCGGAGCTCCACAGGTTAAACCTCTGTGTCTCTGCTTGGAAGTTTGCTGGTTCGATGCCCGGCCTCAGCAGAACGATCACATGTCCGCGGGCTCTTGAGAGAGGCTCTTAACCCCCAGCTCCATGGACACTGCAGGCTGGATGATCCTATGCTGGTTGCTCTCGCCTGTATATGTGTGTCATGGAGAATGAGCTGGATGAGACAAGCAGAAGCTTCTCAGTCTCGATGTGCACATGGCAAACAAAGGATCATTTCAGTGGGATTCCCTGCTGTCTGACCATAAGCAGCTTGTGAGCCTTGTGGCATAAGGCCAACCTGGTCTTTAAGTTTGCCTTTATATGCACATTAGATATATAATTGTGGGGACAGGCTACTGTTCTGCTAAAGAGACTAGCCACACCCCTTTTAATCTGATTTAATTGTTCTTTTATTCTTTGCAGGGCCAGAACCAGTCAGCCTCTTTTCACAATGTTATCTGTCACTAGATCTCACAGCCCTCAGTATCTCCCATATCCAACTTTTTTCAATCCCCCCCCAAATCCTTTGTTTTTCCCTCGTAACGACCAATAAAAAAATTCCATTTCAGCCATGACTCTCCTGAACTGCCCTCTTTCCGTTATATTGGGGAAAAGGGGCCATTTGGCGACTGAATGACAGTGAAACAAAGTTTTCCGTAATATTTCATATTTCAAATGTTTTAATTGCAGTCAGAGCATCAAATGACTTTATCTCTATTTCAGAGTTAAAGGTGCTTTCTCCAGCCTGCAGGTGAAAATGGACTTTTACTCCATTCTTAAGACCATGAAGCATGTGCATAAGGTGGAGCAACTCCTCTGCCGCATCATAATGCTTTCCGATCTGAGAAGATCATCTGGAATATGCCTCAGCTCATGGTGGGTTTGTGTTGTACTCATTCCTGGTCAGACAGTAACTTGAACAGCAGGCTTTGAAAATATTCTGTGATTCATTGCCAGTTAAAACTATTATGTTTCCCAGGGTTACGCTTCATTGCATTGAAGGTGATTAATGTTTATTTTCCTTTGGTTTGTCTTTGTTCGTTTGTTGTATTTTAATAACTCTTGTTTTAAACAGGCTCCTGAATCTTGTGTCTGAGAGAATATTTGAATAAGGAGGTCAACGGGCAGCTTATTCAGAATCTGTACAGAAGCTTGACTCTGATCCACTGATAACAGAATGTTTTGCCCTGATCACTGGCAGCTGAATGCTTTGCCCTGATCACTGGCAGCTGAATGCTTTGCCCTGATCACTGGCAGTTGAATGCTTTGCCCTGATCACTGGCAGTTGAATCCTTTGCCCTAATCACTGGCAGTTGAATGCTTTGCCCTGGTTACTGATAGCACACAATTTTGCCCTCATCGCTGAAATTAAACCACCAACACCATGACTTGAATTTTACTCATGTTCTGTTCAACAGATCAATATAACAAAACACAAGCAGTGATGCAGAGGTCTATAATGGGCCGGACACACCCACAGTTAAAGGGGCTGCAGATGCAGGTCTGCATCATATTAATGCCAGACCACATGCAAGACGGCCTTGGGTTTACATGACTCAGTTTTCACGTGTGCAAAGCAGTGTAACAGCAAAGTGTTTTCTCATATTTACCCAAAACCACACTGTAGAATTGGAGACTAGACAGACCTTAATCAGAATATGTTACCACACAGATAGAAGTTTCTTTGTCAGGTAGTATTGCTGTTTGTTTATTACATTTGGTAAGATTTTAAGACAAATCCACTTTTTTTCCACATTACATGTACAATTATTCATGTTGATACTTTGCATTTACACATATGCAAAAATGGCTGATGAAATCAGCATATTCATTTTGACAACTGAGGGGGATGTAGAATAAATTCTGGAAAGTTAAAAGCAACATAATCTCTTTTTTTTTTAAAAATCACTTTTGCAACAAAATTTATACTTCTTAACAGAGCATTGCTTGTCAAAATGACAACAGAAATTCTGGCAGAACTTTTTCCTTTTATGATCAGTAAAATATGAGTAAAAAAATAAAGTTTCCATTTCCAAATCAAATAAAACAAATGCCACAAAAATGTACAAAACACTGAAACTGCATTGTTTTGCATCTTTTTAGATAATTATTCATATCTGTTTAAACTGGCCTCAGTAAAATATAGTACTTATAATTTTCCAATAATTTAAACATTTTAGAAATTCTTAAGTGTGAATGTATTCCGAAATAAAAGCAGAATTCGTTGTATGCCTGAATGCAGTCTTGGTCCTTCTGGTCACAGCATCCATTTCACCACATTGGACATTTTTAACGAATGAAGAAATGCTGCTGTTTTTGTGACATGACTTCGTTTGGCTCTGGGAAGCTCATCTGCTTTGTCCGAGAAGCCAATGAATTTGGAAATACAAAAATCATCCAAGGTGAACAGCTGTCTGAGAAGAATTTATGCTGACTACAGTCCAAATAACCTCATATTTGAGATCATCGACACCCCACCCTGGAAATAATATCCAAAGGAATTAAAAAAAAAAATCTGTCAGGTAGTGCTAATCCCAGAGTTACTACTCTGAAGGAACTAGGCTAAATCTGTTATTTTCACACCACATACTGGTGATTTGGGTGCACTGCACCGGAGGTGTTTCATAAAGTATTTGTTATTTTTAGATGATGCTTCTTGTGATTTTTCTCTCGCTTTTGTATGGCGAGCTTTCAGCCAGCAGGGTTTCATTTCCGAGTAACAGGAGCCGGCTATAAATGCACATGCCTGGCGCTCCTGATGACGCAAGAAACCCTTTGAAGCAATTATATTGTTATAGTAAATGAATGCTTTAGTTTCTCTGACGATTAAGTATATTTTCATATGTCATGAGCTAAATAACATTTGTCTGGGATCAGCTCCCCTGTAGCTAACAGTGTCAAACCTGAGTGAGTTCCACTCACATTAGCTTACAGTCTGACACGTTCCCCCGTTACACACAGCTAGTTCAGGCGAAGGAGGCCGCTCCGCCAGAACCCCTATAGAGATTTTATCACCATTTCCATCTGTACTTTTGTAGCTAAATCAAAATTGTTGCAAATGCGCAAATCTGACAGAAAAAATCTGACAGAAAGTATAAAGCAAACAGTATTGAACGCGACGTGTGACTTGGATGCAAACAGGCATTATTCCCCGTCACGTGCGGCTTACATGGGTGTAACTCAGAGTGAACAGGATCCCAAGCATGGAATAATAAAACAGGAAAATGTGTCGATGTGCACGTCTATTGCAGAACAGGAGCCAAGGGTCGGTTTTTATGTAAAGCATAAAAAAAGGTTACACATGAGCATAAAAAGAGCAATTTAAACAAAATGAGGTCTGTACTCAAATAAAAAAAGAGATGAATAGGGTGGCTTGGTGGGGAAGACTGTGGCCTCGCACCTCTGCCGTGGGGCCCTGACTCCCGCTTCTTGCTCACTTTGTGTGACTTTGCATAGTTTCCCGGTATTTGCATGGTTTTTCTCCTGGCGGAGCCCAAAAACATATCGCTGGGATAATTGCTGTCTCTAAATTTCCCATGGTGTGAGCACTGCAATGGGCAGCCAGGGCGTCCCCTGCCTACAGAGCTGCACTGCCTGGGATATGCTCCAGGTTCCATGTAACTCTGTACAGTCAAGCAGTTGGACGATAGATGGGTGGAAACACTTGCTGTAATGATACAATGATAACAACTATAATAACTATAATATGGGCATTTTTATAAGAAAAAAATTACCGAAGAGTAATTATCATATATTACAAGAATCTGGAATATTTCTTGTTGGAATTCCTTCCTGCAGAATTATTTTCGACCTATCTGATATTTTGCTTTCTATTTGTGGAGTTTCTTTTTTCAGGTGCCAAATGTTCCACTGGATTCAGGCTTACAGATGTAAAAGGCTGAATCAGTGCTGATTTTTGTGGTCATTCAACCAGTGCCCGGTCAATTTGATGTATGTGCGGGATTAATGTCACGCTGGAAGGTCAATTTCCAGCCAAGTTCCAGCTTCCTGGCTGAGAGGGAAAAAAAAGGGTAGAGCCAAAATATGTCGGAGTTTTTGATTCGGTCTTGTAGAGACCACTGGGGCACATGGAGGTAAACCAAAAGCAACGAGCTGCTGGTGCATTTCCCAGCAGAGCCTCAGCTTCACTGTTTATTATGGGATAGTGTGGCTCCGTGGGTTAAGACTGTGTGCCTGTGATCCGAAGGTCACCATTTCAAATCCTGCTGTTGTCACTGTTGGGGCCTTGAGTGAGGCCCCGAGGACTGTCTGACTCTACTTTGGATAAAAGCTTTGGCTAAACGAATGTAATATTCGTTTGAACACTGATGCATGTGTCCAAAAAGCCTGTTTAGTCTTAATGAAAAATATCAGCATTTTTCTCCTTATAGCACAAAGGTCATTTTCACACAGCTGATGTTGAACGGCGATTTTAGAAACCCTGCGTTTCTGAGGTTCCAGGTGGTGTCTCCTATCGTTTCTTGTACCCATGTGTCTAAATGCTTGTAAAGGGCAAGAGAGCTTGTGGTCCGCAAACCCTTCAGTAGCCACATCCAGTGAGCTGTTTTTTGCAATGAGCTCAAACGCAGAACTATGAACATTGTTTTTTTTAATTTTTTTTTTTTTAGCTGTCTATCTATTTATAAAACCAAGAAATCTCTTATGGTGCATCATATATAATACATACACTGTCTAATTTACATATTTTCCTGACTTAAAATATGCTTAAAATTGCTGGAATGTCTCCTCACACCATTATTCTTACTACAGATCAAGAATTTAACACAAAACGACATACTTACGTCTTTACTATTTACTGCTTAGTCACTGTGCCTCTGACTTTGAGAGTGATTTGAACAGTAACTTTACAGTTAATATTGTTGAGCCATCATCGCGTTTATGGTCAATTTCCACAACTCACAACGCCCCTTTGACACCTTGACACTGCCTCCAATTGCCATGAGACTCGCTCCAGTTGCCATGAGACTAACCCTGGTTACTATGAGACTCACTCCGGTTCCCGGGAGACTCGCTCCAGTTGCCGCGAGATTCACTCCGGTTACCTCGAGACTGCCTCCGGTTGCCATGAGACTCGCTCTGGTTGCCAGGAGACTCGCTCTGGTTGCCTCGAGACTGCCTCCGGTTGCCATGAGACTCGCTCCAGTTGCCGCGAGACTGGCTCCAGTTGCCATGAGACTGGCTCCGGTTGCCGTGACTCCCATCTGGCTTAACAGGCAATGCAGCGCTATTCTCTGACCATGTGTGTCTGGCCCATGCTCCTAAACAGCTCCTCTGAGACGTTCAGATGATCTGCTCACATAATTATCCCTAGGATTCAAGCCTGAAGAAGACACTATGAGTGTAGCATTTCGCTTGTGGGAACCAGGAGCGACCGGCCACGTGCTCGCCAGTCTCCTTTGATTTCCACTGCTGCTGGAGATATAGTACCTTTGAGGACCACAGCAGAATTTGATGAGACGGAGCTTCTCCTCTTTGTGGGTGGCCTCCTGGCTGCCCTCAAATAGTGGCTGGTGGAAAGGCTTGGGACCCATTTACCAAATCCCCCCCCACCTGCCCCCACCCCCAGGGGATGCGATCACACTGATATCATTCGGATGTGAACCTTGTCTCTGTTCCAGAGTGACAACATCTGCTCTTCCCTGGCTGCTGTTGCCACCATAATCTGAGGGACTGCAGGGAATATACATGCATGTCTACTTTGTGTTTTATATGGGTAATTCAACATAATTTATATGAAATTGCAAAATTGTGAAATACTGTGACTAGGCGTGTGACTCACATTCTGATGTTAAATTTCTTAGTTAAAAGGCTTAGTGGTGATAATGCAGCAGCTTATCACAGAATAACAACTTTGTCTGACACCTGTTTGACAGCAAGGACAGCGTTACTCTGGCGGCGTGATTCTGCCTCTGATGAAAAATCCTGCTTTAATATATATCCAAGGTTAGCAGTCAATGACGAGATGCATTGCTGGATAATATAAGTGACAGATGTTCACCTGGATCACCACCTGTTCAACATGGTACTGTGTCTTAATAAACCTTCCATTTGCACTCTTTAATTTCCTTTAAAAATAAATGTTTTTGTAATGACATTCAACAGCTTTTTACTAACTGAAATATTCACCTTGGATTTCACACTTTCCCGATTCACCAGAATCAGTAGTGATGCCATTTCATCAGAGTCATGTACAATAAGGGCGGAAATCCATAGGAGCCAAGCTTCTCAAACTGAGAGCTCCAGAGGTGCTCAGCTACTCCAGTCCTCAAGGGTCGTTATGGGCGTAATAATTAGGGCAGTGTGTCAGCTCATCTGTTGTGGCAGGTGTTTATTCGGTGAAAACCTGGAGCTGAGTGCAGAAGCGGAATCCTGAGCAGTTCTGTGACTCATGGAAATGAATGTGAACAATAAAACACTCTGGATGAAAGTATCTATAAGCAGTAGCACAACCTAATGCACGTTACTGCCAGTGTCTGCGTGATCGGAGAGGTTTTTCTTGCATGGTGTCTGCATGTCCTCCGGACAAACCGTGCACCGATCCAGCGGCACCATTAAAACGGAAATCAGGGGCAATCTGGGACTGATTCTACAAAGACCATGACCGTCTATCTGAAGCTCCGGCTTAGGTTGAAGAATAGTCTGAGCGTGAACAACAATGCAGCTCTTAGCATGAGAATCCTTCTTCTTAAGCGGACGTGAAAGTGGGTTGCGAAGGATAAGCGCTCAGGGCCTCCTGGACGGAGAGTCCGTCATGTGGTCCTTTTCATGTCGTGCAGAGCAGTTGTGGTGTGGCCCTTTACTGACATGGCCCCGTACAAAGCTCGCTCTGCCCTAGACTAAACAAGGGCAGCTCCAGATAAAACAATCCCTCCCCACTGACTCTCCAGAGCTGCCTTTTCACAAGCAGCAAACGCCGCAGAGTGACCACACTGATCAGAATTTAGCCGTCCGTCATGAATTGACACCATCCCTTCTGCTTGCAGACGGCGTGAGCATAAGGGTGCAATATCATTTTCCCGTCTTTTTAAAGAGGACTTACGCCCTTCAAACGCAACCTCCCTGCTCCCATTTCTCAGACACACACAGTCCATGCTTTTGTCCAGTGCTGGGTTAAGCCTAATAGAACCGCAGAGGTCTTAAATATGCTGAAGAGTTTCGGTAAAAGTAGGGAATAAAGACTAGCTTCAGCTACGATTGTGTCCGAAAGGGTTTGGCGTGCCGAAGCATTAAGAAAGCCACATTAACAGTGTTTAAAAGTGACTGAAGTATTTTTAAGTGAGGAGTCGGATTGACTTGTGAGTCACGTGAAGATCCTCTGTTACATTATGTTCTTCTCTGGCTTGTTTTGAGGCAGCAGGGAGAAAATCTCAAGTGAGATCAATCTCTGCAATGAGAAATATATTGCTTAATAACGCCAAACTTCGCTTGCTAAGAGGAAAGCCGTAATACGTTTAATCCCAGTACTGACACAGCATGGATGGCAGGGAGACCCTCCTGAGACAATATGGAGAAATCATTTACTTCTCTTATATCAAGCCGTTGGCTACTGGTTATGTGTCTTAAAACTGTGCGTGGGTGTAAAACAGCATAGAGTCTGATTATTGAACCAGTTCCACTAACCCAGAAGCCCAGGAAACAAGCAATTACCAGTTAATAAACCTTAATAAATGAGAAGAGCATATGATTCACTAGATAGCAAAGCAAGGGCGAGTTTACAAATGAACACTAATGAAATATAAGCATCATATAATCTGTCTAATTAGTCATAATCATCCATATAATAATATATCTGCATATTTACTATAAGCATGTAGGAATAGATTTATTTAGATTGTATAGTAAAAAGGGTAGTTTGCATGTGAGTGTGTGGCTTTATAAAAAATGTAAGGAATCTCATCCTTTATCCACCATGAATTATACTGGCAGAGAGCAGTTATTATTTATTGGACGCTTATGTGAGGAGGAACAGTGAGTATCTTAGGAGGTGTGCAGGTCTGCACTTCTGTGATCTTTGAGCCAGACATTTCTATGATGACCATGTCAGTCTGTTTTACAAGTAAGTACAGGTCATCTGTACACCAGTCATGTTAAAGTCCACAAGTATTGAGACAATCCGGCCTATTCTCTATTTAGTACATAACTCTATGGTGTAAGACTGGATTCTATACATGTGACTGGATTCCATAGCTCCACAATGTAGGTGCAGGAAGCATTGAACTCCTGTGATTATGTTGCCATATCGCCTTCTGTTGCTTCTGAAACTCCCATTAAATTGTCCAGACTCATCTGTGTATTGGACCCACATTACAGCACATGCCACTGGTCCCACACTAATGGGCTACCAAGATTCGCACTAATGTCTCCTGTTCACAATTATCAAGGTCAAGGTCAACTTTACTGTGATGGTGAGCATATGCAACACAATGAGGCAGCAGACTCACTTCGTGCAAGAATCACAAAGAGTAAAAAAGTTAAAAAAAGACGGTGGAAGACAATAAATAGCATTTTGTAAAAACAGCATAACAATCAGTGTCCTGAGTAATTTCCTCATTTTTCCAACTCAGCAGTAAGAATAGAGCAGAGTTTTCAGAGAGAAGAGTTTTCACACTGTGCGCCCCTCTGGCCTGGCTCACTGCACCATACCTGCCGGGTTTCTCCCGGGTATCTCCTGGGTTTCTCCCGGGTTTCTCCCGGGCATCTCCTGGGTTTCTCCCGGGTATCTCCTGGGTTTCTACTGGGTTTCTCCCGGGTATCTCCTGGGTTTCTCCCGGGTTTCTCCCGGGTATCTCCCGGGTTTCTCCCGGGTATCTCCTGGGTTTCTACTGGGTTTCTCCCGGGTTTCTCCCGGGTTTCTCCTGGGTTTCTCCCGGGTTTCTCCCGGGTATCTCCTGGGTTTCTCCCGGCGCCTTTCCTTTCCATTGTTTCTCCCAAGAAAGTCCCGTATTTGCATGGCGCTCAAACTTTATTAGGATTAATCGTCATACACAGATCTATATGTTTTGTATGCTTGTCTGACGTCACCCAAGTTGCCAGATTGTATATGAAACAGAATCTAGACACACAATTCGCATATTACATACTATGTCAACTCATATGTCACCACACCCTGGCAACCCACAACCCAGTTCAAGGGGTGTTTGCAGGCTTTTTCTTTGATAAATTGATCTTGATGTTTTGTCGTAACATAGATGGAAATAAAAATATTAATGCATGTATGCATGTACTTACTTGTACTTATTTGTTTATTAATTAGTTTGTTTGTTTGTTTGCTCATCAAATCCCCATCCCCCGGTCTGCTTGCTGAAACGAAAGTCCGGTATTTTGAAACCTAAATCCTGGCAGGTGTGCAGCACCCAGGAGGGGCTGAAGCAGGGTGGCTCCTCCCTGGGCTTGATTTAGGGCGACAGCTTCCACCCTGAAAGAGCAGAACTCCGTCTGACTGTCCAGGACATGCAGCCAGAGTTGTAGCTCAAAGATCTTGGATTGATATATGTTTCATATATCAATATATTTTATTAAGTGATTTTGGCTTCCTTTCTGTATAACGTCCAGGATCCCATGTCCATATATCCATCAAGCATCCGTCCATTTTCCATAACAGCACAGCCAGTACAGGTCACGGCAAGGCCACCTGGGGGCACCGTATCAGCTGACCAAAATGGAGATTATGAGAATTATAATAAAAGAATTCCATGACAAAGGAATATGCAGAGAGATTAAAAAAAAATTCATTCTTTATGAAGTGCTAAGGAACTGGCAGAATGGGCTTGCACCTTGTTTTTAAGAAGCCTTGGGCATTTGTTTTAGCAACATTTAATAACACAGTGTCAGGAAAACAAAAACAAAGGCATTAATCTTTTTGTGGGGGGGGCTGGGACATTGAATGTTCTAGCGATGGAGTTCTGAAAGGGAATGTTGTGGTTTCCCTGCAACAATTTAACTTTTACTGGCTATATCTTTTCATTAAACATTGGAAACATAAATTCTACAGCGTGCTCTCATGATTTCATTCTACGTGTTCAATAAGCCGAACTGAGAAGGGGAGGGAGTGCTGGAGATTAAAGTCATTACATGGTAAACAGTTTTTAATCATGACAGAAAGATGTTTTTGCACTTAATAATTTTACCGCTTATATCAAAGGTCAGGTTTGCCAAAGTCTTTCAGAGCTTTCCCTTCTTGACATATGCAATGAATCAGTGGGGGTTTGATGAAGCCAGTTTGGAAGATTAGTTCATAAGTGATCTTTTCCAGTTGGCCACATCCAATCAGCAATTCTGCTTTCATTTACGCCCATAATTTGATATATGCAGCTGCTCTTTCAGAAAAAAAAAAGATCTGCTTCCATTAGGGTCAAAACAAGCAGATTGGTAGCATTTAGCCAACTTGAATGCTAAATAGCTGCTCTGTACAGTGTTGAATGCTCGGCTATAAAAACCGAACATTCAGAAGGTGACATCATCCAGTGGGCACACGCTTCAAGGCTGGCAGACCCTTTCCTGAAAGTTATAAATTTAACAAAAGTGGGACCAACTTGGAGAGGAAACCATTCATTCCAGATCCATAATTCTCATAACCATCCTGTCCGTGCTCTATTATATTTTATGTCAGGTTCCATAAGCTCTCTAGCAGATAAAATTTGGCTTCAAAGAAGGATACTGACCAGGCTGGAAGATAGCTGAACCCAGGCTGGGAATGTGGTGAAAGAGAGCTGGAAAACATGTGATAGACGACATCCTGGAGATGAATGTCACTTGGACACGGGGACTATGTATGAAGTTTTTCACGAGGTGGTGGGGGGGGGGGGGGTTTAATAGTTGAAGGGACAGGTTGAGTGTGTTGTTGAACCTCTTATGGTTGGAACATATCAGCTTTAAGCACTCTGGGGCTGCAGAGCCAACCTAAGCTGCTGCAGCATTAAGGATGGACGGACCTGGGGTGCAGATAGAGGCTGATGCATGAGCGATGAGGTGGTCTCTTTGCCGGGGGGTGTTGACCAAGACAGGTGTGTCTCCCCTCGCTAGGCTGGGGGTGTCTGTGTTGACCCTGATAAAGTCTTCTGCCTTATCCTGATCTCCACCGTGCTCTTTTCTCTGTGACCTTCCTCAGCCCCAAACCTCTTCCATGTTGTTATTCCCCAGCTTACATTCGGTCCCCTTCCTTCCATACAGCCCATTAAAGTCTCGGCCTACAGGACGAGTTCAACACGTCCCTGGGTCAACAAGGGAGGGGCTTGCATCTCACTTCTTTAACCAATCACAGTCTCCGTTGCATGACATCACCACAAGGGTCTGTTTCTTCTCATTCTCAAGGCTTTCAAGCATCCAGCTGGGGGCAGTATGTGGCTCAGCGGGCTGAGCCTCTGTACCTGTGATTGAAGCTCAGCCTCAGCAGAACAGCCTCCTGTTCAATGGCATCCAGCGGGCTGAGCCTCTGTACCTGTGATTGAAGCCCAGCCTCAGCAGAACAGCCTCCTGTTCAATGGCCCTTCAGCAAGATCTTTTGTTATTATTATCCTGATATCCTATATCTATGACATCCCCCTTAAGAAAGGTATTCCCAATAAAACGGGTACTTTACTAATCTATGGACCTTGCCGCTTTACAGAAAACATTAATTATTAATTGATGTGGGGATGTCATACAATGAAGCTCCTCCCTTTCTGAGTCAGGGGTGGATTGAACTCAGGACAATCATGATGTTCCCTCTATAACCTCCTAGGAATTCTGCAGAGCCGCTGATGATATTTATGCCGACATTCTCACTCTCCGTCTGCACAGAGACCCTGCACTTTATGAGCAGGAATACAGGTGGTCTGACTAGCCAAAAGGAGAGAGGACAGCAGAACTCGGTGCAGCGCTCTAGTCTGTACAGAGCGCGTCCAAGATCCTGTCTTCCCGCGAGCAGCATTTATTAAACCGTTTCAGGTTTCTTAGCTATTAGGAGGCGTGACTAAAGTTTCTGGAGCACATGAGCGCCTGTGTTTGAAAACGCGAGATGGATGAGCATGTGAATCCTGCGTAATGAGTGTGGCAGCCAGTGGCAGACGACACGGGGGAAACTCCGGCAGCAGATCATGGCCTCGGGTTCGGAGCCAGTCGCTCAGCATCCGGCCAACAGACTGGCTCTTTCGCTGTCACTTACTCAGGGTTACACCGCAGTTAAAGGAGACGGCGATCTCACCTCCTTTCACCTTTTTACTTTTCATTTACACTGGCCAGCATGCGGGGGCAGGGATGTGCCGCATGTGGTTGTACTGGGGGGCCTTTGACACCACACCTAGGTAGTGAGCTCGTCCATCTTGTTTGGAAGTGGTGTCGTGTTCCCCCATAATCGCTCTAAGTAGGTAGGGCTTACAGTCATTCTCGCTCTCTCTCTCTCTCTCTCTCTCTCACCTTAGCTCTCCCCTGCTTTCTTCAGCGTTGAACTCTGGTGACCCCCCCAATTTGGGACCAGAGTCCGATCTCAGGTTAAGGAACTCCTCCTGTGTGTAAAACTGAGGAAATGCTGAGGAAAGCAAAATTAAATTAAACATAGCCAAATCAAGTCGAAAGGAGAGGAGAGGAGAGGAGAGGAGAGGAGAGGAGAAGAGGGGCGAGAGAAGGAAAGGAAAGGAAAGGAAAGGAGGGGAGAGGAGATGAGAGAAGAGGAGAGGGAAGGGAAGGGAAGGGAAGGAAAGGAAAGGAAAGAAGGGGAGAGGAGAGGAAAGGAAAGGAAAGGAGAGAAGAGGAGAGAGAAGGAAAGGAGAGGAGAGGAGAGGGAAGGAAAGGAAAGGAGAGGAGAGAAGGAAAGGAGAGGAGAAGGAAAGGAAAGGAAAGGAGACGACAGAAGAGGAGAGGGAAGGGAAGGGAAGGGAAGGGAAGGAAAGGAAAGGAGGGGAGAGGAGAGGAGAGGAAAGGAAAGGAGAGGAGAGAGAAGGAAAGGAGAGGAGAGGACAGGAGAGAGAAGGAAAGGAAAGGGTAGTCCCCAACCTTGACAATAGTCAATACATAACTATGTTATATAACACTCAATAAATGTTTTTTTCTCTTTTTTATTGTATGTACCAGAGTAGCTAGAGGTACCGATATCACAGAAATTTAAGCAGATAATGCACACAGAGATAGAGCAAGTTTCAACATCAGCACCCTGACCAGTGTTTATCGTATAAGCATTGGTGAGGACACCAAAGTCCTCAGAGTCACTTCGTCATTAGTTACTTTTAGCACTGGAATCTTTCCACTTTCTCTGAAATGAGTGATGATGCAGTTGTCAGGTTTTAGTGACCAGGGAGGACCACAGTTTTCCACCATGTCTCAAGACTCAGGTCAACTAACATCCCCCATGTTGTGGAAGGATTGTTCCCAGAAGCAAATAAGTGCATCACTGCTCGACTCATGCCGTTGTTTTTAATTTAATGCGCCATTTATTTTCACAAGTGAGCTCCTGACACTGACACTGGATTTTGAAACGCTTCCAGGACTGACTGTCGCATTTCGGCCTGGCTGCCTTTTTATGGCCTCTGAGTGACAGTCAGTGCTGAGCCTCATCGTGCAAAGGACAAGCATCAGGAACCAAAACACGGTGCTAAACCTCAGGTCAATGCAAACCATATCTAGCTGGGCCTTAGACTTTACCTTCCAGATTTTAACTCGCATTTAGTTACTTAGTACAAACAGATTTATTTAGTATAAAGTGCATATTTTGCATGTATTTCAAAAGTCAAACCAAGTAAATTAGTAGAGGCAGCTGCAAGTAAAAAGTAAAAACATTTAAGCTCCACAATCTCAGAAATCAGACTTTATGAGATTGGAAGGAAAGATGAGTCGCTGGAAAGCGTGAAATCGTCTGTGTCTATTTTCCACCCGGTTTTGTCGACTGATTTCAGCATATTACAGGTATTTTCCCTCGTCCCTGTGGCTGGGATGCCTTTCCGCTGGCTTTCCATCACTCAGTTCACGTCTCCACTGGGGATTCCTGATCGAAATTAGATGCCACGTGTGTCTAGAAGGTTAGAAGGGGTGTGCGGCTTTGTGGTAAAACGTACATTAGCCAGTGATAATACTGAAAATGTCGGTGGAAAATGAAGAGCAATTCGCAAAGTAAATCTTCCATAGGAATTCTAAAAGATGGTGGAGCTACGCTTTAGCTAAGAGAAATGGTGGTTATTGTGTCTATAGAAAATGCAAGATTAAGCTACGAATTCTGTGTGCTGTAAATCAGAGCCAATTAAAAGGGAAAATGATAGTGACCTCGTTGACAAAAGAATAAAGGTGATATTTGGTAAGAGTGGGGCATTTAAGTGGAGCGTGTGCTTTAAGGTATCGCTGGGGTGTGGACACTCTGTCATTACTCTGCTCTAATTCTAGCTATACCTTGCAATAAGCTATTCCCTGCTTTGTTTATTGCCTCTCTTGCTTTTTCCTTTTATGGCAAGAAAATATTTTCAGACTGCTTTGCTTTCTTGCTGCGTCTTGAGCCCCAAGCCGCTGGGTACGCAGGGAGGCGGTGGTCGGGGGTCGCAGTAAATTTACAGTAATTAAGCTGTAATTAAATTCAGGGAGGCTGAGTCAATCGGAGCTTGTCGGAGGGGCCGACCTGCCAGGCTGAGATTAGTTGCAGGATCAGCATGGATGGGGTCTTGGGGAGGTACTAAGGGGTCGTGTCATGGCAGGATTCAGGCTGTAAATTCCCCCGCTTCCCCCCGCTCCGCGAGCGTGACGCATCACTGCATCCACACTGACTGTGACAATGAGCCCATCTGCTTTGGGAGTACATAGGCTGTAGATCACACCAGGGTGAATCAGAGGGTTGCACTCTTACCTCACACCTCCAGGGCTCGAGGGCGCCCCCTCCGCTCTCTACGTGAGGAGTTCCCACCTCCCCCTTAAGCCACGTGCGTCTCCTCCAAGCCTCTGCTTTCATCCCGCAGTCCAAAGACAAGCACTTATGTTACCTTGCATCTCCAAGTTGCCTGCAGTGTCTGACTGCTCTTGCCACAGTCTACGGGGGCGGGGGCGAGGGGGGGGGGGCTTGGAGGCTATCCCAGGCAGCTGGGGTACACCCTGGACAGGATGCCCGTCTATTGCAGGGCATTTAGACACCCACAGTCATACACTACGGGCCATTTAGAGACACCAATTAGCCTAAGTACATGTCTGTGGGTTGCCAGGGAATATGCGACTCCACATGCAGAGAGAAGAGGCAGGACTCTGACCCGTAACCGTGGAGGAATGAGGCAGTACTGTTGCCCAGCAAGCCACACCCAGCTGGTGCCTCTTACCAAGGTCAGGACCACAGCTCCCAGCTTCTAGATGCCATCAGGATCTTATCTGAGGTCGTATTTGCTGTAGGGTCTGTAACATTTAGAGCATTTCAATGCTGTGACATTGTGTCCGGGGGCACCCTGTCGGGGGGGGGGAACATAATTGGGTTGGTCTGGGTTGGGGTGACAGTTTTATACACCCCAGTGGTGCCCCTGCCTGTGTCAGTCTTAGAAAGGCTACTGAAGACAGCTCTCTGTAATACTGTCAGTTTAAGCTGGAATACATATTAAAGGCTAGTTTGTTTTTCATTAATATTTTGTTAAATCATTTCAAAATGACCACTTTATTTATCAAGGCGATGGTTTCACAGCCGGTGTGACCTGGAGAGTAGAGTGTCACTGTCAAAATGACGTCCCTCAAGGAAATACAGAGCCGACTTCTTTCCTTCAAAAGGAGACGTGTCCATTTCATCAGTATTCAGCTTCCTACAGAAACATGCTACACCAGTCATATCTGTCCCGAAGGAAGAATAAAATACGTTTTTTTAACAAAGGGTGAAGCTGAAGAACAGTTCTTAACTTGGGAAGACGATTGCAGAGCGCTGCCAGAACAAACACCGCTGTCTCACGCCGCAGCTCCTTAACGCGGCTCCTGAACGCGGCTCCTGAGCACGGCCCAGTCAGGACATCGTTATTATGCCTGGCCGGTGGAGACGCTGCAGCCCATATCCAACGCTGACCTCGCTGTAAAGGCAGCTCTCTACTTAGCCCATCCTACTCTGCTCTGCACAGGGCCGGATCCATCTAAGTTCTCAAAAATCCACTGCGTTAACGGCAAATGACTGGTGACTGTAGCGGGGGGGGTAATCAGCATCACAGCTCCAGTGGTCCTTCTCATAGCCTTAAGAGTACCAGCGATTCCTCTTTCAGAAAAGAGGCGACAGTTTCCCTCATTTGCTCATTTCTCTGTTGCATTCTGTGCACGATGACAGACTGGGGTTTGAACGTCTACCAAGGGGTAGAACTGCTGTGGCATTATGAATCCCAGACCAGTAACATCAGCTATGACACACAGAATAGTGTGACGGACTCAGCGTGTCCTTGTTCCTCTGGAGACCTCGGGGCTGACAGAGTGGGTAAGGCATTGTGGCTCACAAAAACGATGCTTAGATCATCGCTCTAAGTAAACACATGCATCACTGGATACCACACTTTCATATTTTTGGTAATATCTCAAGCACTTTTTGGAAGACTGTATCTTTTGTCCACAAAAACGGCAGTTCATTTAAAAAAAAAAAAAAAAGTAAATAACACTAATGAAGCATTATTGTAATTAAGAGTTAAACCGCTGGCAGCAGTGCAGTATGGTGGTGCAGTGGTTAGCACTGTAGCCTCACACCACTAGGATCTGGGGTCGAGTCCCACAGCTCCCTGTGTGAGAAGATACATGTTCCCCTTGTGGGGTTTTCGTTGGGTCCAAAGTCATTATGAAGTAAACTGAAGTTACCAAATTGTCTTGCCTTGTGTCTATGGGCTCCTGACCCCCACAAGCTTGAATAGGACAAGCAGTTACTGAAATTAGATGGACAATTTATGGGTTATTTTAAGATGCAAGCAAAATTTAATCCTAGTGGTCTGTTGTTGCCATTTTCATTCATTCCACTTTACAGATAAAATGTTATAGGGAATTATTTAATTTAAGTGAATGTATAAATCCATTTTATGTGACCTCTGGAAATGAATCCAGGTGAACACATGGCATAGCACTGCATTTATCTGAAATATCAGAGCCCAATAAGGAAAAGATCACTGTTTGCGTGATTGCTGAAATTAAACCGTCACTGCAAAGCCAATGGGACACAACCTAGAGTAAACTTTTTCATATTTATTTCTGGGATTTCATGTGACCCTTCCTGAACTCAGTGGGCAATAAAATAAGAAACGATACATATATCAGTTCAAATTATTTGTGTTGGGGGCTGGAGGAGCTAGCTTCAGACTTATTGTTCAAGTCTCAGGTTCAAAAGTGAGTGTCTTACTGGAAACCCAACCAGACCAGTCATTCTGTAGGTGCAAACAGTCAAGTAAACACTAACAGTATCTTCAACAGTATTAATATGCCTCATTATAGCATAGAAATGAAAAGTGGTGGCGATGTAATGAAGATTACATAGATCCATCTTTGTTGTTGGTATATATATGTCTCTGCAGACTGTGACGTGTGCAGTAAATCAGATGTGCAAAATGGTCATTTCTATTGGCTGAAAATGCTGCCTATAATCGTTATTACAGAAAGAGATCAGGGGTTTCCCAAAGCCTTTTTAACTCTACATTTATCGTAAGTTCGATCTTTTAACATAGAACTTACGAACGACGTAGCGTTAAGAAGGCTTCGGGAAACTCACCCCAGATCTTTTAGGTTAGGCAATCACTATGATTAACAGATATCTATAATTAGATGTCTGTTTCATATTTCTTCATATAGCATAAGACAGTTCCAATGCTTGTTTACACTTACCGCCATACTTCCAGAAAGCGCAAAGGAAATTACGTGCGCGGTTCTGCATACTTCTCCCCGTCAACAAGTCCACCTTCTGACACACCCATTAATCATTCGACATGCCCACTAGCCTCAACACTCCCATAAACCTTTTGCCACGCTCATCAAGGTTTTTACACACCTTCTAACCTTTTGACACACCCATCAAGCTTTTGACACGCCCACTAGCCTTTTGACACACACATAAAGCTTTTGACACGCCCACTAACATTTTGACACACCCATAAAGCTTTTGACACGCCCACTAGCCTTTTGACACACCCATAAAGCTTTTGACGTGCCCACTAACATTTTGACACACCCATAAAGCTTTTGACACGCCCACTAGCCTTTTGACACAACCATAAAGCTTTTGACATGCCCACTAACATTTTGACACGCCCATAAAGCTTCCGACACGCCCACTAACCTTTTGACACGCCCATAAACCATTTGACACGCCCACTAACATTTTGACACGCCCATAAAGCTTCCGACACGCCCACTAACCTTTTGACACGCCCATAAAGCTTCCGACACGCCCACTAACCTTTTGACACACCCATAAAGCTTCCGACACGCCCACTAAACTTTTGACATGCCCATAAACCATTCGGCACGCCCACTAACCTTTTGACACGCCTATAAACCATTCGACACGCCCACTAACCTTTTGACACGCCCATCAAGCTTTCGACACACCCACCAACCTTTTGACACGCCCATAAAGCTTCCGACACGCCCACTGACCTTTTGACACGCCCATAAAGCTTCCGACACGCCCACTGACCTTTTGGCACGCCCATAAACCATTCGACACGCCCACTAACATTTTGACACGCCCATAAAGCTTCCGACACGCCCACTGACCTTTTGGCACGCCCATAAAGCCTCCGACACGCCCACTGACCTTTTGACACGCCCATAAAGCTTTTGACATGCCCACTAACCCTTTGACATGCCCATCAAGCTTTTGACACGCCCACTAACCTTTTGACATGCCCATAAAGCCTCCGACACGCCCACTGACCTTTTGGCACGCCCATAAACCATTCGACACGCCCACTAACCTTTTGACACGCCCACTAACCTTTTGACACGCCCATCAAGCTTTCGACACGCCCACTGACCTTTTGACACACGCATCAACATTTCAAAACACGCCTCATACCCCATCCTGCAGATCAGGGGAATACCTGGAAATTTTGGGCCCTGTGATAAAATGCCACCTTGGGCCCTTTTGCCCAATTTTATACTTAGTTTCAGGTATTTAGGAGCCTCTGCCAAGTGCTGGGTCACCAGAAACTGTCAGAGTATCCTTACCCCTCAGATGCCCCTACTGCAGAGACTCATGTCTCGCTGTTGGGGCAACATATATTCTTCAGGATGTCATTTTAGAAAAGAAAATTAAACATATTCATAAAATGGCCTCGCATCCAAGCTGTTCTCTGTCTTGTACCCTGTGTATCCCGGGATGGACTCCAGGCACAGAGTGACTCTGTACCAGAAAACCAGCATGGATGGATGAATGGTGCTTGTGATTTATTTTATTATGCTGAACTGTCTGTGATGTTCCTGGGAAAGCTATGTAGAGAGCAGAGCTGGGGCAGACTGATGCCGGTTAGTTAAATGGTGACCTGAGTGTTAATAATGACGTCAGCATAGGGCCCCCACCCCGGGGCCAGAGTCACAGTGAATGATGTACAAGGCAGAGCTCGTAGAAAGATACTCATTGTTTCTTTGTTTTGTGTTTGATGGGACAGTTCAATCCACAGTATGTATGTTATATTGTATTTACTGTATGTTATATCTATCTATCTGTCTGTCTGTCTATCTATATGTCTGTCTATCTATCTGTCTGTCTATATGTCTATCTGTCTGTCTGTCTATCTATCTATATGTCTGTCTGTCTATCTATCTATATGTCTGTCTGTCTATCTATCTATATGTCTGTCTGTATATCTATATGTCTGTCTGTCTATCTATATGTCTATATGTCTATCTATCTGTCTGTCTGTCTGTCTAAATGACCGGTTAGCCACACTTTTTCAAAGCTGAAAAGCAGCTACACTTTGTTTAAATCCCTTTGCTAAATCTGATCTCCCATGTCTGAGTTTGACTTGGACCAAGTCATTCAGTTTGTACATTGTGTTCTTTACCAGCTTTTCTTAACCAAATCACACGACTGTCTCTGTCCTTGCTGCTAATCTATTAGCATTTTAGCAGACCCCCACCTCCAGCTGCACTTTGCACCCCAGAAGGCCCCGGGCCCCGGGCCCCGCCGGCCAGCAACAAAGACGGCTATATTTCAGGCCTTGTCGTTTTACAGCCGATTTGCAAGTGAGATGAGTGCAGCTTCACTCGTTTTGTTATTCGCTTCTCGGGGGTGAGCGTGAAAGCCCATCACAGGCTACGGGGGGGTCCGTCCAGCATGGCAGGACCACACAGTCACCCGGGCCCCCCTCCCCACGGCCGGAGAAACTTCAGCGTATAGAATGCAGCTGTGGCCCCCACGAATTAAAAGTCTTGGCGTGTCCCAAACCGAGTTGGGGGGGAGGGACTCAGCAGCAAGCAGGCTTTGTCTTTCGAGGATGACCCATCATGACTGGTGTGAGTTCAGTCGCTTGGCTTTTAACCACAAAGAGAGCCAATCAAACGAAAACCCGGCGGTGAAATAAAAATTAGGGGCCTGTCAATAACTCCACAGCGGAAACTAAATGGCACAATTATCTGAGCCTGAAGGCTTTTCTTCATGATGGGAAGGAAAACCAGCCCCTCAAAAACACTGGAGCGAAGCGCCGTTTACGTTGTTTCCCGTTTAACTCATTAAGGGGACCGAAAATGTTTCGGTAACGACGTCGGAAAGTCTTTTCTTGTAGTTTTCTCGTTGCGATCGTCATGTTGCCCGGCATATGATTTGGTGCGTTAGTTCTGTTACTTCCAGAATATTCCGCGACATGGTGGCAGCAGCAGTCAGAGACACACCTGCAGAACATCCACACAGACCTGAACTTCATTTCTAAGTTGGTTTGCTTTGAACTGAACCTGTTTTTTTAAAAAAAATAAATAAATAAATAAAATAAAATAATAAAATCATTGGACTCTCTTTCCATAACTAGTCCAGAACATTTCAACCATATTGGTATCCTCTGTAACAGGAGTAGATTCTTATACATGCTGAACAATGTTGGAAATTTGATGTGGTGCCCTGGAAATAAATGGCATCGTACTGCACGGAGGTACCCTGCAGAGGGATGGGAAGCAGCAGAATTATTTTAGACGTAATATCCTACATGTTTCTTAAAGGGAAAAGGTATTATTATATTAGTGTCAAATACATCGGTAACATTTTCCTTAAAGGGTTAGGATTCAGTATTTTTATTAGCATAAACACGTCTGCATTGATTTCCGTGGAGAGGTACCTGGTATTGCGTTCAGTCAGCATAAACATTCAGAAAAAGAAATTATTATCTTATAGTGAAAGTTTCATTAAAGGCACAGTGGCTTTCAATAATCAAGAGTGAATTTTGTGGGGTCTTTTTTTACAATAACTATGAAGAGATAACTGAAGACTGGAATGTTATTCATATAGTTATATGTCGATTATTGCTCGTTAATTTGTGGTCATGCGCCAGCTTAAGCCTATAGCAATGCGAGTGAAAAGTATTGTGGGTTTTATTGAAATCCAAAATGTTAATATACAGTGTACTCCTTTAGATTGTCTGACCTGAGCAGTGCATATTTACAAGTTAATGTGAACTGGTTGATGTGAAAAATTAGAAAATTAATTTAAAAAAAAAAAAAAAAAAAGTATATAGCGTGTAATTTGAGATGGAGCTACAGGCAAAAAAATTGCAGGCAAGAAGTACGACTGAAAATTTTCTCCATTTCTCACGCAGACATTTAATTACTCCGCCCACATCTTTTGTGCTTTAATCTTAAATTCTTCAAATTTACATTCAATAGAAATATATACGGAAAGCTGAACTTTTACAAATAAAATCTGTGGGTCGTTAGGATCCATTAAGAGAATCAAGAAGCATAAAGTTGACTGCCTGCTCTCTATTACCCGCTACTCCAGTAAAGACAATAGCCTCTTATTTGCAGTTAAATGTACAGTTCCCCCTCAGCGTGTCAGTGAACTGGATTGCCCTTAGATGTGTCATTGCAAAAGGAAAAATGTAGGAATTAGGCAGGCAGACCCATTTTTTTTTAATCACAGCGGGATCCGTTGCGTTAATTGAGGACATATTTGAAATGTCGCGTTGCATCTTGTGTAAGAGCTCCCTCTATTGGTCAATCATAGCTACTGTTGAAATATCCATCCACCTTTTAACCACTTATTGTGGTCTAAATGGGGGGGCAACGTAGGGGGAAACATGTAAACTCTCCACACACAACCCCAGTCCGTGGGGTGCACTGTCGCTCAGTCTCCCCCCTGAGCTTTTAATTAATACAGTATTTATCTTTAAATGGCTGTATTGCTCCATCTTTATCTTTATTTTAATATGATAATATTTAAAAAGCCAAACTACACAACTATTTCTATGTGGTGAATCCAAAAAGAAATCGGAATATGACTGGTCTCAGCCATTTAACATTTAACAAAGTGCTACTTAACGTGCATAAATTCTTGACATTAACAGAAAAGCATAGACTTTAAGTATTATGTTAAATACTAATTAAGGCAAATGCTGAGGTGTAATAAATTGGTGATTCCTGTAAAGCTTTATGGGCGTGTTGTTGACCCTTTTACAGACTTTGCTGGGGAGCAGATTCGACTCTGAGTCACGTCTTCTGCAGCGATAAATGCCGCGCTTTGCCCGCGGAGCTTTGGCTTGGTTTTGTGCCACCGCCGTTCCGGCTCACACCTGGTGCCAGTCTGCCGAGTGCCGACCCCTGAGGAACCCCGCATGAGCCCCCCCCCCGCAACAAGCTGTGGATGATGGGATAGCCCCGGGCCGCAGGTCAACCGCAGGCCATTAGCAGATCATTCCCTGCCTCCCAGAAACACAGACTGCGTGGCAGGAGGCCTCGTCTGCCTCTGCAGTGGACGTCCGGGACGACAAACTGTAACCGGCTGCTCATTCAACCATTTTGTTAATCATTTAAGCCCCACTTATACTGCTGAATTCTCCAGTCTGATAAATAATAGCAGAATAGCGTTGATCAATTTTCTATAACTGTATATGTACTGCCAGTCAGGCGAAACACAGTAGTAAATAAATGGATTGTTAAAACGACGGGCAATTTCAAACTTACAACTGCCTTACGGTCTTAGCGAGAGACAGTTTTTGAATTAACGATTGGATCGACTCTAAGCGACATGTTTAATCCTTGGCGGAAGAAAGTCTTACATCTTTAGGTGCAAACGTGTAAGCTAAACGCACGGTAACCATGGTAACCGCGCGTGGCTGTGGAGGCATGCCGGTGAGCCCCAGTCAGCACAAGTACGTCGGCGCTACGTCGCTGATACGTTTTTTTTTTTAACCCTGAATAGAACAAACGGGTGTGGAAGATGAATGGATGAATGCATAATTAGTTTCGCACTATCAGATTGGATCCATGAGGAAATATGAAGTGCAGCCTTTTTCTTAAAGTGGTTTCCGTTAGATTAATGTTCTCTTCTGGAGTAACCGTGCTTTCGCTGTCTGCTGGTTAAGGGGGACGTGCGAGAGCTGCCCAAAAAGCGTAAAAATGCCCCCTCACAGCTTGTGTTCACTGTGATTAGTAACAGATTCATGGCTCCACGTACGGAGACAAAGTTACCAGGCGTCACCCCCATCAGCGTCGATTGCCTCGCAAACTCATAAACGAGTCTTGGACCATGTTTACCGGAATTCTGTTTAAATGCTTCCTGTGGTGTCAGAATCCCACCAGTAAAAAAGAATCAGTGCAGTGTTTATGATATCGACTGGCCTTTAATTGCAGAAACCCAACTAATTATAACCTTGCAAATGCAAGAGGATAAGATACATTTATTGGTTACTAATGTCGCAAATAATATGAAATACGGGATCAGTGCAAAAGACTCATAGTGGAGTACTGGCCAGTTGGTTACACAACTGAGTTAGCTAAAGATATTTACAAATAATTAAATCAGCATGCCAAATTAATGCAGTCTGAAATCCCACGGAAGATCAGAACTTTGGAACCCTGGATGAGATACCAATCCATTACTGGATGCACACGCATATCTACACTAATGCACGCAAAGGACTTGTCTTTGGACTATGAGAGGAATGCAGAGATGAGTTCCTATCTGTCTGAGACCAGGTGTGGTTCATCAGAGACCAGGTAGGATGGAAAACCTGCTGGATTCCGCCACTCCCGGATCGGGGTTCCCTGCCCCTGATCTAGAATATGGCAGAATGTGCCAGTAGCTTTTAAACAGAGCCAGCGGGTAACTTTACCCCAATTTTGGAGGGGAGAAGCTGTCTTTCCACCCCACTGAAGGGGAATTCCCCAAAGAAATACCCCCCCTCGCTGAAATGCCGTGATCGATATTGCATGTCTAATAAATGGCTGAATCCCATCTTCAATAAAGATGCCAAATGATGTATGACATGATGGAATTTCTGTGAAATTCTTTTTGAGCCATCTATCTATACGCCATCTAACTGACAAAGTGTTTGGGCTTTAAAGAGAAATTCTGATGATGACGGAACTTAAAACTCTTACAACAGGATGTAAAAATGTAACTGACAGAAGGGGTGAGATGGTTGAAAACCTGCACTTTTTATCAGAAGGTTGTTGGATCAAGTGCTAATCTTGGAAGTGCAGCCACCGCTGATTTGAGTGTTTTGAGGCAAAGTTTAACATAGATGAGAATTACTCAGATAATATTAAGAAATATTTTCAGTTCCTGACCAGGGGACTCAGGGATATAAAAAAATGAGGCTTTTTGTTAAAAAATATCTTCATATGATGTGATTAAATGCCGGCTTTAGTCATTCGTTAGTGCAGACTGAAAATATCAGCTCGCCACATGAGTAGTTTTCACAAGCAAACGGTTTTTAGTTGGGTATGACATCAGACAGCGGCGGGGGGCAAAATCCAGAGCGGCCTGTCAGTGACAAAGGAGAGCCGCAGTGGGCAGGATCTCAGAGAGGGTCATGCAGGGGGCTCAGCCGGGGAGACAGCGAGGAGACGGGCCTGGCTTCTGACTCTGGGGAGGCTGCTGGTTTGAGTCAGCAGTCTGGTCCTGAGGAGATTCAGCAGATAAACAAAAGGAACATTTGGCTCAAAGTAGGAAAAATAAACCGCGGCAGGCATTCGCAATTTACAGCAGGAGGGGGCCCCTTGGCCGCTGTCCTGCAGGCGTGTGACTGTGAAATCCCTTTTTCTTATTTGGTTCCATATGTTAAGAGCCCAAACAAAACCTCCTTATGTCCAGACAGGTCCCACAGAAACCAAATCCTCTCAGATGGACACAGTGCATTCCTGCTGTCGCTCGCCAATCCCAATTCAGCTTTAAACAGGAGTTTATATCATTTCAAATGCCTCTGAGTATTTTTTAATTTCCTATTATTCTCAGGATGTTGTTGGATTTGCCCTGAATCTCTTTTCAGGATCTCTATGCTCTTTACGCCACGACCGCAGCGAGTGACGACAGTGAATCATTCGTTTCATTTTTAGTGGCTTGGAATCGTGATCGTTTCCTGTTTTCCACTCTTGTTCTTGCATGGAAGTCAAAAAGGACAGAGACCGGAGACAATCACGGGGGCCAATTCTGCATTAGCATTGCAAAATCCTATTGTTTACTAGTCACATATTAATTGTGTAGCAACAGTGAACATGAACCGAGTATATACTGCAAATCTAGCATCAAGCTTCTTCTGACCGATCCCTGCTACAGAGATGAAGCAAGACCAGGAATAAGAAAGATGTTTCACTACAGGTGTGTAAAATTGTACACAACCTTCTGTTGTGCTTTACCTCATTTTTAAAATATGTAAGTCAAGTTCAGTTGCTCATTATTTTGGCTACCTTGGCTAGACAAAAGGATCTCAACGATGTTTAGAAAGTGACGATTATTGGTCCACGTTTGGTCTTCCTTCCAGACGACTGTTGGATGTTTTAAGGTAACATTGGAATAAAAGCCACAGAAGAAACAAGATAGAAGTAGAGTGATGTCTGTGTTTGGTTCACGATTTAAGGCAGAACAGGTCAACTCAGGTCGCCTAGTTATCTAGATACACAATACCAGTGAAAAGTTTGGACACGCCTACCCATAGAAAGATTTATTTGTAGATATTACAATAATTATAAAGACATCAAAACTATAAAATAGCATCTAACCAAAAAAAAAGTATTAGATAAAAAAATATTTCTTGGGGGGGCAGCTCTGTGGGTTGGTACAGAGAAGGTTGTTGGTTCATATCCCTGATTTGGCAGAGTGATCCCACCATTGGTCCCTTGAGCAAGACCCTCAACCCCAATTGCCCCAGGGACTGACTGACCCTGCTTTCTCCTCCTTTCATGAGGTGGCCTCCTGGGATGCTTTTCCAGCTCCTGAAGGAGGTCTCACATATGGACTCATTGGCTGCATTCCCTTCACTCTCTGGTCAAACTCCTCCAAACGATTTCTACTACGTTTGGGTGAGGTCACCAGGTCATGTGTTGCCACATTCTATCACTCTCCTTTTGTAGGCAGCTTGGTGTGTCTTTTGACTGGTATTATGTAATTCCAAGTCATGAGAAGGCTCCTTTCCGGTCTGATCTTAATGACTAATTCACCTAAAAATACACTTCTGTGAGGAAAGTATAGAACACAGGCAGTCTATTGAGCATAAGGAATAGTCATGCAGCTAAAGCAGACATCCTTCATCCTGTTCTGAACAGCAGGCACTGCTTTGGTGATCTTTCTCCTGCAGCCATGGATCCTGGCAGCTCCTGCCTGCTGTGGGGTGTATTTTCCTGGCCTGGTTCCGGTCTCCTCAACCTTTTAGAGGGTAAGGTGCATGCCAACAAACACAAAGGTCTTTGGAGTGATCGTATTCGTCCTGCGGTTCATCCTGAATTTTTCCATCGTGATAGGTGAGGATTGTTCCAGGATAACAATCCGCCCCCATGCCCCCCCTCCCCACCGCAGGGCACAAGTGGTCAACAGAGCTCATCTGAGCTTAGAAGACATTCTCGAGCATCACTTCATGGCATGTTTTCCACAATCATCAACAAAACACTAAAGTAATCAAGTTTCTCGTGGAAGGACTGCGTGGCGTTCCTCCAAAACACTTCAGTACGTCTGTATAACCTCTGCCAAGGTTCACTGAAGTTATTCTGGGAAATTGTCATCATTGCTCTTTATAACAATAGGACAGTAATGACAGAAAATGATCGACGGCCTGATACCGTTGCCATTGCATTTTTTAAAACATTATGTTGAATAGAAATAGCGGGTAGATGTCAGATTTTGGGTGAGTACTGTGTTAGTACTGAGATAGTATTATCATCAATGAAAAGAGGTTGGCACCCAATCCTGCCTTGCACGCATAATTTCTGGGATATGGTACAGATCCCCAGGACCCGGTATAGGACAAGTGGTATAGAAGAGGACTAGCTGAGCAAATGAATGAACGGTTGAATGAATGGATGGATGAATGAACGGATGGATGATGAGTGGATGGATGGATGAGCAAACCAAAAAGGGCTTTTAACAGAAGAGGTCAGTCCAAGATTTTACAGATACTGGTCACTTTAAACATCTATCTCTATCCTATCTCAATCTCAAGAGTGGAAGAAATATACAAATGAATATCAGCTCCTGAGCTTCGGAATCTATGACCCAGGCTGTGAAGTTTCACCGCGCTGAACAAATCCATGAACGCGAAGCTTCTTACAACCAGAAGGGGGCGACAAAGACTGGAATATCTCCCCATATATCAGAATCGCTTAGTTAAAGCGGTGTCACTGAAGTTTGAAACATTGATTTGAATTTGCAATCAGGCCGATTCGGCGCAGTTACAGTAAGTGCTTATTCTCTCGCAACTATTATTTGAATTCGTTATTGTACATGACCAGCTTTTGAGGTACTTAAAGGTGGCTTCGTGGGTACCGCTCTAGCCTCGGGTCTCAGGTCTGGGGTCTAAATCCCACTCCTGCTGTGTGTGTGTGTGTGTGTGTGTGTGGAGTTTGCATATTTTCCATGCAGTTAGGCTAATTGTCACAGTGTGTGTGTCCTGCAGTGAGATGGCATCCAGGGTGTATCCATGCCTTCAGTGACACCCCCAGATATTTTTCATAGTGGTGGCCAGATGGGGCCACTGAAAACCTTGGGGTGGCACAAAAGCCAAAAGCCAAGACCGAACTCATGACCGAATTCTATTAGGCCATTGTAGTATTTAGAGTAGCTGAAAACTACGTTAATATGAGAGTTAAGGAAATACGTTCTGATATCTTTGGGCTCAAATTTTGTAGTTAATGTTGCTAATTTGATGCATGTTATGCAGCATATGCATATGCAACATTCCCGGGGAGGGGAGGGGGGCATTGTGGGGGAGGGGGATTGTGTCCGGGCGTCCATGCCCCCTCCTGCTCCCCCCTTGATGGCGCCACTTCCTGCCTTGTGCCCTGCGCTGCCTGGGATTGGCTCCAGACCCCCATAATCCTGTCCGGGATATGCAGGCAGCGCGTGGATGAATGGGCAAATGAAGAAAAGCTTTATTGCAAGATTTATATCTGTGTATTCATGAGAAAAGCATACAGATTAGATGTGTTTCGCCATTTTCCGCTGGATTTGAAATCACATCTCTTTATTCCTTTCAAAGACGACCAAAAACTAGCACATACTGAGAAATGGGGGGGCACATTATCGTTTTACAGCTTATCTGACACTTTTTTAAAAAGCTGGATTGTTTTACTGACTGATTACGCTGGCCGTGGATACAAAACCAGACGCCCTCCGGGGATTTGCGCTTCTCCTTAAAATACACTGGCTAAAGATTTTGAACAGCTGCTAAATATATGTATTCATTCACCAGTTTCCCCGAGTCTCTGTGAGCCTGGAACACGTCCTAGGAAAGACAAGGCAGTTTATACACTGGAGAGAATATAAATCCATCACTGATATGCTTTCAATCACATTGTGTCAATTTAGTGATGATAATTCACGTAAGACATGTCTTTGCACTATGGGAGGAACCGGGAGCCCCCACAAACAAGGGCGGGGGGACGTAGCCCACGGTCCTGGAGGTAGGAGGCCACGATCTTGCTCAATGAACTCAGTACACCAGGGGGTGCTGCACACTGGCTGACCCCGCACTCTGCTCCCACCCCCTCGCTTGTTCTCAAGTGTAAATGTGTCGTAGGCGGAATATTCCCCCAAAGGGATGAAATAATCATGATTATATTCTATTCTATTCTATTCTATGAACCACCATACTGGCTGGCAAAACCATTATAGAGTTTAATCTGAGTCCTGCAAGTATAATAGAGACGAACTCAAAAAGGGTGACTAAATTAATTTTAGATATTGCCATTTTCATGGCGTCCACTATCAACGGTGACATTTTAAGTCCTGTATTAAATTATACTACCAGCATAGCTAAGCAGATGTTAAAATATCGTTGAAATGACGTCACGCACAGCTGGCGCTCTGCGCATGCGCGGGCACTAATCCCCGAGGCGTTCCGTGTGTTGCTGTAGTTACCGAGAATCAGCTATTTAGGGGGGTTACCTGATGCTACACTAAAATGGCTGGGATAAAAGGTAACATTGAAAATTTCATAATTATTAATAATTCATTTGGCCACTGTGTCTTGCGTGTAAGATCCGAGTGTTTGGTTGACTGGCGTTGCATCGCCTTGGGATCCCACATTTGGGATGAAAGGCAGGCCAGTCAGGCTAGCTAAGGTTAGCCTAGCAGTGAAAACGTTTGTTCATAGCTGGTTATCCTCAAGCGTGTCACTGCATATAACTGGAGTTAACCAACTTGCCACTGTAATTTAGCACAGCCGCCACAGAGTTTGCAGCCGTGCGGTGTTTGCCTCGTTAGCTAAGCGGTCATTGGCGTCGGCCGCGGCGGGGTTAGTTGGTGGCTAACGTTAGCCTGATGGATTTACTGACATAAAAGGATTTACCGGTGCGTTAGCAGCACTGTGCCGTTTTTAAGTTCGCTTTTTTAAGTTAAGATCATATGTAATAATGTGTCTTGAGCATCTGTTGGACTTGTGTCCCGTCAGCCGTATATAAAGAGCTTAGTGGCTGGTTAAAAAGCGAAGGGGAGCAGATGGATAGTTACCTAACCGCGGATGGGGGGAGTTGGATGGATACCTAAAATTCTTTGAATGGTTTTTAAACTGGTCATCAATAACTGCAGGTTTTCATAATACAATTCGGAGGCATGTTCTGCTCGTTAATTATGTTTACTTACCATTCGTCACTGTCGTTCTATGTCATACCTGATTTGTTATCAGTTTTAGGCAGCCACATTGCGTTATTCTAAATAATTTAGATATGGGGAGAGAAGCATGTGCAAGCTAGATTACTTGTGTGTATCTGCACAGTATTTAATCAAATCGTAACCGAGCTGCCCGTAGAGGTGTCATGAAGAGACCATTTCGGATCATTTTTGTGCGTTTGTTCAGCACGTGTGTCACAGCAGAGACCCCCAAATCATTTAGACATCTGTTAGCCTGCATTACTTTCACACGGCAAGCTTTCTGCTTTACACAGCATAGAGTTTCATTATACTTCTAAAATAAGCAAACAACATCTGATCTGCTCTGCTGGCTTTGACTTCAGAACTGCATAATGCATTATCACCATCCATAATCTGTCCGCACTCGAGCTAACAGGAGAGTTGGGGCACTGAGCCCAGATCACGGCTGAAGTGTCACGGTATTGTCAGCGTGGAGTGATAATCGTCCGCCTCACCCTTGTGCTGTCTCACTCTTTCCAGCTCTCATCAGCCTATCCTTCGGCGGAGCCGTTGGCCTCATGTTCCTCATGCTGGGCTGTGCGCTTCCAGTGTACGAGTGAGTGTGACTCGTTCCCAAGACACGATCCTCTCTGTGTGCAGAATGTCGGCCTACGCAGCGACCACAGTAACGTGTTTGTTCAGCAGGTGCTTTAATCCAAGGCGAAGAACTTTTGATATGTACATGGTTCTGATCTCCGCAAGTGGCCTTCTGCTTAAGAAATTCGTTATTTGCACTGCCACATGCGCCACTGGATGTTTGTGTTTTCTCTGTGGCCTGTTGTTCCTACATTAGTGAAGAAATCCCAGGATGCACTGCTCACCCTGCCTTCTAGGGCTGGTGCAATAATTATGGTCTGTCTGTGAAGTTAGAGGCTCATTCGTAGCACAGCTGGGTCCATGACGTTGCGTTGTGGCTTCTTACAGTAACATGACTATAAGTAATGTCCTTCTCTCCCTGCAGTGAGTACTGGCCCCTGTTCGTCCTCTTCTTCTACGTGCTTTCTCCCATCCCGTACTGCGTGTCACGGAGAGTCACCGACGACACGGACGCCACCAGCAACGCCTGCAAAGAGCTGGCTGTGTTCCTCACCACGGGCATTGTGGTGTCCGCCTTCGGCCTGCCCATTATTTTCGCCCGCGTTCACGTGGTGAGTATGCGTGGACTTCAGAGGCCGTGGCTGAGTAGAAGCTCTTAAGCAAACAAAAAATTAGGAGAATTTGCACAGCATTAAAACAGATATACTCTTGTGGTATATTACGTAAAAGCCGCGTGTTCTTGTTGACACGACCGACATTCCGGTGTTTCCCACAGATCGCTTGGGGAGCGTGCGCGCTCGTACTAACTGGCAACATCGTCATCTTCGCCACCATTCTGGGATTCTTCCTCGTCTTTGGCTCCAATGATGACTTTAGTTGGCAACAGTGGTAAAAATCCTTTCTGGGTGGACTTGCTTTAATTTTTAATTGTAGTCCCTGGTTTTATTTAAATGAACTGCCATCTGTTGAGTTGAGATAAAGACGTGTGCAGTAACCAGTGATCTGGTTTCATATGGACTCGATAAGTTTATTGTTATTATTTTTTTCTTGTAAGCTGAAACATCCCTTCAGTAATTAGAGAAAAAGCTTCTGAGGGAGCAAAATGGGTCCTTAAATCTGATCCCTGTAATTACACAAACTAAGCTGCGTTCCATATCTCTTCCTGGCCTCTCTCTAACCAAATTTTAGGTGAAGAGCTTATTCATGTAAATATTTACCTTCTGAGGATAGAGGTCCCTTAAAATGCCTGTGAATGCTGTTTTACTTTATACAGATTGCCTGTAAGTTAATGGGGATTACAGGGCAGTTGTTTTAGAAATGAAATGTATACGTATCAGTGAGTGATGCACTGAAACTCTGTATGCATACCTGAAGATATGTGATCTGTCACCCGCCTGTGTTCAACCGTACACATCCTCTGCATCTCCACTCTGATGCACCCTGATTATACGCTCCTGTAGTGATGGTCGTTGGCACTGGGATGCTGCTTTGGTCGCGTTCGTACTACATTTGAAGAGTTAGGCCTAAAAGAGAATCGAAATCGACCTTGGCTTATATTGCCACGCGAACAGACGCAAAGGCACAAGTTTGGACAAACCTTATGCTTCATTAGGTGGGTGAAGAGCTTTCCTGCGGCTTTAAGTGCTGTGGATGTCCCCCTTTCCCTTCGGAAATGTTCAGTCTCAGAGACATTTCACTATAAACACTTAGCTTTGAATGTAAGTTAGCGATTAGTGACAGCAGTTTGGAACATGACGCTTTCCGAGACACAGCGTGTACTACACTGGCTTACGAGATGAAGTTGGATTAAATTCTGAAACAATATCATCCCAGCACGATCTAAGTAGACCACCATACGCGTAGATGTTTAGCAAGGTATCGTTACAGTGGTTTTCCTAAATCCATTATCCGCCACAGATTCCATCGTTTGTTAATAAGCTGACAGAATCATCTTCAGTCTCACCACTAAATAAGAGGGAGTTTTCATTTAATCTCATTATAAGATGACTATCCCTATAGATAACCCAGCTTTAGACATGGTTAAAATATAACTACACTGACATAAAAGTTACCAAAAGTCACTTGCATAATTTCTGAAACTCTAAGAAAACAGTAGCTTCCATGTGTCACTATTGTTTGGTTTGTGTTTTCTGATTGGTTGGATGTCTTTATAAGCTGCCTTTGCTCATGTATGACAATCTATCCCGCTGCATCATGGTGTATTTTAATCTCCCTCATTCCAGCGTTCACTGCAGCACGGTTTTCCGGTAGTTTATTCATGCGATGCTTCCAGAATCTCACGTTATTATGGTCCAGAGCATGCTGACCGGAGGAGTCTGTTCTGCAATGTTAAATCTGCTATCTACAGATAAGTGTTAGGTTTGTTCTTCAATTGTGCAAATAAGTGTGTGTGGTTTTTTTTACCACGGTATTTCAGCTGGTTAAAATAAGGGATAATAGTCATTGAATCATTTGCATTATTTATATAAGCTATTGTTTTGCACTTTTTTAGTTTTTGTTTACTTTGGATTACATAGTCTGCATATGTATCCCATGATGCAACCCTTGAAATATGAACACGTGTTTAAGCCAGTTGCATCTTGATGTTATCAGACATGCAATCTGATTATTCTGATGCAAGTGTCTTGTTTGATAACTGAAGTAAAATCAAGTCCATTCAACACTAATCTTCTTGTATATACATTATAAGACCATCTGAATGCTGCACAGTTGATCCAAAATGTAAAATACTTTGCCTCACTGTGAATATATGTTTAGCACATGGTTTTGCAAGATGGTCGGTCTGTGTGTAGAGTAGGCTGAGGATGATCCTGTCTTCATTTTGTTTTAAACCTGTATCTCTGTATTCTTTAATGTATGCTGGAAATAAGTGAAGGGAGTCATGAAAGGAAGTCGTGCAGGTTTGTTACAGCTGATGAAGTCGATATGCATATAAAACTTTACTTTTTTTGGGTTGTTTTTTATGTTTATACTTTTTGTCAGTTTCTTAATTTTGAAGCAATTATGTAGGTTTTGTTTATTTATGAGGATGTATATGTAAAATGCCCTGAACGCTGTTGTGTTGAATTGGGAATATTTTGAGGGGAAATAAACCTTTTTTTGGATACCTTTACAAGCTGTCATATCATGGATTTGTGTTACTCGACTGCCTCTGTGGTAACTTGTTTTAAAAACGTTAGACTGTGTATCATTACTCTGTAATTATTAAAGGGGGTATTTCACCGAGGGCAGCTTGGTGGCTCCAAGGACTCCAGGCCGTTTGGCATCACACTGCTGTGGTTATGGGTTTAAATCCCACACCTATCACTGCGTGGGTGGAGCTTGTTTATTTTTTCTGTGTCCGTGTGAGTTTCCTCCAAGGTCTCCAGCTTCTGCTCTTGCTTCAAAGAATGTGCTGGTGCCTATGAATTACCCTGTGTGTGTGTGAGGTTGAATCCCATTTGTGTTCTGTGCATGGGTTTCCTCCTGGTTTTGGTCTGGTGTTTTTGTATTTTCTTTATTTTTTGTGTGTGCGTGCACACGCGTGTGTGTATGTGTGCATGCATGCGCACGCACGCACTGTGATGCCCAGTGCTTCGCTCTGCCCAGTGCTTCTCCCTCTGTGCCTTTGATCAGAAGGTCACGGGTTCAAACCCTGACCTCAACAGAACAGTCACATCTCTGTTGGGCCCTTAATCCCCTGAAATGCTCCAGGGGGGGCTCCAGATAAATGGTTTATGTGCTTAGAGCCCAAACTTCACTCTCACCTCTATGTGTGTCTCAGAGGAGAGCATGATGGGATGTGTAACCAGAACCGTTCCAGTGCACCTGTGCTTATGTGCAGAGCTTCATTTCAGAAACACATAAGCCCATGCTAGTCACAGCACATAAGTGACTATGGGAAAAGTATGGAGGAGGTAAAGCGGCGATAGGAAAAGTATTCAGTGGGACAGCCAATACATTCAAGACAAAAGGCGCTTTTCCACCGCACCAAGTACGGAACTTTCGGTACTTTCGCTTTTCCATCGACTTCCGGTCGAGTACCAGTACCAGACATTCCAGTACCTAAAGTGCCAAACCAGCTGGGGTAATTCTTTGGTACTTCGGGGTGGGACTTGAGACGCCGACTGTTTATGCAAATGGCCTCTGAGACGCAATACAAACGCCGCCATCAGAACTCAGAAAATAATGATAAAACGAAGTAAAAAAATATATATATGATTCTGTCGTAAGAACAGATACAACAAAAAGATCTGGATGGCATGACAAGAAACGAGAAAGTATTTTCCTGAATATACTAATACAGCAGAAGTATAGCGCGCTGTCCTAGCGATGTGGTTTTGTTATAAATAGGCTGTGTATTATATAAATAGGATGTGATTTAGTTGTAATAAATATTGGGGTATTTATAAAGCAAAAAAAGAAGCTCATGAATGGGATGTGCATAACATGATGTTGGTATTAATATCGCACATCATCCAGCCCTATAATACACTACAGCTACAAAATACCCTGCCTGCCATTATGATGTCATTCGGCACCGGTACCAGTTTTTACACCATTGGAAACCCAACACCTAGAACTACCATATTTTTGGTACTTTCTTGAAGTAGCCAAAAACACCCAAAGCTGGTTACTACTGTGAAAAAGTAGAATACATATCAAGTACTTAAAATGTACTAAGGATATGACCCACTTAACATATTTGAGCTATCTTTTACTGGTCAGACTGGTCTGAAACAACACAGAGTGGTTAGCCAAAGATAGCAATTTGAGGCTGCTGTATGGCTACAGTCCATGTCCTAAACACAAGCGCACATCTTCCAGCAGGGAATCACATAGCCAAACAAACAAAAACAGCCGGCCTTAAGCTAACAGCGCAACGACAAACAAAAATACAAGAAAAAAACCTTCATGTCATCCTCCTGGGTCCCTCAATTTCATATACTAATTTTAACATCTACTATATATGATTAAAAATGATGTGCTACAGTGTGTCTAACCTTGAGAGGAACCAGTCCATTTTCATATTAGAAAAAAGAGACATTAGGCAAAAGCACATGGTGGATTCTTTGCTGGGGGGTGGCCATGTTGGGACAGGTCAGGTGACCATTCGGTCAGCTGATTAATTCCACTTGTGTTTCCTTGTCTCCCAGTGATAGGTTACATTCTTCTCTTTTTGTTTTGCTTTTTTTGGCCCTGAAGCCTCCTTTGCTGTTTGTGTATTGAGCGCTTAGCTTCCCTGCCCCCCAGCCTCCCGCTTCACTCTCCTTCTTTTCTGTTATTAGTGCAGCATGTGCTGTCTCTCCCCGGCCTAGTGCACAGGGAGGGGTTTCTCAGGGGGCTCTAGCAGGGGCACGGGGGGGGGGGGATGGGGGGACATCTCAGAATTCACCTGTCGACAATGAAGAGCAAGCGAAGGTAAGCCACATGTTACTATCTCAGATAAATGATCACATTTCCAGCAGAGCATTGGTATCGCTCTTTAGCCCAGAAACGTCTTAAACACAGATATCTCAGCGGCAGTAGAGAAGAACTACACAAGCATTGTCTTCCCTGCTGACTTTGTGGGCAAAGAAGCGTTTCTGAGGTCCTACAAGACGAAATGTGAACGTGAAACAGGTGTGAAAGGTTGGTTAATATTTCCTTCCTTGAATCTGGTGGTTTTGGCAAATGACACAAAGGCTAATGAAAATGATCAGCGTCGCCATTTTAATAAAGCAAATCAGGTTAACCAAAATTATTTTAACAAATATAATTATAGTATGTAATTATAATAAATTATAATAAATATAATGTGATTCCCTGAGGAAAATCCTCACTCTGTGAACCTAATCAGATGAAAATAATGTGAATGTAAACTCTAGTCTTTGACGCAGATGTGCTAAATGCAGGGAATTCAGAGGCTTTGTTATTGGTCATATTGCAGTACTGCGCTGCAGCACTAATCCGTAGGTGTGATAAATGTTTCGCCCCACCACACCCCCCCCCCCCCCCCCCCCCCCCCGCCACACGCCGCGCACACCCCGCCCACGCCCCCCCGCCCACCCGACCCCCGCCGGAGA
>JABJVO010000050.1:5705151-5715283 GCA_026770805.1 Boulengeromyrus knoepffleri
ACTTGGTAAATTTATGTGCGTATGTATGTCTATGTACGTATGTATGTGCATATGTATGTTCCTGGTGCAGCGGGAAAGCTCCCTGTGAAGCCAGCTTATGTCCCCCGAAGAACAGGCTACCTTTTCACCTAAACACTGCGCTTCAGGAAGATGGTAAACTTACATGGTGTGTTCCACTGATGGTTCACTACAATGCGTGAAACACAAAATCACGGGGAAAGGTGACATGTAATCTCAGTGTATCAATGCTTATAGCCTACCGGGGTTGCAGGGTGTAAACAGTTAGACGATGAGTCCCGGACTGGAGCGCAGCACGATAGCGGCGGCTGGACGGTGGAGGCGAGAGACGCGCTGTCAAGGCTCATCAAAATAACTATTTATTAACTAATCACCCTTCCAGACACTTCTGCTAGCTCCACTCTAACTGTATTTAATGCAAACTAATACAGTTTAATAGCAAAAGAGCATAACTCACTAATAAAGTTAATCTGATATTTCACTATATCACTTCAACAGGTCAACTTCTAAGTTAATTTTATCGATCAAATGCCTGATTCGAGTAACACCGTAAGACTATCCCCGAAACGCCATTTTCTTACCATATTTTGAGTTTCGTCTTATAATAGAGATTCCTTTTTATAGTTTATTCTGATTTGTTCATATAAATATGGGATAATACATCTTAAATGTTTTAAAACAAGTTTAATGCATATGTGCCCTAAATGTGGTTAAACTGCAGAATACATATGGATGGATATTACATTATTTCAGACCCTTTTTGACAATCCCAAAGCGGAGATGTTCGGACGGCGGGATACTCACGGCGGTGCGCTCCTCCGACAGTCCGCACTCGGCTGCGATCAGCGTCAGAGTCGCCTTATCCGGATGCTTGGTGACTTTGCTGAAATTTTCTTCCAGAACACGGATCTGATCCTCGGCCAGATGCATATTCGCCATTTCATCCTCGCCTTTTCGACCCGAAGCCATGACTCGCGATCAGATGTCTGATTTATAGCAGGATGCCTACTTTGGATGATTTGCACTCCGCTGACTGACGACTGTGTTCTGCAAGTCAAACCACAGCGACAAACTGCGAAACAAGGAGAGAAAATACGGTCGCCGGTGACACGCTGACAGGCGAGAGTCACTCCTAGAAAATATCAGGTCTAGATTACCGTTTCTAACTGAATGAAATAGGAGCAAAACATGCCGTGCAAACGCCAGATAAACGGCAGGTATGATCTGCGGTTCTCCTGCCTCTTCTTGTCTGTGGCAATATTTAGCCGGTGATATAAAAGCTATGAGATTTCAGACGATGCACTTTTAAACACCAGCTCGTACATCGTTAGTCCATCATGCTGAACCAGGAAAGTGCGCATGATGTACGTTATGTACTGTATGTCGTCCTATGGATGTATGTATGTCTGTATTGTCCCTCCGCAAACTTTCTGCTTTGCACTACGTATATGAATTAGCACAAACCACCGTTTTTTTAATCACACCCCCTGTTTTTATCATGACTCTCTGCTGTGCATAATGTTTTGTATTTTTTCTCTTTATGCCCAAATTGTTAGTTGTCCATTGTCATGGTATTGGGCAAAATATGCCAAACGTCCTTGGAATACATAATTAAGGTAATTTGTCCGCTTTATGTAAATTGTATCTGAAGTATCGTAATGCTTAGGTGTCTGTGTGTGTGTGTGTGTGTGTTATGTTTATATTACATTGTGGGGACCAAATGTTCGACACAATGTAATAAACACCTATTTTTTTTGACGTTGTGGGAAACATTTTTTCAGGTCCCCTAAAAGATCTGAGAATGCAGTCAAAAAAAGTGAAAATGCCACAAGTCTCATATTTTGTTTGGTTACTTGTGGTTAAGGTTAGGGCTGGGTAGGAGTTAAGGTCGTCATGTTGTAATTAGAGTTTTCCCTATAGAAATGAATGAATGAGTGTGTGCTTGTGCGTGTGCGTATGTGTTTAATGTATCCATCCATTTCCTGAAACTGCTTAATCCCAACCGGGGTCGCGGGGGGAACCAGAGCCTCTCCTGGGAACAGCGGGCACAGGCGGGAACCAACCCTGGGCAGGCGCCAACACACCACAGGGTGATGTGTAGTGTATGTCACTTGTATATTAATGCCCTTAATTTTTTAATTAATTTGAAGAAATTGTCGCGCACAATATGATTAATAAACACGACCGTATCATTGGCTACAATCCTCTGCAAGTTATAAATACAGCATGATTACTTCATGCAATGGTAACACCAGGACATTTCGATTTTACTCTTAGGTAAGTTGAGAACGTGTTTTCAGCACAGTGGTGGATTCATGCATATCGGGGTTCTATCTTAGGGTCCTGCCCCATCTCAGGAGGAATGGAATGGGGAACCTTATTAAATCCGGCCTGCAGATTAATCTTTCGGCAACCCTGCCTGCAGATTAGCAGATTATTTGCATTGTATCATTTTTTAATTCTCTCGTTTTTCTTTCAACTCTGAAAAGTAGCGTAAGTGTCCCGTGTGGGAGAAGACGTCCCAGCCCGTAGCTCACAGGTTAAGTTTGAGACCCCTGGCTTAGTTAAACCTGAGTGTCCTTGCTGATGTCAACCTATGGTCTTGACTAAACTAATCCGCCCTGAGAAGAGGACAGTGATTAATTACACAGATCCAGCCTGAGACCTGACACTCCTGAGGATATGTAGATCATCTTGATTGGTTGTGGGACACCCTTCTGCCTTTGGCTTTCCTGCCACACAAATATGTCAGGACCGTTGAAACGTCAAACAGATCAGTCATGGTGAGCTAATTAAGTGCGTGACTATATTGCGGGATCT
Source organism: Boulengeromyrus knoepffleri (assembly GCA_026770805.1). Taxonomy (NCBI): domain Eukaryota; kingdom Metazoa; phylum Chordata; class Actinopteri; order Osteoglossiformes; family Mormyridae; genus Boulengeromyrus; species Boulengeromyrus knoepffleri. Next base: position 5,707,990 of record JABJVO010000050.1, read on the forward strand.
GGTTATGTGATTGTTTACATTCAGTTTGACATGCTTGAGCTGTGTCCTGACTAGCTCTTGGTTACCGGAGCCGCTCGCTCTGTCTTCTGGAAACATGAATCATTCCTGGTTGCTTCTCATAGGCTTCCTGTCCCAGGATGTCCAAACCGCCGGCCTCAGGCCCAGAATGGCCATATATTTGTCGCTCTGAACGTGGGTAAGTCCACAATGCCTTTGGGGAGGCCAGCAGAACTGTCCTCCGTATCCATTTTGGGACTCCCCAGATACTAAATCCCTCACCCCCTTTGCTGGACCCCCACTCACACTGCCCCGGTCTTGCGTTGGTTTTGGAGAAGGGGATGATTATGTGGATCTTATATAAGCCAGAGCAGGTCCCTGGGGTGGACAAGAGCATCTGGAAAACTGCTCGATGTACGTACATGAGGCGGTCCGGTCCAAATCAGGAACTGCTTGGAAGCGGGAGCAGTAAGTTGGGGTCTCTGTCCTGCTCACATGCCCAGTCACCAGTGCTGTGCTGCATTTGGCAAATACCAAATCCTATTGGCACCCAAACATGACCTAATAGTATCATAATTATAGGCACCTACTGGTTTTTTACTGGGAAGCACCCAAAACCCATGGCTGATATTCATATGTTAATGGAATTAGTTAGCAAAAAGTCAAATGACAGGGGTTACCCACCCTCTGCTAGTGGTAACTTGGTTTGTTCTTTGGATGGAGGGCGTTCCAGTTTGTAGAAGGCACTGATGGAAGCGTCCCTGATGACAAAGCACGTTTAGATAGTGGAATGATTATCTGACCCTAATGGGCAGCCTGGGCAGCTCCAGGTCTGGGGAGAGTAGGAGGGGCCACGTGACAGAGATCGATGCCGCCTCTGATGAGAGCTGTAGCCTGGATAGCAAATGCACCTGGTTTCCTGAGGTAAAGGGGAACGACGACACAGAGAAGTACGGAAGACTCTAGAAACATGGAGCTGAGTATATGGGCCTGGGCATCGTAATATTCAGCTTCTAACAACAAAGTCTTTTCAAATCCTGATATCAGACTCTTAGTCCTTCAACAAGGTCGTCTCTGTAAGGTCCAGGTTTAGAAAATACAACTTCAGATTCTTTTTGATAGAGCGATATTAAGAATCAACAGCGTTGATGTTAGAATCCATCTGTTCACTTGGAAGCTTCAATTTGTGGGTAAATTACAAGAAAACTTTTAGAGTAACTTTAACATGAACATGTAACATGAAGTTACATTCCAGAATATTCCAAATTATCTTTCTATATTTAGTTTCTTCAGTCATGTCTACCTGAAACAATACCGCATTATACACTAACTCTAAACAAACCCCTGTACAAAGTATGTCAGACAAAATACTGCACACAGAAGAGAAAAAATGACAGGAACAGTGACATCGATCTGATGGAGATGCCACTCTGTGCACTACGTGTAACAGTCAACTGTCAGACATACCAAAGCATGTCAGAGCTAATCTGCATGGGTGATTGCGAGTTTAAATATAGATGGTCAACAGCAGCATGTTTGTTGTCTGATCTCCTGGAAACAGCATTAAACACCGTGCTGGCAGGTACAGTGGAGTATGGAACTGGGAGACGGAAACTTATACTGCAAGAATTGGCCACAACCAATTGGGGGCATGTATCTGCTTCCCTGTATATCTGTTATCAGACTCCCCAGGTCTTCCCCAAATTCCCTTAAGCACATTAAACATTATAGTGACAGTAACACTTTCTATGAATGCCATGTCTATAAGAATCTATTAACACATTCGTAACACATTATAATGCATTCATAAAGCATTATGAACAAGGCTATAAATATTTATCAAAAGGCATAACACATTATAACCATGTTTATTGTGCATTTTGAATGCTTTATGAAGCTGATAATGCACCATAGATACCCTCATAATCAGTACAAAGCATCCTTAATGCTTATACCGACCATTATAATGCATTATGAAGTTATCTATAGTGCATTATAGATGACAGCTTCATTGAAGCTTATAAAGTATTATAGTCAACACTATAATGCCTTATGACTGTCAATAGAAGATGCTGAAATTCTTTATTAATGCTTATACTGACCATTATAATGCATTATGAAGGTATCTATAGTGCGTTATAGATGACAGCTTAAAGTAAAGTCTTACCATTATGACTACTGTAGAAATAATTCAGGAATTGAATAGATTGCACAGAGTTAATCGGAATAGATAATAGTCATGATTGTCTGATTTGCACATAAAAATAAATGGACCGATAAATGGATCGATGTCCACATTTCATTCCATTAAAAATTGTAGATTTAGCTACGAGATGCAGGCTAAGCTGCTGTGTCGTAATGGTCACTCATTCGGCGTCATTGTGTTAATTCATGTCTTTTAATTGTCCTGCTGCCTTGTGCTAATTATTTATTCACATTGCAGCAATTTCTCCCAGTATTTAATCACTGATAAATGAGTCCACTTTCATTAATAATGAAGATTTCAGCTAAACAATGCTCTGGAAGGTGTATATATTTTGTGCTTTTCAATGTTGGTTAGTCTGTGTGTTCAGCAAATCTGACAGATTGTGAACACTGACAAATAGGCTAAATTCCTGCACTCAGAAGTAAAATTAAACAGGCATTCGCAGAGTGAATAGGAATAACCAGAACTACAGTGTGTTTCATGAGGAGAAAGATGAGCCAGGCAAAAACAGAATTTCCCCACGGTGATTAATCAAGTATCTCTATACAATTCTAAATTGAGAATAACTGGTAAGTGAAAGACAGTTACTTTATGGTGAAAGAGCACAACCTGGTGTTCACGTGCGATATAACAGAATACTGTAGTTCAGGCCGGCACAGAGTCAAAGACGTAACATAGTTTAACACACGAATACAGACTACAGTAATACCAAGGCTCGGAGTCACCATGGAGACCGAGACAAGACTTTATCAGAAAATGTACATGACGAAAAAAGATTCTGATTCTGGTGAAGATTCTGATTTGAATTTAATTGAATCATTCCAGTCAAAAAGCTTATGCTGGGGCATGTCATGCCCATGTCCGCGCGTATTGATGACGTAATGTTGTAGTCCATACGCGAACGGCGCAGGAATATGTTGTTAGCGATATGGTTAAGCGGATGTGTACCAGATCTTTGGCCTGTTGTGAATGAACTGGGATCTCCTGGCATTGCCTATATGTAATATAATGTTTAGATGTTGCTTCCACATTAAGAAATTATTAATTCATCAAAAAACATTATACCACTAACTAAACAGTGAGGATTTAGTATAAATTATAAAGTGATTCCCTCGTCACCAGCCATCAGGAACTCTCCAAATTCTCAGTGTCCCAATACCAAATTTATGGAGAAATCCCAAACATTAGGTCTGTATGTTTAACAGTTTTGAAAGTACAGCCTTTTGAAATTTCCACAGATTTTATGCATTTTGCAGAATAAGTGTTTCGGTCCGGCTTGTAACATCCATAGATCCTTTGATATATCGTGAACAGCTATGAAACTTGACTAGGGCTAACTTTGTCTGTCAAATTAAATAGTATAATCAGTATATACTTTTCCTCCTACAAGGCTCAAAAAATGGCTGAAAATTAAAATCACAACAAAACAATTAATGCCCACCTTTGAGAGCTTCTCACTCAAACAGTATAAAAAAATTATTTTCCTGTTATGACATAATAGGTTGTGTATTTGAATTAACCATATTTTTTACTGTTATAGAATTGTCAGAATAATGGTCTGAAGTATGCTTGATTATCAGATTTCCTCAAAATTGTTTATTTTCATGTTCTTGTGTGTTTATGCGGGCAGATAATCAGCATTTTCATGTTCTTACCATGTATTCTAAAATATATCTCAAGATGTTCTTGGGCATCCTTCTGATTTATGATTTTTTTAAATGAGTTATCGTGCTCTTGTTGTCATACAAACTCAACCAAAACACTATTATGACAATATTGTGGTGAGGGGAGAAAAGACAGGAGACAGCTTGTTCTCCTGAAAGAGAATGAAAACTTTATTAATAACAAAAAAAAGGGGGGAAAAGCAGCATATCCGGCTGCCGCTAAAGCGCAAAAAACTCTGGCCAGACGAAAAAACGTAACTTCAAAATAAAAGCACATCTGCCCTTGGAATTCTGAGCAACTAAGAACCCACTATTCCACAGACTTATTTCAATATGAGGAACATACTACGCCTTCATAAATTAATACACAATATTGAGAATATTTTTTTCCTAGTTGGACAATTTTATTGTGAAAAACCAGTAACAGATGAATAGTAACAGCAGGAACCTTTACTTTTCAGGACATGAGCAATTATTGCAAATACTATTTAGCCGCAGTGACATCACTTAATGCATTCATGGTGACAAGTCTCTCAAAAGATGAATGCAGGGCATCGTTACATGTCGTGAGTTATCAATGCACCGGTAATAGTGTCCTCAACTACACGATTTGGCCCTGTTACCTGAGCAAAATTCACACCCTTCTGAGAAACTAAATAAAGAGACAGCAATAATGACTTTAGTATTTTATAACTTTTTGGGTAAATTTGCTTAATACTGGCTTCTGTAAAAAAAATAAATAAATCTAGAATTGCCTCTGATTTAACCTTAGTGAAAATACGTAGAAGAAATGTCTGTTAAAGGCAACAGGACATTAAAAACATCAGCACCAGTTTGAGGTCTGAGCTGAAATTGATGCAAACTCCACACACATGGAGCCATGGCAGAGACTCGAACCCGGGTCACAGAGGTGTGAGGTAATAGCACCACCACGCTGCCCCAACAGAAATAAATGGTAAAATTCTGTTTATCACCGATAGTTTGGATGAAATGTTTACAATGGTTAGCTGATCCGTTTATAATGATGTAATGCTTGTGCACTTGGATTTTGGTCACACTAATGGAGGAACCGGGTAAGTTATTGTTGTGTTTAAAGATAACATTTTTAAGCAGTATAGCAATGCAGCGTTCCATTTGAACTCATAACTCCGATATTCAGAGATCCTTGTTGAAAGGTTCAACTGGAAGCCCCCCTCAAATACCGTGTTATCGACTGATATTGCTAACAATGGCTGATGACTGGGATAGAACTGGAGCCTGTTTCATTAAGCAGGATTTTTCGCTGAGCAGGACAATTTTAAAACTAAATGTAAGTGATTGAGGATAAAGGGCATTTAAACTGGGATAAATTAAATCTCTTAAGTTACCGGGCTGAGCAAGAAATCTTGCTTTTTAAAACAGGTCCCTGGTATTATTAAATGGCTTTCTGACTCGCTGCAGTGGACTGCGGTTAACTCAGGTGTGACGTCATTCCCAGTTCCGACTTCTGAGGTAAATGGAGGGCAGGTGGGATTCAGTCAGGTGATGTTTCAAGTTCAGTAGACTATAGCTGACCAGCCTGCCTTCCAGCCCACTGCCATTTCCACCATATTATGATTAACACTGCGACCACCACAAGCACCACAACCACAGGCACCACAATGCCCACAGTGTGTCCCCGGCTTCCTCCTGAAGACGCCCCTGTAGAGATCAGAGAGATCAGTAAGTGTCCTGACACATTTTCACACAGACACTCGATCCTCAGTCAGTGTAAAATCTCACTGAAGCAGCCAGTGGAGCCGCATCACCGAGCCGACAGCCCGACCCGGAGCGGCTTCCCGTCTGACCCCTTTCTGCAGCTGTTACGGACGACCCCCCCCCCAAAGGGTACAACAGCAGGTCCCCATGGGGCTCAGATCTATGCCCTTAAGCACCTGAACAATCAGTCTGACACAGTATTACCCATAAAATGCTAAATGCTAATAGCGCTGGACAGCCAGGCTGTGAGGAGTGTGTGTGTGTATCTGCTGTGAGGAGTGTGTGTGTGTATCTGCTGTGAGGAGTGTGTGTGTGTCTGCTGTGAGGAGTGTGTGTGTGTGTGTATCTGCTGTGAGGAGTGTGTGTGTATCTGCTGTGAGGAGTGTGTGTGTGTCTGCTGTGAGGAGTGTGTGTGTATCTGCTGTGAGGAGTGTGTGTGTATCTGCTGTGAGCTGCAGGCACTGGGGGGGCCCAGCTTGGCCCTCTGACAGCTTCACCCCCTGCTGCTGTGACGAGCTGCTCACTCTGCACAGCCCTGCACCCCCCTGAGTCTGCTGAATGGGGAGGGGGGCGTTTGGGAAGCTCCCAGAGCAAATGAGCGTAGGAATCACACTGGAGCAGAAGCATGTTTATCAGACAGGGTCTAAACTCACCTGGGGGATCCTCTCTCTCTCTGTATGGCCTGCAAACAGGACGATCTGATCAGGGAGAGAAAAGAAGAAAAGTCAGCTGATCCTGTGTGAATTCTGGTGGCTGCTTATGCCTGTTTGGGCCAAACCCCGTCAAACACCCATGATCGCTGAACACTAGCAGTGCGTTTGCACGCTGCTCACACATATACTTTAGGGAGGCTGTAACATCCAATCACATTCATATCACATCCCTATTACAGCCTGGGTTACATTAAATAAACCTGCACTGACCTCCGTGTTGAATCCCTGCAGCCCTTTGCTCCCGGTGGGTCTTTGCATCTGTCAGACACAGAGGGACAGAAGCAGCAGAGTCAGTGTGAGCCTGTGACTCTGTAAGAGGTGCAGCACTGAGTGCAGGGCCTGAAATTCATTTTAGAATTTAGAGATCAGTGGTCAATGTTGACACACCACAGCACAACAACAAAATGTGTCCTCTGCATTTAACCCATATGTGACACCATGACATAGCAGGGGGCAGCTAATTCAGCGCCCGGGGAGCAGTGCTTGGGGGCGGGACCTTGCTCAGGGTACCTCAGTGGTGCCTTGCTGGTCGGGGATTCAAACCTGCAATCCTTCAATTACGAGTGCGCTTCCCTAATCATTAAGCCACCACTGCCCACAAAATTTTACAAAAGAGGGGGGAATTCCCCCCTTAAATGCTTCATGAAGGGGGGATTTATACACTTTGGGGAGGGTGAGTGGGTCTGTCACTATCAATTATATAAAAAATTGAGTAATCTACCAATTAATCTAACAATTCAACAAACTGTTTAAATTTATCATTTAAATATAATATAATTGTGGGAGGAAGGAACCAACCACCCATTGCAGGGTGCAGATGCAGTTACATATACAGCCAGTTTAGGGGCTCCAGTTCACGTTCTTGGGTAATGGAAGGAAATCGGAGTGAACACGCAAACTCCACGCACACACAGAGTGAACACGCAAACACTACGCACACACAGGGTGAACACGCAAACTCCACACACACACACACA
>JABJVO010000050.1:5737105-5752209 GCA_026770805.1 Boulengeromyrus knoepffleri
CCCTGTCTGGGTCCCTGTCTGGTTCCCTGTCTGGGTCTCCCTGGTTCCCTGTCTGGGTCTCTGTCTGGTTCCCCTGGTTCCCTGTCTGGGTCTCCCTGGCTCCCTGTCTGGGTCTCCCTGGGTCCCTGTCTGGGTCCCTGTCTGGTTCCCTGTCTGGGTCTCCCTGGTTCCCTGTCTGGGTCTCTGTCTGGTTCCCCTGGGTCCCTGTCTGGGTCCCTGTCTGGTTCCCTGTCTGGGTCTCCCTGGGTCCCTGTCTGGGTCTCTGTCTGGTTCCCCTGGTTCCCTGTCTGGGTCCCCCTGGTTCCCTGTCTGGGTCCCCCTGGTTCCCTGTCTGGGTCTCCCTGGGTCCCTATATGCTCCCTCTGCTCCTTTGTACTGATATTATTTGTCAAAATGGGCTGTTAAACTTCGCCAAAAAGTTTCAGAACCACTGACTTGGAGTTGCCAAATTGTCCGTAAATGTGAATTTGCGCGCCCTGCTCGTGGGTTGCACCCTGTCTGGGGGGTATTCCATGTGTGAGGACCTTCCGGCAGGGGAGGGGTCTTGTGCCAGAGTGGGCCAACTGGGGAGGGGGGGGCCTCTGTAAAATTTGTCTGTGAATTTTGCGTGATTGTCTGTTATTTAAAGGGGCATTTAGTTAAATATGACAAGTGGAGGGGTTGGAGAATCTTACAATTGCCCCCCCATGCATGTAGAAGGCATTACACCAGGAAATACAGGAATAGTAATGGTTTTATAGATTATTTTTTTTTGCATTACAAAAATAGTCTTTATTCAAATACATTATTATTATTTCCACTAGCTCTGCTTACAGTATTTGTTTTCTATATCACATTTAATTTTAAGGCTCATGACCCATTAAGACCCATTAAGAATGTCACACAGAGCTCACTACACTGGCCAACCCTGGAATTGACCTTTTAATACAAAATAACATTCCAAATACAGCGTATGTACAACACAGGTCAGTCAGTTTTCTATAAGTTCATAACACTATATGTTTAAGTCGACTTGTTCATGTGAAGTGGCCAATAGTGCAGTAACTGCCAATACTATAATAATTTTATCATTCTTAACATAAACTATGTGATAACTTACCAATAATACCATCTCCGAATCAAAAATGTGACATTTTGTGCATAATGTAATAAGTTATAAGAAGTTGTAATAAGTTATTACATTATTGTCTGGTCTACCAGCCAACAATGTTATAACTACCATTTATAACCAAAGACAGTCAGGTGCTGCTCACTATGTTCTCACATCTTCTCGTAGGTGAGCTGGTGGCCGCAGGTGAGACACACCTTCTTGTAGGTGTCCTGCTCTTCGTCCAGCACCTCCTCCGGCCCGTACTCGTGCTGGTGGACGCTCACGTCCTTCTTCCACATGCTGCTCCTCACGGCCCGGCGGAGCTCTGAGAGAAGGCGGCACGTGACTCTCTGGTACACAGCCTGTCACCAGTCTGGTGCATCTTTGACATTTAATGGATCCTCAGAGAAACTGTGTGGATTTCTACTCTTGGCCAAAAAACCTTGTAATTCTGCTTAAATAAACTTCACTCATCTTGTGACAGCTGCCCTAACAGTACATGGAGGTAAGGTAAGGAGGAGCCTGATTACAGCACGTTGCCACACCCACCACACAACAAACCACCTCAGGGATGAGAACCTGAGTACAGCCGTGTGTCGGGTGAGACCTCAGCACCACACTAGTTCAGATGGAACACGACAGTGTGGGTTTTTTTTTCCAGTGGCTGGAGTGCCGATCCTGTCACCTACCCCCAAATTTTCCCTGGAGGACCTGCTTATGATGTAGATTAACATCATACCCAGGATGAGGCAATTGCAGGTTAAGGGCCTTGCTCAAGGGCCCAATGGCGTAGTTACCCCTAGCATTCACAGGATTCGAACCAGCAACCTTCCGATTCCCAGCACAGATCCCTAGCCTCAGAACCACCACACCACCTACATACATGGAGGAACAGCTGAAGTTCACCACCAGGTGAATATATCTGGCAGTGTTGATTTCTCACCTTTGACCTTTTTGTTGAAGCGTCTCTGCTTCTGGATCTCCCGGTTCTCCTCCCTGGACTCTCGGGCCTCCTCCAGTGCTTCCTCGCTGCCCCACACCTCCAGAGAGCGTTTCACCACCTGGGGGGGCCAGACATCCCACCTGGTCAACAGCCATGTGCTCCACAGGAATTCTCCATGTAGCCTGCTGCACTTCCGCACGCGGCACCAGGCCCCCACCTGCGGCTTCAGGTAGAGCTTCATGTCGCCCCAAAGCGGGTTGTGGGGGTTCTTCTTCAGCACAAACTTCAGCGGGGGCTCCCTCAGGTCCAAGTCACAGTCCTTCAGTAGATACGTCTGCTTGGCCTCCGTCCGTGAGATCAGTTTGTGTTTGATCTCGTTGTCCCTGACAGGACAAATCCACCGTATCCATCAACTCCCTGAGACCTGCGGGACCTGACCAGGCACGGAATGGCCATCAGAAAGTTCTGGAATGTTCCTGGTGGGCCCCAGAATTATAAACCACGGGTGCAGAACCCCACAGTTGTTCTCAGGAGGTGATTAATGGATGATGTTTTGTTTCATTGGTGACTAACTGATTGCAGTTGATCGTGATTGGCAAAATATACCAGGGGGACCCCCCCACCCCCCACCGGTAAAAGGCAAAATACACCAAGAGACCAGGGGGACCCGCCCTCCGGGTTGGTGGCAAACTCCCTGCTTTTTGTGACCAGTCCGCCCCTGGTCTTGACTCAGCACAATGGGATATTTTTTGTTAAAAGGCAGCATATCGCAGCCACAATACTGTTCAAGAGCCAAACTCAGACAAAAGGCCACAGTGATGGACCACACTGCAAAATAAATGTCTGGAAATCACTCTGAGTAGTGATCTAACAATGCCGGTACCTGCATTTGTCACAGACATGCAGGTCAAAGCTGTTGCTGAGGTAGGAGTCCATAAATGGCTTATCGCAGTCCTCACACACCAGGTAGTCTGGTTCAATCACCGGTCCTGATGGAACGAAATCACACGTGAAATGGATGTTGCAGACCTTCCCAGCAGGTGCAGTATTACTGCCAGAGGTGCAGTGGACCTCCATGGATCCGCAGCGAACATTTAGATGTGGGGCATCCATTTGGGTGAGATTTCAGAAGTACCTGGCTGGTGAACCACCTTCGTCACTCTCTGCTCCTCCTCCTCTTCTTCCTCAATGAAGAAGCCTGCCCCAGAGTCAATCACCTTGGAAACTTTGGCACATGTACCACCTGAAAATGTTAAATGAACACGTTCAATTCTGTCTAAAGGGGGTCACAAATATATACACAATCTGAAATTTATATCCTGATAATTTTCTGCAAAAGAATAAACAAAAAGGTATAGAGTGTTTATCTTTCTCCAAGTTCCCTGAAACTACAACAAAACATTTCCTATTGGCTGAGAGACTTCATGTCAGAAATGTGTAATTTCAGTCAGATGGTATCGGCCCGGTCACCTTCGGCAGAGGGTCTGCTGGCGAGCCTGGCCTGCCGGAGCATCAGCGCCCTCTGGCGGTTACGTTCGATCTTCGCTCGCATGGCCGCGGACAGAACCTCGGCACTCAGCTCCTTTTTCGCAGCCGACAACGACGTGTCATCCTTGGTACCGCTTATCGGTTCCATTTCCGGTCCGTTCCTAAAAAGCAGATTATATTACTCGCCCCAAATATGACACTTAGTTCACTTATTGAAGAAGCAAAGAGAGAATGAGGGATTTACTCTACAATCACATTTCCGACACAACTGTTTTAGCATTTGTAGTTACCAGTAACCGGTTTTCAGCAGATCTAAAAAGCTTTGAAATACCACCTGAAGCTTAATCTAGATCGCAAAAGTGGCGATAATGTATAAAGTGTAAAAGTGGGGGAAGCGCCGCCGCGTCATTATGGAATTACAAAGAGACCGATCGGTTATGGAGGCTTGCGTTATAGTGAACATAAGGTATCCGTACAGTGCAGCTGACAAGCGAGACAGCCGTCGATCTAAGAACACTGCGTGCTTTGCTAGACACCGAGAGGAAAATGAGAAGGTTAGTTAGATTAAATACCAGCAGTGGAGCTTTAACCTGCAGTTCTTTGTTTTGACATGGGAGTCCGCGCGTATTGATGACGTAATGTAAGGGCATTTACTCTACATATATGTGTGTAAATAAATGCATGTCCTTTTTGGCCACTGCGGAGCGCTGTATCTGTTGCACTACATGCGGAACCGATTTCCCCGCGTCCTATGAGAAAACACACAGATGCAGAATGAAACGTAGCCTCTGCTCCATCTGCTGTTGTATCATTTCTGCTCCAGGTGAAAAGGTCTTGACCGATTTAAGGTTGTTTCTGGTAGACTAGTAAATGTCTGTTGGCTATGATATGTTTATTGCTGTCTGTTAAGATAACTTAATCTTCATTGATCCCAGGGAAAATTTCTGGGAACATGTGCTTGCATTGGCTGGGAATCGAACCTGGGCCTCCCTGGAGAAATGTAATAAGTTTTTAATTATGCTGACATATAAATGCACTGTATGCAGATTATTAGACGTGTGCATTTTGCTTTTACCTTCTCTTACAAGCCATAGTTTCTGTCCAGATTAATCTGCAATTAAGAATGGACTGTTTCAGAACAGAGCCTGCTCAGTATTTGGTCTGAGTACATCCTATTTGGAGTAAAACAGGAAGTTATTTTATTAAGCAAATTATTATTACTATTAAAATCACATGGATGCAAAACTGCCAAACTTTTAAAAAGGTGATCATACATTCAAGTGTTTCGTGGGCAACAGCCAAATAGGGCTGAAGAAGCAGGTAGAGAGAAGATGAAACAAATGAACAGCCAAAGATATGTGTCAGATTAAAGGGGAGACGTCCAGAAGCTTTTAGCATCAAGTGTCACCATTTTACAAAACTGCAGTCCGAATGCAATCTCTGGAGGTACTAGGGGCAGGATGCTATGTGACACTTCTAAGGTCAGTAAGGTACACAAGCTAAAGGATGGAGGATGGGCACAAACAAGGCTCAAGGCTGATTGTACAAAGATTTTATGGAGAGATGAGATGAGGGCAGATGGGCCAGTGGATGGACACCTTCAAGCACCAGCAAGGTGGTGGAGGACTGATGCAGTTACAGTATCATTGATGAACCTTTGTGACTTGCAGGTGATAACTATGAGATGTACTCTCTGTTTCTAAAAGATACCTTCTTCCAACACTGGTACAAGAAGAAGTCAGCAGCTCTCAGAAAGGTTGTGATGTTCATGCAGGACAGTTTACCTTCCCATGCAACAAAGTATTCCATAAATTGGCCAAAAAAGGCTTGATGGGTAATTCAATTATGACCAGGTCTCCCTCATTGCCTGACTTAACCCCCATTGAGAACTACTGCGCCTTACTGAAGTGCGAGACATACTGTCCCAAGGTAGCAAGCAGTGCAGTTCTCAGAGCAGCCTCTGGGAGGCGGTCCTAGCTGACTTAACTAATATAGAATGTGATCAGTGACAGCTGGCGAATAATATTTTAGCTGGGGCTGTCTGCGCTGTGGTGACCATCACAGGAACCATCACAGTAACCATCCCAATACAATTTAACAAAACTGTGGGATACCAGTGCTTTGTAAAATAAATTTAATTGGCATAACAAACAGTAGGTTGATAGATGATTAAATGTATCATTCGTTACAGTCCTAATGTGCTCAGAGACAATATGAATATATACAGATATATGTGCTCATGTAATAATGTGAATCAAGATTACAGAAAAAAACTGGTTCAGAAACTTAAAGAGAAATATTAGAACACACCTAATTAAGACAAAATAAATAAATATATTACAGAATGATGTCAACTATATACAATTTAAGTAAGAAAAATGACTTTCTGAGTGGCAAACCTCTCAATGACCCTCGTATTACAATCAGGAATGTTTCCTACAAGTTTTTTCTCCATGGAGAGCAGAGCCAGAGCATTCAGAGGGTCCTGTGTCATGCTGTCCCTCAGGAAGGTGTGGAGAAACACCTCTCTGGTTCAACTGTCGTGGTTGTGGTGATGAGGATCTCCAGAAGACTTTCAGTCTCAGTTAAGGTGCCCTGAAGGTTGTTGTCCATGAAAAACTGGAACAAAGTCAGTGCACCACTGCAAGCCTTGAATTCGTCATTAACATAGATCAGGGATAATTCTGTTTTAAGCTTGGCCTTGTCCAACATAGGTTAAGCCTCCACTGTGGTTTCCAGCGCTGAATCCGGGAACTTTACATTGTGCTCTGGGAACAAGTCTGCATGCAACAGGGTGGCACTGATGAGGTGTTTGGTAAAAGAGAACCACTCCTTAGCCTGACTGACATACATATGAAATAACAGCAAACAGCAGAATTACATTTTCACATCTCTTAGACAAAATATCATCATCAATACCTTCTGACAACATAATTTTCTGTCTTGCTGTTTAACATCAGAAAGGTGAAATAACCACATCTATGAGTGACTCCCTTCCTCAGTAGCTTTGTGGTGAATGAAACCCATGAGGAGAGTAATAATAATAAGAGTAATCCATCCATCCATCCATCCATTTCCTGAAACTGCTTAATCCCAACTGGGGTCGCGGGGGGAACCGGAACCTATCCTGGGAACAATGGGTGCAGGTGGGAACCAACCCTGGGCAGGTGCCAAAACACCGCAGGGTAATAATAATAATAATAATAATAATAATAATGTATAGCTTCTTATATAAGCATTTAGGGAAGCAGAGTTAAACAGTGAGAATTTGTACATATTTACACATTAAAAAGAATAAAATGCCCAAATGAGCGTCCTGCAAACTGAACTAACCATCTAGTGCGGTCAGGAAATACAGCAAATGGTTTGTGAAGCTTCATTTGCCGTCACAACAATTACGTCACACTCCTCCTGTATCTCCTCTCATCACGGCAGCCCTGTCATATGCCTGAGCGATTAGTTTGCCCTGTTGTTCGTCAGGAACGATATTGGTTATCCTCTTCAACAGTACTATAGCGACTGCATTGGCAGCTGCATTTTGAAGTGGGATGAACTTGAAAAAAATGCTCTCGGACGGTGTTGAGGATGTCGGCGTACTGTAGCACACGCACCAACTGGCAATGAGTGGAAATGTCCTACGAGGATTTGTGACGAGCATGAAGAGACTGATTTCATCGTGGGCTCGTTTTGAACCAACCTGAGGAACGGATGGCGAAAATGAGAAACATCGTACGATAGACGGCGATCCTTACCTGCGCACAGGAAAAGCCATGGTACAGGGACAGCGAACAGGTCTCGACGGAGCCCTTGAAATGTTGAAAACAAGTGGCTGAGATCTTTCTGTCATTGGTGGCGCCTATCCAGCAGTGATGCTGAAGTATAGAAGACTGTTAGCACTTCGAGATCGTTGCAGCTACATGGCACCACGGGATTTCAAGATCCATTTCACTGTCATAACGGGCCGCCCTGGAGTGGGCAAGTCCAGACATGCCCAAGAAATGGCCGCTGGCCGTACTGTGTTCTACAAGGACTGGGGAGAATGGTGGCATATCACTCCCAGCAGGGAATGTGATCATGGGTGACTTTTATGGATGGATCAAGTACTGCACCATTCTGCGACTGACTGACCGCTTCCCAGTGATGGTGCCAATCAGGGGAGGCTATGAGCAGTTGAAGTCGACACATGTGATTGTCACAAGTAACAAGGAACTGTGGGAATGGTACAAGTAAGATGGATTTGATCCAACTGTCCTCATTCATATTTGTTTTGGAAAGAAGGACGTGGATTTGTAAACTGAGCCTGTTTATTATTCAATAAAGTGCAATTATTGAGAAGTGTTTCTTCATCTGTAGCCTGGTGTCCGCTGCCCACGCTCAGAAGCGTTTCTGGAAAGTGCTGTAGCATCTTCTGAAAACCCTTTTCTGCAGTTCCTCATTCTGCAGTACCTGCTCCGCAGCTTAAAATCTGCACAATCCTTCAGGGATTCTCACATGTTGCACAATTTTCAAACTGTTTTGGATTATGAAAATTAATTAAATAAAATTAAATATAAAAAATCTGACATTTTCTATAACTCACTACAGACAACAATATCCTTGTATAAATTTGACTGATTCATGTGGTTGAAACTACTTATAAACATTAGAGTTTACAAGATCGTCCCATAAACTGAAGAATTGGGATGAGCAAGTCAAAGGTGTTAGTACAATTATCAGGGGGAGTAACATGTTACATTACATTAATTACATTACATTAATTACATTACATTACATTGATCACGCTCATTACGTAATTAAAGCCCAGTGCTTGGCTAAGGCTTGTGTGGTGGTTGCAGCCTTTGTAGGATTTTAGCGCTGCTCCCCTCATTAAAGTGAGGAACAGGAATAGCACCCCGCTGGGGGCTAATAAGACCCCACATCGCGACGGTTCATTACTGAGCCCTCAGAATAAGGGAAACAGGGACAACGAAATGGGGCAGAATGTAGAAGCCGCCAGTAACTGGCAGCAGCTCTCCGCTGAAGCTCAGAGTTGAAGATTTTTGTTAAATGCATTTCTTGAGTAATCTTAGCTTAGATTAGACTCAACTTTGTCATTGTACATAGTACAAGTAATTAAATTGCACAAAATAGTGCAAAAAAACAGCTGTACAATACATATGCATGTGATCATCTGTATTACATTATGAAATATTATAAGATATACAATAAATGCATGTTATAATCTGTACTACAGTGTGAAATATTATAAGATGTACGATATATACACCTGTTATAATCTGTATTACAGTATGAAATTATGTAAATTATGTGATGTGACTTTGAGGTGCAGACCATCTATCACTCGGCTGGGTCCCTTTCCTCAGTAACCTCAACCATTTACATCTTGTGCTAAGACTTTACTTGAATGGGCACAATTAATGTAGTATTATGCTATTACTCATGTATTAACTAACTACAAACTGTCTTAGTTACATACTGTTAATTCATCATTAATGAATCGTGACAACTTTAATTAATTCCGTAAACCTTTATGAACTACTGAAGGAAAAAATTATGAATAACACAAGTTAAATACTGCTCTCATATTTGTTAATGAATCATTAATGAATTATGAAGCATCTTTAACCAAGTAGCTACTAAATGTTCATGATTTTGTTACGGTCTGTGTTTGTAGCTGCATCTTATCCAGGTACCAGGTTTTACACCCACCATCTGCCTGTCTGAGAAGATGCCCACCTTCTGCCTGTCTGAGAAGATGCCCACCTTCTGCCAGTCCAAGAAGATGCCCACCTTCTGCCTGTCTAAGAAGATGCCCACCTTCTGCCTGTCTAAGAAGATGCCCACCTTATGCCTGTCTGACAAGATGCCCACCTTCTGCTTATCTGAAAAGATGCCCACATTCCCCCTGTCTGAGTAGATGCCCACCTTCTGCCTGTCTGAGAAGATGCCCACCTTCTGCCTATCTGAGAAGATGCCCACCTTCTGCCTGCCCAAGAAAGTTTGATCTTGATAGTTTGGACTATCTCTTTTTGGATTGTGATTTGGCGTATTTGTGTTATCTTACAGTTTGTGTATTTTGTGTTTGTCCCTGGGTAATTCTGTATACACCAAGAGTAGGGAGTGCATGGCTGTCTTTTTGGTTTGTTTATATGTGTTTGGGCTGTGTCTTTGGTTTGTTTATATGTGTTTGGGCTGTGTTTATGGCTGGTTAGGGAGTTAGTATAGTGTTTGTCTTATTTGGATTTTCTTTTGGTTTAGGGAATGTAGGTTTTATGCACCTTGTTAGTCATCTGTTTTGTCTGGTGTTTTGGCCTGGGCCACTCCTTAAGTTCACGATGGTGTTTCTGAATTTAATTGTGAAATACACCTTGGTGAGAAACTCAGTGCGTTTGAGTTTTGGTCATTTGTGTCTTTATTTCCCTTTGCCCCTTTTCCCAAACCTGATACATCTCAACCCTAGACTGCTGCGTAACAGATTTGTATTTCATTAGTCACTGAGTTACAATTAAGGGCGCGTTTCCACTGGCACCAAGAACCGAGCCGTACAGTGAACTGGTGGTTTTTCCATTGTAAAGTCGATGAACTGGTACCCAAGCTGTAACCACGCTAACATGCTTGTAAGCAGGCCGAAACTGAGCTGGTTTGAGCTGATCTGATTGGTCGAAATGCATGGAGATACGGTGTTCCATGCATTGCGTATCCGAAGGAAAAAGGCCATATTCTGTATATTATTCATTATCAGTAACATGTATTGATACATTCCCAGTGACTTGGAACCTGAAAATTTGCAATCTCCTAAAAAGTAAAAGTACCATAGAACAGCTAAAGAGAATGAATTCGTAATGCAAACTTCCACATGCAAATTCATGCACCCCGGTCGCCCAGAGGAGGGTGGGGTCCCTTTCTGAGTCTAGGTTCCTCTCAAGGTTTCTTCCTGTAGACTTTGTAGAGGGAGTTTTTCCCTGCCACTGTCACCTCAGGCTTGCTTGGTGGGGTTCTGGCCAGTTATATGTAAAGTGCTTTGTGACAATGACTGTTGTTAAAAGCGCTATATAAATAAAATTGAATTTAATTGCATTGAAATGCTAATACAGCTAGCCTTTGGTGCTTCCGTAGTATTCAGAGGTGCTAGAAAATTAGGCTGATCCCAGACACCCTGGGAAGGAACCTCATATCCACCGCTTGTGTCCCGTGATCTCCTTCTTTTGGTCACAAAATTTTGGACCAAGTTTAGTCATAAACAAAGTTTTTAATGAGTTTAATTTACTTGTAACAATTGAGGCATCAATCAGAGGGGTAGCAGCAAAGCATATCTTAGTATCAAACCGCAGTCTATGGAAACAGCAGAATGTCACTGAGAATTTGTCAAGACATTGACCACAGGAAAAGATCACTCTGTTGTGCAACTTGTGCTTCTTTGTACTTTTTTTGTATTTACTAGAGTTTTTTATTATCCATTGTTTAATTTATGTGGTCTGGACACTTCTATCATAATAATTCTGTTAGAAAAAAAACACAACGGAAATGATTTAACAGCAGCGTTTCTAGCGGAATCTCATCCACACTGTCCCGAATAGAGGAACCGCAGATCTCATATATGACGATAGGGAAAGGAGGCGTGGCCTTTAGAACATTTTTGGTTAAGAATCATGCTGCTGTTTTATATGAAACAGTTGACTTTGCATGCACAACTGCTTTCTGTTCTAGAATTAGCAAAATATATAATCCTGCTGTTTCTTACCCTGAACATATTAAAAGCGAATTAAGCAACGGAATTAATAAAACGCAGAGTAACAAGCAAACACTCTTCCTTGATGGACTGTAGATCAGTTAAGCGAGTCCAGCGCCTCCGATGCGTCGCCGGTGTCTCGCGCGGTCTTCGCTCCTCCTCCACGCGCTCCGCGCGCTCAGCGCATGCTCGCCGCTCCGCGATCGGTCCGCTTCGTAGCCGCCCGGATATCTTCGCCTCTTTGTTTTACCGAAAGTGGATTTTAACTCGGATTCAACCCAACATCCAGCCGCCGTTCGACTCTCCACGCAGGTCAGTCGCTTCCGACTAATAGTGACGGAGGACGTCCTCCTTTTAAAATGCAGGCGCGCTGTGTGTCACGGCCGGGAGTCTTTGGTTTGCTTGTTATTTTTATTGCATGTGGCTCTCTGCTGCTGGTGGTATGTGCATGCATGCTTGTAGGGTGTTATGTGCACAGATGGATCTATGTGCATGGCGACGCCGGGCCCCCTAATTAACCACCGAGGTCATCTTAGAGGTAGATAAGCGTGATCCGGATCGGGTTGCCGGTTCAAGGGGACGCACGGAAAGGGGTTGTCTTGGTCTTGAAATGAGGATAAGACAGCATTATAAATGAATACCCGGTACCCCCCCCCCCCCCCCTCCCGGTTTTCCCTGGAATGCTGATGTTATCTACGACTCACCATTACCCTTTGAGCTCCCAAAGTTTCACTGGGATCTATTACAGATGTGTCTGACATCACAATCACATCTCTAATCCGCGGGGTAAATCGCATGTTCTGTGCCCGGAACCTGTATGGTACTAAATGGGAATTGCAGGACGCGCTGCAGTGATTGCATCGGGTCGCCGTCCTCGCGGACGAAAGTGATTAAACGGCTTGTCGTTGTCATTAGGAAAGCAAGTTCGCGTTAAAGACGTACAGAAATGTGCATCAGATGGAGGGGGGGCTGGGGGCTGCCTTTGACAGATGCGGCTCAGTCTCCGATCCCACTTTAATTCAACGCCTCAGCTAGAAGAACGGAAACTTTCTGGATGTACTTTACGTGCCATAAACCAGGATCTTCCATACCTTGATCCTCCCGTATATTATATACGGTGTGTTACTTTGTATCTGATGTAACAGATCAAAGCTTCGTCTAAATTGATTTTTGCATTAGAACAATGTTTAACAAACATAGTGGAGACAACCTGCACTGTTATTCTCTGTGAAATGTGAACAGGTCTGTTTGAGCAACTTGAAGAGCCGTTGGATGTTTTATATAAAACAAATAATTGTAAATGACAGAAAGTGCATTAAATACCGGGATAGTTTGCGGTCCAAAGCTTTTTTTTTTTAAGTGCTATTGGATTGGCAGATATTGAAGTTTTAACACTTCGCCTGCAAATGCTGCATTCAGTGAGGAGTATTTTGAAGCGTTGCTTATCTATCTCTTTTCCAGGAATATAACAACATATTTCTTTCCAGAGCCTCTTATTATCGATTCAAATGCTTTGCATTTAAGTCCCAGAATGTGGTCAATTGCAAAACTACTGATTAGTCGCCTTTCTCTGAAGGTACATAGAACTCCGATTAATGTTGGCGCACGTCATGTGCGATGGTGGTTTATATGCGCGAAAATAAAATTTAAGCTGCATCAACAGACGTTCCCCAAGTACAGTGAGGTGCAGGAAGATCACCAGTCTGTTTACCTCCTGTAGGTGAATATGTAGCCTTTGGTGATATGGTGTCACTTTGACAGCTGATATTCTGTGAAAGTTTCAAGGGCTATTAAAAGACATTTTAAGAAGCACACATCACATTTGAACTACTGGAAATGGGATGTTAATTTTTAATTGCAGGCCTGATTCTTTAAAATGGATTTTAAATGTAAGGCCAATATTGCGGTGGATCAGCCTTGTTAAATGTACAGACTCGGGGGCCTGAACTTTAACGCCATCCTTATGTGATTGCATTTTCTTCTGTATTCATGAATGGATTTGTATCCACGACTGCCCAGAATAGGCTCCGGTCCCCACCGCGACCCCAGTTGGGATTCAGAAAATGGATGGATGGATGGATTTGTTATTTAATGTTTAACTTTTATGTGTTTATTAAAATGTTGCTAATAGCCACATTTTGTGTTGTATCAAAATCTCCTCAGCATTAAAGAACTCTTATACTAGGTATATATTTAAAAATGTCTCTAATCCAGCGGATTTAAAAAGAATCCTTTTAGCACCAGTGAGGCTTATATCCATGAGGAAATGGGCTTTCAGACTATGTGCAGATGTATGGATCTGACTGCCTTGTGTTCAGTTAATGCTAATTAATTTTTAATTTTCTGTATTCACACAGAGTTCAATAAGCACACACTGGAAATTATATGACCTGTTTGCTAAACGTTGGCAGTTATGCAGGGCCATTTTTATAGGTCAGTGTCTCTCAACCCGGTCCTCAGGAGCCCCAGACGGTCCACATTTTTGCTCCCTCCCAGCTCCCTGCCAGACGGTCCACATTTTTGCCCCCAGGTACAGGTGTGCTAGGAGCTTAGTTGGAGCAAAAACGTGACTGAGGACCTATTTGAGAAACACTGTTATAGGTCACAGTTACACAACATTTACAACCAGGGGGAGAATGGAAACATTGCAGCACAGGGGGGTGGGGTGGCGTGGTATTAAGGACAAGGGCTTGTACCGTGAAGGGTGCAAGGGAGACAGGTTTTGTAACCTTCACAGAGGGACTTTCACTCATCAGCAGCTGTTAAATGGCATTTTAGTGCAACATTTCCCAACCCAGTCCATGGGGACCCCCAGACAGTCCACATTTTTGCTCCCTCCCAGCTCCCTGCACACCTGTATGAGGTATCTGATGTTTTTGGTTGCTTGGTTGTTTAATTCAGGTGTTCTGGGAGCTGGGAACAAGCAAAAATGTGGACTGTCTGCAGGTTCCTGAGGACTGGGTTGAGAAACACTGTTCTAGAAGAATGGGGATTGGGTTGAAAATTCCCTAAGATGATGGTGTTGACTTAGGAACAGACTCGTAATATGGTTATTAGAGGAAATGGTCAGAATACGTATATTTTGGGCAGTTGCAGGGAGTTTGTTCAGTGGGATAATCTGTAACACCTCGTCTTAGATTCCAGTTACGCTCCAACGCAGATCTGTTAGGGTGGAGAGAGGGTTCATTAGAGAGGGTGGGACAATGTCTCCATGAAACGGGGGGGTCTGGCCACCCATTGGCTGACTGTACCCAGAGCAGGACTGTCAGTTGAGTCTATTTGTGGTGCTTTTGTAACATTAGCTCTGCCTGGCTTCCCCTCATCGATCCAGTGCGGCTTTTATCACAGTGGCCCTGTGTAGTGTCCTGTAATGAGGGGAAACTTAGAGATAAAGAGAAAAATGTGTGTTTTTCTGGTGTCTAGAGGGATATGTAGAAAAGGTCAGACAGACAGAGAGAGTGAGAGAGAGACAGACGGACAGAGAGATAGAGAGAGAGACAAACAGACAGAGAGAGTGAGAGAGAGACAGACAGACAGAGAGATAGAGAGAGAGACAAACAGACAGAGGGACGGAGACAGACAGAGAGATAGAAAGATAAACAGAGAGACAGACAGGTAGGCAGACAGACAGAGAGATAGAAAGATAAACAGAGAGACAGACAGGTAGACAGACAGACAGAGATGTAGAAAGATAAACAGAGAGACAGACAGGTAGACAGACAGACAGAGAGATAGATAGAAAGATAAACAGAGAGACAGACAGGTAGACAGACAGACAGAGATAGAAAGATAAACAGAGAGACAGACAGGTAGGCAGACAGACAGAGAGATAGAAAGATAAACAGAGAGACAGA
>JABJVO010000050.1:5753634-5766972 GCA_026770805.1 Boulengeromyrus knoepffleri
TAGGGTAGCTAATGGCCCTGCAGCCCCAGAACAGAGCGCCTGGAGGCCTGCTGTTTAGGGTAGCTAATGGCCCTGCAGCCCCAGAACAGAGCGCCTGGAGGCCTGCTGTTTAGGGTAGCTAATGGCCCTGCATCTGCAGACAAACACTCTAGCACACATGCACACTTTAACACTTACGCCTAACTATGCAGCTAGCGGGTCCACAACCGCAAAACGGAGCCAAACTGACCTAAATCCAGGAGATACACACGCTTGCATGCACTTACCCATAGTTCTTAATTCAGCTGATGAAGTCCATTGTAGCACGGCAGGGGTGTCCGGGACACCTCCCTGTTTCCTGTTTCCCGGGGTTTACATCCCACTGCATCTCTGAAGACACCCCCCCCCCCCCTCCATGAACTCCATCCCCCTCAGGCCAGCATGGCTCTTAGAAGGACGAGCCCAGTCGCAGTCTTTCACCCAAGTGTGTCTGGCGGACTCCCATAATTCCCTGGGGCTTGGGTGGAATGGCCTTTGCGCACGCGCTCTGTGGGCCGTACCATGTGCCAGACGGAGGCCCTGAGCCAGATGTGAGCGAGCCCGTCCTCTAGCGATACCCTAATCCTGTGATGTCACGGTGGGGGAATTGCAGAAGGATTCGCTTTATTACGCTAAACCCGCTGGACAGCTGCGAGACCTCCTCAGATAATGAATCACCATGGCAAGTACTTTCTATTAGGGTGATTTATTAATTAGGGAGAATAATTAAAACTGATTATGCTGGTCAACAGAGACTCTCCCTCTCGCTGACTATGAAAACAAACATTAATGTCTCCCTCCGGTAGACTTCAGTCAGACTGGAGTACATCTCTCTACCTGTTCAACGGCAAACGTTGCTACCGACACTCTCTGGGTGAAGCTGAGCGTATTTTACGCCGGTGGAATGGAGAAGATGGTTTTCCTGAAGGATGTTTGGCTTCTCTTCAAAGAACAGGAGACGGTCTTTGAAATGAACATGACATAATGCGATGTTTGCTGTTAGAACGATGCATATCCCCGGATGCTCTCCTTTGTGACACACGCCCATGTATATACAGTTGAGAGCCATACCTGGGGTCCACATTTATCCTGCACCCCTAGAGCTTCTCAGGGGGTTAAGGGCCTGGCTCAGGGACCCAGGGGACATGTGACCATTCTGTCAAGGATGGTATTTGAACCTGCCACCTTCCAATCATAGACGCAGAGGCCTAACTCGCGGAACCACGCACTGCCTCCCGAGTATGAACGCTGTCCTGCAGCTCATGTAGCTATGCTCTTAACCAGGGCATCTGTAGGCCTGCTGTCTCCTTAAGCTCTTATGATGGCACGTCCCGCTTGGGGACAGGAAGCAGAAGCTCCATTAAACATCAGTCTCCCCCCTTATTTATGACCCTTTTGTGCGTGTTGGAGATGGAGCTGTTTTCCTGTCTGTATCTGTTATTCCCAAAGACCCGGCCTTGCGGCCGTAAGCCCCAGGCTTCGGAAGCATTGTTCCCGGCCGGTTTTGGCCCGATCCCAGCCTGCAGAGAATATCGACCGTCTTCCCGGCCCTCGGGTCCCCTAAGGGTCTTAAAGATATGAAAGGGCCGCTGAATATTTGATGCGCTTTATGGTGGAGAGCAAGAGACCTGAAGAGCCTTGCGGGGGAGGCTCGTTTAACTCAAAACTGGCAGCACCAGGTCGAACGGGGGTCCCGACCCAGTGAGCGGCTTCAGGGTGCTACGTGATTTCGGCATCTTCAGATCAGAGTCACCCCAGAATCAGGCTTATTGGCGAGGTATGTTTTCACACACAAGGAGTTTGACTCCGATTGATCGTGTGTGTCAGCGTGCTTGTCATTTTTACTATATTTTGAGTTTCAGTTTAGTAATTTTTTTGTCAACCTTATACCTAATGAAACTAGCCTAGCTTTTACGGCAGGTGCGACCACTCCAACATGATTGGAACAAAACAGTCATGTGACACATGCAGTTGGAAGACTATAGAATAGGTGTAAGGTCTGCTGTTTACAAAATACAGTTTGCCCTTACTTTACATAGAATAACAATTTCACCAGTCATTGTTTCAGAACCATTACACTATTATTATTATTAGTAGTAGTAGTAGAAGTATAGTATAGTGGTAGTAGTAGTGTAGTAGTAGTATAGTAGTTGTTGTAGTCGTGAGAGTAATAGTAAGAATGTTAGGAGTTAAATGTATCTTGTATTACCAGGTGGTATACATGCACCTGATGACATGATATCCTGCGATGAGAGCTGAGCCTCAAGCCTCTTTCCTGTGGTAAACTAGGGACTTCGGTACGTACAGCTATGTGGAGCTGGAGGTCGCAGAGGCTTGTTATTGGCTGTTTTGGAGGAGGCGGGGCTTAGGGCTGTGGCCTTTTAAGGAGAGGTAGGTAAGGGTGGTCTGCAGTCTGGGTCTGTCTGTTAGCAGGCATCGTGAGCCCGTGGTGGAGTGGTCTGAGATGTGACGGACGATGGCCCCTTTGTGAGCTGGAGTTCCCTCCAGGCGAGGCCTGGGTCAGCTCCCATTGTGGGGGGGGGAGGGGGTGTAGACGCGTCCTTCATCAGAGTGGCCTCAGACAGAGGAGCACTCAGAGTGCCTGACGGGAGCTTTGGTTGTCCACAGCCCAGAAGAATCATTTATATCATTCTGCGGTCTGACGTCTTCCTTTACCGGAGTCATTACTGACTAAAGCCTGCAGGATTTGAGAGACGTTTCACACTTTGTTTAGTGACGCTCGATGGCCACACGGCTCAGCTAGCTGGAGGGCTTTGCGACGCCGAGATTAGCGCCTGTTTCCTGGCGGATCCTCGTCTGCTCCTGATCAGCGCGAATCGCGTGCAGAAGCGTCGGCCCAGAGGTCAGGTGGACGTTGATTGCTTTCCTATTACCCACCACTTTCTTGGTCGTCAAGATAGAATGTGGGCAGACACCACTTCCTGTTGTCTGATCTCTCTGAATCGTCGTCATGACGATGATGATGATGAAGATGTTGATGAATGTGGTCTTGGTCTGTGCTTGGTGTTTTGTTGCACTCTTCCTCCATCCTCTTCCTCCATCAGGTTATGTAGCACAGAGGGGTTTAGACCAAACACACTTCTGGGGCACAGACACAGTAATGGCACTTCACAGGGAGTGATACTCAGAAATCTGCCCAGGGAGTCTCCTGTGACTCCTGGGACAGACACTTGTCTCACTGTCACCGTGTCATAGATAAACAGTGTAGAAGATGGATAGATTTTGTCAGTTCTGTTAATTCATATTGTTCACATGTTTATGTAGCACTTTGCTGAAATAGTTGTACAATAGTTGAGTAACAGAAGCTGTCCAGTAGATAGACATCAATGTAGCCCTTTTAATACTAAATCAATTTAATGGTGATAAAATCTCCTGTCCTAATTATACAAATATGAAACTCCTAAGGGGTCTCCAAACTGAAGTGCCCCCCCAAGGCACACCGCATGTGAACATGATGGCGCTGACGGTGAGATGAGTCTTAATGTCATGGCAGTCAGCTTTGGGTATCCCATAATGCTTTGCTGTGGGTTCGCGCTCCAGGCAATGAGCATGAGGGAGCGAATGGATCCGAGGTTCACGTATTTAATATTGATTATAGTGTATAGTGACATACAGCAACATGTACAGTGACAGCAGAGGCACTATTCACAGGAAGCTGTACTAAAATTACAGCAGGGTACACTGGACTAAAACAATCAGTCTTCAGTTCTGTGTGTGTGTGTGTGTGTGTGTGGGTGGGGGGGGGGGGGGGGGGGGGGGGGGGGGGGGGGGGGGGGGGGGGGGGATTCCTTACAATGGCAGACTGTGCCATAAACTAGCCTTGTAACTGAGCACCCGACTGCCAAATGTCCATGTATTTATTTAAGGGACGTCAAAGATCCCCCATCCCGTGGTTTGGGGGCTGCACATCAATCCTGTGGAATAAGCAGAGGCCTGACCTTTCAGTGCGAGTGAGCAAGGAATCGGCACATCCATCCTGAGCTGAACGGCGCCTCTGAAAGGACACCGTCATATTTTTTACTTACGAGGGTGTCTGTAGAGCGGAGAGCGACGCTCTCACATGCCGGTAGACGGTCGCTAACCTGCTGTGGCCCAAGGCAGCTTTGGCGGTGCAAGATTTCTAAGCTGTAAGACGCATGTCTTAATAAGGAGTTAACATTACAATTAATTTATTTCGCAGATTGTTTTACTCAAAGCAACATGCAATTGAAAGCGGCGTCAGGCAGTCCGTGAAGCAGTTAGGGTCTAAGGGCCTTGCAGAAGGGCCCAGTGGTGACATCACTCTTCTGACTGGGATTTGAGCCAGCAACCTTCTGGTTATAGGTACAGTGTCCTAGCCCCACGGGTGTTAAACTAATAATTCATGAATACATCGATCTGTGTCCCATAACTGCTTATCCAGTGCAGGTTTACACTGACCCAGAAGCAGGGGGACACCCTGGATGGTGTGTCAGTCCACTGCAGGATCCACAACCACACACAGTCACACTCAATGGGCTGTCAGTCACTATTTCACTGGGAGAAAATGCACAGCACGCAGATGCAGTGAGAGCTGGGGTTCAGATGCAGTGAGGCTACAGTTGTACCTGTGCGAGTGAATATGGCCCCTTAATTACGAAACAGCGTAAAATGGCTCTGAGTGAAGTTCTGACGACAAGGCTGTTCTGATCCGTCTTGTTAAACCAGTGTATCATAGATTTTTTTCCAGAGTTTAGAAACATAACTGTATTGACTAGTAAATGCTACAAGGGGGTATTTTAAGAAATGGTATTAGGTTTTATGTCTTAATTCATTATTTTTTTCCCTATCGAGTCATTAACTGCAGTGAAATTGCAGCAGAAAGTCATACACGGCCTGCCGAAGTTGAGTCCATCAGTTTATGGCTCTCGGCTGATATTTATGAGTTATCCAGTTCACTATGAAATAGTCCTTGTAGTCATTGCTGCTAGCGTCGTAATCGGCGAATCAGCAGCCTTTGTAATGCGAGGTTAGCTATTGTTCCAGACAGGAAATGAGGTGTGCGTTTGTTGTCTGGCTGGGAATCCAGTATGCAGTTGGGAAACGTTTAGGCCCGGAGAGAAAGCAGGACCTTCTGGAGCGATGCTGTCACTGCGGTCACCATAATATTACAGAAGGCCTATAATGTTAATATGAATATTACACAGAGCATTCAGTACACTGTGATATTGTCAGTCCATTGAATGACTGGCATGTAGCTCTCCATTCACCCTTCAGTTTTTGGTTCTCTGGTTTTCATCCAGAGCCTCTCTGACGTCCCTATTACATGCATCCGTCATTTCATTAGTATTACTGCCAGAACTAAAATTTACATTTTTAGATTACCAATAAACTGTCAGCGAATGCCATCGTTCGGGTTTTTTCCTGGGAAATTGTTCAGTGGTCCATCGGTAAAAATCTGTTAGCCTGATTTGAGAGAGAGAGAGAGAGAGAGGGAGAGATATCTAATGAAAACACAAATGATGCTCAGGTCTCACCACGAATCTGACGGGGCAGAAAATGTCTGGTGAGCTTGTGTGTGTCACCGTCACTGTCACCGTGTACATCAAGATCGGCTGATATTACAACCTTGTCTAATTTAGCCTCTAATTCACAAATGAGGTGACAAAATTAAGAGTCGGGGAATGAAACCTGAAAATTCAGGGGTTGAGTTTCCACCTCCCACCCCCCTGTCCAGGAAACTGTGTGACTTTAAGGCTGAAAAATATGCAAAATACCATTTATGCTGAACCATGCGGAAGACTGTTAGCCAGTAGTATGATTTCGTGATGTCAGATTATAAGACATCACAGAATTTTTTCGCATTACTAAGGTTTTGTTGTGGCTTGTATATTTGTCGTCATTTTTAAAGGTAGCATTAATACAGAATTTTTGGTGATTTAGAGCAGTGTTTCTCTATTTGGTCTTCCAGGGCCTCCAGACTGTCCACATTTTTGCTCCCTCTCAGCTCCCTGCCAGACAGCCCACATTTTTGCTCCCTCCCAGCTCTCTCCCAGACAGCCCACATTTTTGCTCCCTCCCAGCTCTCTCCCAGACAGCCCACATTTTTGCTCCCTCCCAGCTCTCTCCCAGACGGCCCACATCTTCCAGACGGTCCACGTTTTTGCTCCCTCCCAGCTACCTGCCAGATGGTCCACATTTTTGCTCCTGGGAGCTGGGAGGGAGCAAAAACCTGGAACATCTGGTTGTCCCAGAAGACCAGGTTGAGAAACACTAAGTTAGTGAATGGCCAGAACTAAGGATCTGTGTTGCACTTTGTTGATTAGTCATTGTCCTCTAAAGCCGCCCCCCGCTCCTGGGAGTATCACTACCCCCTCGTATCTCATAATCGCCTCGCATGTCCTCATGGTGTCCCTGCTGTCTCATTGTCATAAATCCCACTGCCATTCTGGCCCCCACTTGAGAGAATCACCTGTGGGTCCTTCTGCTGCCCCCCCCCCCTCCAAAAAATGGCAGCTGAAATGGGGGGGCTGCTTTGCTTCTGGGCGTTCAGGTGACACCAGAGTGGAGGGTCAACCAGGCACCATATTTCCCGCTGTCTTAAGCCTGCTTCTCAGATTAACGAACCACCCAGAGGACAAAAAGTTTTGGGTGGGCCTTATCACACCGGCGTCTCCTAGTATAATCTTCATCTTTTAATTAAAAATTTCCCGGAGAATAAAGTTTAATAATGCAGTAAGGAAGCATGTGCAGTTAATTCAGGGTTATTAAAGCAGATAATTCACCAGAGCATATTTTATTTGCTTTTATAAATAAATGTAACATCTGCAGCTGTTGAATTTGAGATTTAACAGGGAGCTGCGTAATCTCCAGTTCAGCCTGCCGCCGGTGCTGGAACTTCCTAGTTTAATTTCTCTCTATCACCTCAGTTTTCAATGTTCGGCCTCTGTTGCTGTGGAAGTTCTCGACTGGTTTGCTCCCTGAGAGGTGTGATCCGGAGCGGCCGCATTGTCACAGGCGGTGGTGACTGTGACGGCGGTGGCCTCACGCTGCCTGCTTGTGCTGGGCGGGTTATGTAACCAGCCCAGTTCTCGGTGCAGATCCGCAGGCTGGCATCCTATGCGGCCTCGGCGCTGGCAGCCGGCGATGAAATGTCCCGCTTTGTCACACAAATGTACTGAATATTTATATTTCACACTTATTTTTCAAACTGCAGAGACTTTCTGCGGGGTGGCTGTTCAAAGGTAAAAAAGGGGACACATGGTGCCTTTAAAGTTCACATCCTCATATCTGTGGCTGTTGTAATAAAGTCAATTTATTCTAACTCGTCTGTGAAAATACGGTTTTATGAAAAGGGAGTCACTTAAATTGGGCAGTGCTTGGGATCCCTGTCCCATCAGGCAGGCTTTTACCCAAAGTGACATACAGATGAGAGATCAAGGTCAGCCTCCGGAACAACCGGGGGAAATTCTCTTCACTTTCCCCAACTTACTCTCCATGAGACACACAGACGCATAGTGGTGAGCGCACGCTTGCGGGGGGGCGGTTCACAGCATAGGGTCAGCCAGCACGCAGCGTCTCTGGAGCTGGGGGTTAAGGGCCTCGCTCAGGGGCCCAGGGACACATGACCGTTCGGCTGAGGCCGGGGCTTGAACCAATGACCTTCCGCTCACAGGCACAGAGGCTGAGCTACACGCTGCCTCCATTGAATGGGTTGTTTCAGGCGATGTATAGACGCCCTGGGGCCGGTGAGGCCAGCTGAAGGACCCCGCGATCTTCCCCAGTCGGTACTGGGTACCTGTCAGTACAGAAGACGGACTTCTGCTCAGATCCAGATCGCGATGCTGATCATTGTACCTGTGTGTTTATGTGTGTTAAAATGTTCATTTTATGTGTTCCTCTCACAGTATGTTAGCATTTAAATTAATACGCTATTAATGAGCTGCGAACTACTATGGAATAATTTAAAGCACGTCATTTGCCATTTTTTGCGGCGTGTTTGATGCGGTGTGGCGGAGCGTCAGCAGAATGATGTCACTGCTGGTCCCCACAGCAAGTTCCTGAACCCCAGGTACTGTAGGAGCTGTCTGACCCTAAGCCTAACCCTAAACCTAACCCTGACCCTGCTTTCTCAAAAACAGTATGTGGGTTTGGATAAAAGCATCTGCTAAATTAATGAAATGGAATATATATATATATATTCTTCAGCTTTCAAATCATTGCAGAATCCTTTTTAAAGAAATCCACAACTGTCAAGAAAGTTTAAGTCAGAATTCAATCCACAGATTGATGAAACAGACTTGTTAACAGTTTTGATCAGGGATAAAAAGGCCTGCATCACAAAGCTGGATTTTAGGGGTAGCAAGAGAACTTCTTGGATTTAAGGTGGTCTGGGCTAAATGTAAGTGGATGAAGATAAAGGCCATTTAAACCAGGCTACCTTAAATCCAACAAGTTATCTAGCTAACTAACAAATCTTGTTTTGTGATGCAGGCCCCAGGGTTAGGGGTCATCAGCCTTGTTGTGGAACATTCTGGAAGATTCCGCGCTGAACTTAAGTAAAAGAAGTGAAAAGCCTGATTGGTATTTCCGTCTCTGCCTGAGTGTACGTGATGCCAGACGGCTGGGCGAGTTGGGGCCCATCGAAAATGGCTGGGATCTGATTTCTGCTGCCGTGTGCTGAGTCCATGCAGCTCAACTTCGGTCTGGAAGAAAAATGCAGTGCTTAGATCAATTACCGAACGAGCCAGACCATAGCATTCTTGTAAAGTCTACCATTTGCAAACATTTGGTCAGAAGGAGACTGTGATAATTTAGATTATTACTGTTGTATTAGCATAGGTGCTGACACAACAATAATAGGTGCCTAGGTGTCTTGTATGTAATAGGTATCAAGATTTACAAAGGATTCTGGGAAAGCGCTTTTGTGACTGGGGCAAAGGACTGCCCTTGCTTTGTTGCGTATATCCCTGGCGGAGTCTCAGAGGCGTCGCGCTTTCTGCTGCGGCGATTGCCTATTAAATGATTTTCTATTGAATGTCCTGGAGCTAAAATTCCTCCCACTGACTGTGATTATGGAATGTCGAGGTTCTCAGTGTTTTCATTGTCGGACTCCAGTCTTCAGTGTCGTGCGATCGGCGCAGTGATCCCTCACCTATCTGCAGTGCCCTGTAGCTGTGGTTAGACTTCTCACCCTGACCCCACAGCAGTGTTCTGAACACACAGCTGCACTGCGATAAACACAAGCTTCCATCCAGTTACTTTATGGATTTCCACTGTATTTAATCGGGCTGAGGTTGACAGCATAAGGTGATCACCAACACCATCACCAACACTGCCACCAACACCGCCATCAACACCACCATCACCACCAACACCGCCGTCAACACCATCACCAACACCGCCGTCAACACCGCCATCAACACCACCATCACCACCAACACCGCCGTCAACGCCATCACCCACACCGCCATCAACACCACCACCAACACCGCCATCAACACCATCACCAACACCACCATCAACACCACCAACACCACCGTCAACACCATCACCAACACCGCCGTCAACACCACCATCACCACCAACACCGCCGTCAACGCCATCACCAACACCGCCATCAACACCATCACCAACACCGCCGTCAACACCAAGACCTCCACCACCACTACCAACACCAACACCCTCTGCTTCCTTACTACCTGTAGCACCCCGTTCTGAAATAAGCTGTTTCCTGTAAAATCGCGCATATTAAAAGAAACCTGTGTATTTCATTATTCCAGTAAAGAACAATTGTCCAGTTGGTGTAGCTTTCGCAGTGATTCTTTAATGGGACCGAACTGATGAGAGCACTTGTTGAATTAAATAGAATAGCCCTTTTGCAGTGCAGTGTTCAGGATCGAAGTGCAATTTAAGGTGATTCCTGAATGATTCAGCGCTCCTGAAGAGACACTTATAATCAGATGAAGAAGACGTCTGGCCGTTGAGCCCTTGAAGAGTCAGGCTTTCTGTGGCCGGGGACCGTAGCGACCCCAAATCGGTCCCGGACGTAAGATCCTGCCATTTCCTCAGCAGACTTGTATCTCAAGGTGTTCAGTTTGATTTTGGCTTCAGGTGGTAGTCAGTGTGGAGAAAGCAGGAGGGCTGAGGTGTGGCGATGGTTTTAGGTGGTAGATGCAGACCTGCGCAGAAGGTCACCTGTTTGTCTTCTGGGTTTAATAAGCGGAATAGCAGCTGATAATTGCTGTGGCAGGAGGCCGGACCAGCTGGATGCCGGGAGCTGGCACTGTGTGGCCCG
Organism: Boulengeromyrus knoepffleri; assembly: GCA_026770805.1. Taxonomy (NCBI): domain Eukaryota; kingdom Metazoa; phylum Chordata; class Actinopteri; order Osteoglossiformes; family Mormyridae; genus Boulengeromyrus; species Boulengeromyrus knoepffleri. Next base: position 5,763,929 of record JABJVO010000050.1, read on the forward strand.
TGTCTGAGCAATGCACTGTTGGTGGGAGAGAACATTTAACGAAGCCTCTCTGGGAGGAGTAATGTGGGCGTCTGGTCAAGCGAATGGGATCCCGACTGCTTGCAGAGTGTGACGGTCCAGTATAAAGAGGGTGAAGGAATGAGCGCGGGCGGCCATAGTGGAATGAAGGGCAGGCTGCAGAGACGCTCGAATTCCGGGAACGTCTTCCTGTGCGAGGTAAGAGGGAATTTCAGCAGTGATTGGTTATGATGCCGATGGTGCAGTTTCTGATTGGCTACGATGATAATGGTCATTATTTCAGTGATGTTTGCAATATTGTTGTTCGTGAAGATGACGATGATGATGATTCTGGTGCTGATCTTAGCATAGTGACCCTGCTGTTCATCATTGTCATCCCAGTGCTGATTAGATACATTGTTGGTGATGGTGATGATAACCTGATTGGTTGTATAGATGATACCATGACTGACAGTCTACATGATTAGGGCATCTGCTCAAACTAATCCAGGCTAATTGCGCGGGCTAATCATCTGATGAATGCTGGTCAGTCCTAGCATTGTGGGTCATGAGGGCGTCATGGAGGAGAGCAAGCAGCAGCGTCCTTAGCATCGTGATCGTCACTGGGGATCCTCCTGCCAGGGTCCAGTCACCATAACGACGTCCTACAGAAATGTGACGAGACACCAAATATGTTACCTGGAGCTTTTATAAAAGCCTGTCGAGTTCTTCATTATAACAATGGTGGGGGTGTTAGGCTAAAATATAATTAACTCTAAAACAAGAAAACAACGTATATAAGTATGTAATTCCTGACCAAGATTTTGTTTCAACCAAGCAGCTGAATACTCTGATATGCATATATCTGCCCATTACAGCGTAAAAAGCACACACTTAAAAATATGTTTGACTGGTTGATTAAAACAAAATCCTGGTCTGGTTTTTTGCTTTCTGGACCTGAAATGTCCACCTCAGGTTTTTATACTACAACAGGATAATCGAACTCCGGAAGTCCGGTCATGGCTTTCAGTTTTTTGTGCCACCTCAGGATTTTCAGTGGCCCCCATCTGGCCACCACTATGAAAAATTTCTGGGGATGCCGCTGCATTATAAATGTAAATACTCCTGAAATGAACAGGAAGCAACAGTCAAACTTATAAAACCCTCGTATTTTTGTGTTTTGTCAGCAGTTATTTTTATCGTAGTGGCTGCCGTTTCTCTCGCTACGCAGATTCACTGAGTAAACGGCAGCCCAGCCAGTAACTTACACGACCAAACGCTCCTCGAATGCTGCCAACCCTAAAGCGAAAAGTGACGACATTCATTAAAACTTCAGCTTCAAAGACGTCTGAATGTCATTACTTGTTCAGACAGAGGAAGGCATTTTATAATCTGTGTGAATAAAACTTTTGATCTGTAAAATTTAGCTCGGCTGAAAGTTCAGATCGCGCTTCTGTGTGTTCAGTGCACTGACTTCAGACTCGCTCTCTTTTGCAGTCATATGTCACACTACCCACGATGCAAAGCTAACGCCTGACCTCCTGAAGAAGGTGGCAGCCGACCTGTCCGTGACCTACACATGGCGGCTCTCGGGGTGAGCATCCTGCCTTCTCCTCTGCGTTCTTGTTTCCTGTTTCCTGCCCGGCCAAAGCTGGGGTACCCATCTGGTCTGTAAAAGCACCACGCCGTCCCGTTCACTGCTTCCATCGATGTGTACGTCACCCGTGGGTAAATCTGAAGTGCTGTTGAATGTTGCCTACTAGACTTTTCTATTTGTAAGCACTGTCAGGGATTTGGATCAAACGTTAAATATATTTTTTATATATTTATTTTGTTCATTTATATTATTCTCGATTAGCTTTGCCAGCATTAATACTAGGTTATGTGCTGTAAGTAAAACTTCTGAATTCGGATTTCTGCTAATTACAAAAAAAAATCCATTGATCTGCACTTGCGGGAGTTTGCAGGTTTTTAAGAAACTGAAATCAGTCTGTCGGTCCTGAAAGCCTGAGCCCCAGAGCCTGATGCCAGAGGGCAAAGCTGCTAGTATCTCCTACAGATAATGTCCACCAGGTTGCGATGTCATCGACCACAGATGCTTTTTGTCGCACACTCTTCTAGAATATGCCTGGATTTTTCGGTATAGTGCCTTTTCTGAATGTTATGATGCTGTTCTTGTATCTGAATGTATTTTTTTTTCTCTCTCTTCCGGGTTGATTGTTTTATTAATTGCAGATGTTCTGTTGCATGGATATTTTAGTCTAGCTAGCTTAAACTATATATAAGCGTATATTAAGTGAAGTTTTTTGTTAGCATGTGTGTAAGACCAAAACACACCACTGGGGGGCGGTGATAAGCTTTCCTGTCCCACCCTGTCCCTCCACATACCCGTTCGGCTCCTAGAACCCTGATATGCTGACGAGGAGGATCAAGCTGTGGGACCTCAACCCGCACATCACGTGTCACTTGTGCGAGGGCTACCTGATCGACGCCACCACTGTCACCGAGTGCCTGCACACTTGTGAGTACCGGAGTGTCCGGGCCGAACCTGCCAGCACTGCCGTTTCCCCGGGTTTCTCCCGAAATTCCGGGCCGTCTCCCAACACCTCCCCCCCCCATGATACAATTTGCATGGCCCCCAAACTGTATTATAAATAATCGTCATACACGGTTTTGTATGTTTGTCTGACGTCACCCAAGTTGCCAGATTGTTCATGAAACCCCATCTAGACTCACAATCCACACACTGCATACTGTATCAACCAATATGTCACCACAACCTGGCAACCCTAACCTTATTTAAGGGGGGGCGCACAGCTGCATAGGCCGGCAGGATAGTTGAATCTGAATGAATTATGTCATAACATAACCAGAATAAGTTATATTTTTATTTATTTCTTTACCTACTAATCCATATTCGTTTGTCTGCTTGCCCAGGTGGGGGGGGGGGGGCATTTATACAAATCTGTGTCACCTGAAAGACACTGTTCTGTCATATGGACGATGCTAAGACTGACCCCACCCCCCCCCCCCCGCACCGCCCGCTG
>JABJVO010000050.1:5781902-5792565 GCA_026770805.1 Boulengeromyrus knoepffleri
TCCTCCCGCACTGCTCGTACCTGGCTGCTCGTACCAGGCGGCTCATACCGGGCAGCTCGTACCGGGCTGCTCCTCCCGCACTGCTCGTACCTGGCTGCTCGTACCAGGCGGCTCATACCGGGCAGCTCGTACCGGGCTGCTCCTCCCGCACTGCTCGTACCTGGCTGCTCGTACCAGGCGGCTCATACCGGGCAGCTCGTACCGGGCTGCTCCTCCCACACTGCTCGTACCTGGCTGCTCGTACCAGGCGGCTCATACCAGGCTGTGTGTCACCAGAGTGCATTATGGGAGTTCTTCCTGTCAGGTGAGCATCTGCCTGGAGTGTAACAGCAGCAAGCTGCGGGGCCTGAAGAGGAAGTGGATCCGCTGCTCCGCCCAGGCAACCGTCCTGCACCTCAAGAAGTTCATCGCCAAGAAGCTCAACCTCACCTCCTTCAACGAGGTACCCCCTCCCCCCCCAAATCCCGTCCCATGTGTGTAAGCCCGGCTTTGCTCCAGACCACTGTCCACGCTCACTAATCCTCATAACACCAAACTCGCTTGTCTCTTAACGTTAAAGTGGCCCATAGGAGCTGTCTTTGTCGTGAGTTAAATTTCAGATATCAAATATAGTTGTGTATTCTTGGTGCAAAATTTCTGATCTCAAATTATATAAATATGTTTTCCTTACGCCAAGTATTGAAATTAATCATGTTGACATGTTATAAACTGATTGAAATTTGTTTTCTCGGGAAGTTATTATTTTATAGATATGTTTCGATGATTGATTACAAAGGCCTAGATACAGCACAAAGGGGCGGAGCTAATTCCCTCTTCTGGTCGGGACTGGATGAGGAAGAGGTGGAACCTTGAGTGATGACAAGGTCATTGGGTGTTTCTCAATATCAAGAACACAAAGATTGTAGATGTGGTCTTGACAAGACCGGCCTTGCAAACTTGCCTTCCAAAAACGAACTTGGGGCGCAATGAAATTTGGGATTGGTCGCGTTTGGCGAGGATGCAACCGATGTCCTGGGATTTTTCCTGTCCTCCAGACTTCTGTTCCTGAGTATTAGAACTGGTTTTTGGCAATGGAAGATGATGTAAAATGGGTGCACGGGAACACAAGTACGGTGAAGTACGCATATTGAGAAAAACTCATTGTGTTTTTATATCAAGGAGTACAGAGCTACAGCTGTATTCTGTCAGTAAACAGATCTAGTGCAGGTGACATCCCATAATGTAAGCCTCATTTTAGTTAGTGAAATGACCAAATCACTACTACTATGACTGAATACCCCTCTCCTTTGACGTTTATGTGTGACTTGTAAAATTTAATGCGAAAGCTAATGTTCCAAGCCTGGTGCATTTGTGGACTATCTGTGTGTGACAAGGTATCGATCAGACGCGGAAAATCGCAGCTAATCCGGATGGAGACTGATGTGCGCTGAAGAAGAAAACATTTCTTTCAAACGAGTCTGTTAGATAAGTGTGCCGAGGTCATAGCTGACGGGCCCCTGCACAGCCTGGTGCTCACAAACCCAATCAGTCATTCTTACTTACGGGATCCATGCTTTGTGTCTCGCTTTCTCTCTCTCTCTCTCTTTCGCTTTTTCTCTCATTCTCTCTCTTTTTCTCTCTCGCTTTTTCTCTCTCATTTTCTCTCCCTCAACAGCTCGACATTTTATGCAACGAAGAGATCCTAGGCAAGGACCACACGCTGAAATTCGTTGTCGTCACGAGGTGGAGATTTAAGGTGATTTCACTGGTTATATATGAAAGCATTCGGAGTAAGTCTGTGTAGCAGTACTGTCATAATACTGTCATGTCATGATGCTTGTTAGTCATACTCAGCAGTATTAAGCACAAGGAAACAGGAGAAAAACTGAATCTGCTTATTTCAGACTCCACAGACAGATGGTCATACAAAATATTAGGGGGAAAACCCCTATATCATGTGTGTATGCGTGTGTATGTGTGTGTAGTGATTGTACCCTGCTGGGTACTACATGCTTATGCCTTGTTACCAAACTAATGTGATCATGTGACTCGTGTGACCTTTGCCCTCCTTTCTCATCCGTGTCTCTTCTCATTCTGTACTGTTTTTGCAGAAATCCCCACTTCTGCTCCATTACAGACCTAAGATGGACCTCCTGTAGGACGGCCGGGGGGGTGGGGGGGTGCTTCTTACGCCTGGACTGTGCTGTTTATGCAGAGACTGTCATTCTCGCCCCCCTGCATCTGACGCACCAGTGAGATAAAAACTAACGGCACTGAAAACTCGTCCCCCCCCCACCAATCTGAGCTGGTGTCTGCCTCACCTGGGGTGACTGCGCGCGTGACTGGACTGTGACTGGACCGTGACTGGACCGTGACTGGACTGCTCTCGCATAACGCACAGTTACAGGCCACCCAACGACATGAAGTATGTATTTATTCTCTCTGCACCGATGAGAGAATGGGGAGAGCCATTCAAAAACCTCCAGGGACCCTGTTTACACGTGATCAAGAAGTTGTCACATGATCAAGCCCTGCTGAGCGGTCACATGATCAAGCCCTGCTGAGCGGTCACATGAGCGATCCCTGCCACTCCCCTCTCCTGCCAGCTGCCCCCGCCCTGATGGGGTGTGGTCACATGGCCAGCTCGCCGTTCTCATTCACATCACCATAAGGTGCACATCTTCCATAGTTTCGTTCCAAGCACATCTTCCAAGCGCATCTTCCAAGCGTCTCTTTTGTCTAATTCATGATCTCAACTGGGCAAATTATTTTTGGTGTGGTTTTGGTCAGTGGGTATGTATAAAGTCACTATGAGAGTTTCTTAAATTTTATAATGCTATAAATGGTCCTTAAAATGCTATAACTGGTCACTGCATAAAAGAAATTCTTAACAATAAATAAGAAATTACTAATTAAAAAATGATCACAAGTCAGAGTATACCACAGCTCATTACAGCATATGCCTGTGGACTGATAGCGTATATAGATAAAGGGGCAGTTCCCAGAATCCTCTGGTGCGAAGGTGATGATGTGGTTCTGCCGTTTCACTGCCGTCGCGGGTCAAATGTGTGGCGAGGGTTTTGGCCACAACGGCCGCCTTTCTTCAGCCACCAGAGACGGATATGATGTTTACTGACAGCTTAGAGCAGAAATCTGGCTGAAGCGTGTAGCAGTCACCAGCCGTGGAAAGCCGGGGGCTGTTCGTGCTGTGCAGGGCTGACGCAGAGGCACCCAGCCTGGCCCCCTCTTCCGTTCTAAGGCCTCTCTGTTGCCCACCTCCCATGCAGAGCTCAGGGTCTCCTCTAGTGATGTTCTGGACCCAAGACTCGGTCCACTGTCCCTCAAAAATGTCAGTGTTGAACTAACGACTCCAGGGGGACCTGCAGATTGTGAGAATCACCATCCACTTGATGTAACCTTCTGCAACAAATAACCATTAAAAAAAAAACGATATTTAGGAAGTGGTTTTAAATTTCTCTGTTCCAGGGTGCTTGGCAAAAGATTAACATGAAATACTCACAGCCCCACAAGAGTATGCAGTGTTTCTTTGAGCAGGGCTGCTTCACCTCACAGCATTCTGCTATGTTTTTTCTAAAAAAAACGTATAATATTGACCAAAGGGAATTGTATATTTTTGTCTGAAGTTGAAAAATGTTAAATATCCATATTTAATTTAATTAGCTACTTCTATTAGAATGAAAAGTTAGTTTTTCCCCTACTATAGAATAGGAAATACAACAGAACATTAGCCTGAGTCCAAACTGTGAATGTCTGTCACCTGACCCAGTTACAGAATTTCTATTGGCTAATTAGATGATAATAATATTTAATTATCTATCTCTTTGTCTTCTGGTTTGTTTGATGATGTGTGTGTGTGTGTGTGTGTGTGTGCATGCATGTGTGTGAGAGCTGGTATACCTTACCGTATGGGGACACAATGTCTCCACAACGTGATGAATACCTGTTTTTTTTCCCTTATGTGAAAATAAGGGAAAACTCAATTTAATAATAATCTGTGACTGCAATGAGAAAACTAAAAATGCAAAAACTCTTGTATTTTGCTTGGTTACTTATGGTTATGGTTAGGGCTGGGTAGGGGTTACGGTTGTCATAGTTAGCGTTAGCATTTTTCTCATAGAAATGAATGAACAGAAAGCGTGTGTGTGTGTATGTGTGTGTGTGTTTGCCTGTTTCCCCTCTTTCAGTTCGCATTTCTTCTCATCCATTACTTTTTTTTTGCATCCCCTCGCACATACCAGCAAGGGAGGCTGGAAATTATCGTCTCACTAATATCCTGATAAATCCACTCGCTGGTAATATGTCGCGAGTCAGACAGACTGACCATACAGCTACCTCTTCTGTGTATCGGTCACCCTGCAGGTCTGCCCGTCCAATCCACCACAACTGGAAGACTTTTGATCTCAAACTCATGATGGTGCAAACTGCATGCTTACATTTCCACCCTTTGGTGACCTTCATGTGGAACACCTCTCTAGTCTGCATCGTCTCCTGTAAATGGACAGCTTTCCTGCTATGTGCTGAACTTTTGAGATGAAGAATCCAGTGAGGCCCTTTCTAGCCGTTTAGTCTCACAAAAGCCAAGATATCATCCAGCAGGTGAAAGGTGTAGAAATAGGCAATGTTTTGGTTTCGTCCTCTTATTTTTCAGAGGTGACCTTTGTATTTACGGTAGCCGTATCATTTGTTTGTGCTTTAAAGAGATATAGTGAATGTGTCTCAAGAGGTGACATCATTAAATAGTGTAAATATGTTTTTTAGTATATATACATATATATATATATATATATATTTTGTAAATCCTCTGTTAAACCTGTTAAAGAACACGAGTATTTAAAATCTATAGTCGAACTTTGGGTCAGATTTTGTGGTAAAACTTAGCCAGCGCTTGGCAGCTCCATTTTATCACTAAAGTTTTCAACGGTGCTAATGTTTCGCCTGCGTAACTGGCGCAGGATGTCTCCGGCGAGACCTAGCCGTCGATGGTGAGGACGCCTGTCCACACCCTCCAGGCCTTTTGTGCGGAAGCCACGTCCGTTCTTCGGCAAGTTGCATCTATCAGAGCTTTTCCTTAAATCTTTGCGGTTTTGAATGGAGACTCCATCTCTCCGGAACCTGGAACCGACAATGATGACAGGAATAGGGGGGTCTGTGATTCGCTTCTTCGGAAACATTTGTTTCAACTCGTGTTTTTTTTAAAAGGGGGCTCTGTCCTTCCTTTGTGAATTTTTATATACCTCTGTCCTGTTAGCGGCTTACTGTGTGTGGCGTTGCCTTCACTTTATGGAACAGCTACTGGTGCAATTTACTGTGGATTAAACAATGTACAATATGTATGGAATGACGTCACTCGTCATACCAAGGACTTGTTTAACGTATGGGGGCACCATGAGTTGCTCCATGCAGATGTTCACTAGTCCCTTGTAATAAACCACATCTGTCCTTCTCTGGAAGAGAGCTGCGGTTCTCCTATTGGTCAGTTCTCTTGGGTTCCGCTACCGTAGTTGTCTATGTTGCCATATTTGGTATTCTTGTAAGCTGTAAAATTAGCTACTGGGGGATCTTGGCCAATCAGGTTATCTGACGATGTTGTGTTTGACCTTCATATGGTTCCAATTGTGTCACGGTGCTTCTGAGAAGATCTGAGTTCACAGACTTCTGCTGTTCTGCTGGTGCTACATTTTTGGCAGATTTGGACACACCAAACCGGCATCGCTTTCGGTGTTTTAGGGTTCGCTGTTTCTGACCTGGAGAACTTGGAGGCCTTGCGCTCAGTAGAAGGCGACACGGTTCATGGGCCGTGAAGAGCCCGGCGCAGAAGGAGCTCTGACAGAATAACCAAGCAGCTATCAGCCTGGCAGGGAAGCTTTAACACATCACGGGCTCTCACTGCTGCAGGTGTCAGTGCAAGGAGCAGAGGCCAATATCTGCCACGACAGACTCCCATAGCCCAACCCACTATCAACCAAAAGGGCAGTGACTGGTTAGTCTGGATGCTGTACAGTCTGACTAGTGGCCCAGCAGTGTGAACATAAGGTTGCTCCTTCATCCCTCTTCAAAGAGCTCATCGGTATGTGTGCTCAATTAATGGTTCACCTTTGTAATATTATGGGTTTTCAGGTTTATTTTTGTATTCGGCAGATTTAAAGCTTTGCATTTGGGGTCAATTTGACCCCAGGGTAGGTGTGAGAGTTAATCATCGATAGGAACAAGGGTCAGTTACACTACATTCTGCCTGCCTGGAAATAGGCTTACATTGGGCATATTTTTCTTGTTTTTGTTTAAAGGTTCTGAAATTTTATTCACGTAAATGTCTCATTCTGCAAACTTTTTAAATCTGCGCATAAAGTCAGAAGAGCACTGCTGCTTCGTACGTCCTGCAAGAAAGAAATGTGCAATATTCACTTCTCAGAGGGTTCAAAGTTGAGACCAAGATGTTGTTGTTTTTTTTTTCTTGTTGTTTTTCCTCAGGTTACAATTAGCCGCCTTAGTCCTCTGTTGTACAGGCGACCGGGAGAATGAGATCACACTAATGCAGTCATGTATGAAATGGTCGATTTTTCTCTCCTCTTCTTCTTCCCTGTCAAATTGTGTTGTGATGAGATTAATATTAAAATTGGGCACTTATTCCAGTGTCTGGTCCTATTATTGTTTACTTTTCTATTGTGATTATTTATTGCACAAATGTTTTCATTACCGTGGAAAAAGATGGGGTTGAGTTTTATTTTTTTTTCTCCTGAATATTACTAAGAAAATGTTCTGTTGAGGAGTAAGAGGTGTCTTTCATCAATAAATAAATGCCTTTTAAATAGCCATTTCTCTGAGACTTTTTTATTTAATATGATAATCCAACTATAATGACTAGAAGTTGAGATATTTGTATTTAATCCATTGATTTACTTTGTTTTTGATGTGTTTACATAAGACCATTCACAAAGGTGTGGCAGTACCATGTCACGGTGGTTGGCATGGTTCCCTCACACCTCTGGCACCAGGGACTGAGTCTCCCCCGTGGCTCCATGTGTGTGGAGCTTGCATGTTCTCCCCGTGTCGCTGTGGGGTCTCTTCTGGGTCCCTCCAGTGTCCCCCCACAGTCCAAAAACATGCCGAGGTGAATTGGAGCTGCCAAACCGCCAGTAGATGTGACTGGTGTGTGTGTCCAGTGAAGGGTTGCTGCCCCATCTTGAGTTTCTCCCTGTCTTGAACCCAATAGCTTCCAGGATAGGCTCTGGACCCCCCATGACCAACAGTTTACCTGTGAGAGCCACACATTTTTTTATCGATGGGCTGCTCTTTTCGCTAAATGTTGCAGACTTGTATCAGCAGCCAGGGCAGCATGTATGAACCTGTGCCTTTTGTCTTATGTAGACTAAATAAGATTTAATGCCAGTATTATAACTCCCATGCATGTGTTTGCCAGCCCCTGCTACAGACTGGCTGTCACCCTGTATTGGATGCGCTGTTATATAGGATGGAGATTTTTTTTTAGAACTTTTCTCAGCATTTCATCCAACCCCCCAATGACTTAATAATTTCTAATTCTACAGCAGGCTGTGCCCCTCGCTTCAGCATAACCCACCTGGATGCATGCCGTGTCACTTCCTGTTGCTGATTCACACCCGGCGTGGGCCGTGTCATATCGCTCAGGTGGGATGGCTTTTGTTCTTCTTCCGCCTCCCATCCATTTTCCAAAACTGGCAAAGCAAATGCCGCACTGCTCAGTGTTTACTCACGGGCGCCACAAATTAACAGGGCTTGAAGGATTTACCGCGGTTATCACTCACTGAGGGACCGAGCGGATTTCACGTCTCTCTCCGCAAATGTTAGAGGAAAGGCATCAGTCGCTGCAAACAGGAAATGTAATTAAAACTATGGTCATGTCTAATCGAATAATGTAGGTAATTAGCCACCCAAGAAGAATTATCATTAAAGTTATTTGTTACTTTAATTAAATATTTGCACCATTTCAAAGCCAGCATTGATTTTTCTCAAGCTCAGCCAGTTTATGACGGCAAAAGGGACTTTCAGGGAATGTTTGTCAGCATCTATGACTGAAGTTTTATATTTAAACATTTAAAGTCTTGAAAAATACCCTCACAAGGAATTTTTCCATTTCTAGAAAAATGTATGAATGCGCAGCTCATATCTAAGAAAGATACCCTCAGTAACCTGCTGTGTTAGTCCAGGCCCTGGATGGACTCAGTCCTCACTGAGGAGTGTGAGAAGCCCGTCGTTTGTGCTGTTTGGAAGAAGCCTGCGGCCTCCAGCCACGGTGAGGATCTTTAGCGGCAAATTGTGACAGAAGCCAATATTAAAGAGCTGTGAGATTCACTGGGAGATACGTGACTGATTGCATTTGATGGTTGAAGGAGGTCCAATTTGTACAGAAATGTGACATTTACCAATCGCACATACTAATAACATGGCTGCAGAGAAAAGATTCACGTGAAAGAGAGCAGAGAGACCGGAGCATCTGTTTGTATTTTAGGGACATATGCGGGTGTAGATTTCATTAAGGATGGATGGATGGAGGGATGGAGGGAGGGATGGAGTTTTTCTAAATTTGAACTAAATTTTTCTAAATTTTGCTCCTTCCTTCCCTAAATCTAGCTACTGTGACAGCGTGAAATATTAACATTGTTTCAGTCCCTTCGGATCACGTGTTCAGGCATGAACAGCTTTTCTCTATCCAAATGCAACCAGGCTTTAACGTCCCTGTTGGTAAAATGTCAGCCGACGCAAAACTAAATTACAGGAATTTTATGAGGAAGAGGCAGCCCAGCGGTCCACATCATTAAAGGCACCGTCTTTCAGCAAGGCCCCCGTTATCGCGGCATCGGGGGGGCTTTTCTGTGGGGTTTAACGGCGGAAACATGAGGCCGCATTGTGTAATTAATGCAGTTAAATGGTGGTTCTGTATTGTGCCTCCTGTGGGTTAAATAAAGGAACTGAACAGATGGACATGTGCGCTAAATGAGTTTAATTGGACTGAATTGGGGAGGGTTTATTTTTTTTTGGTGAACGTATATAGTGGAAAGATTGAAAGTTCCCTGAATGGATAAGACTCCTGTTTACTAAAGTATATGGCTGGTCAGCACTCCCAGTGAATTATGGGTAATGGGTGTGGCTCCTTCTTGCATAAGCCTCCTGTCATCTCAGTAATGAATGGCAGGCCCAGCAACATGGTCAACAGTTTGTGTCATCGTTTGATTGGGTAAGGGGAGAAACCTGTAAGGAGCTGTTTGATTGGGTAAGGGGAGAAACCCATAAGGAGCTGTTTGATTGGGTAAGGGAGAAACCTGTAAGGAACAGTGTGATTGGGTAAGGGGAGAAACCCATAAGAAACTGTTTGATTGGGTAAGGGAGAAACCTGTAAGGAGCTGTTTGATTGGGTAAGGGGAGAAACCCGTAAGGAGCTGTTTGATTGGGTAAGGGGAGAAACCCGTAAGGAGCTGTTTGATTGGGTAAGGGAGAAACCTGTAAGGAGCTGTTTGATTGGGTAAGGGAGAAACCCGTAAGCAGCTGTTTGATTGGGTAAGGGGAGAAACCCGTAAGAAGCTGTTTGATTGAAAAAAATATCATGTTCTTGTCATTAATCTGTGAAAACAATGCCAAAAAAGTCCTAAAACCCTATTAGTAGCTTTCTCCGCTAATAATAGCTGACAATTAGCTTACAATTTTGTTTATTTTACAGCTCTAGATCTTACTGGACCAAATAAGATTATTTTGCTTACAACGTAGCTCCTGCTTACCTGATTCTGATCCTAGCTCCTTATCCCCCCGTCTTCTTGCTGTACCTTAACGTCGCTGTTTTATCTGTTGCCGCCTTTTGTCTTTCAGTATTCAGCCTGGAGTGCTGTGTCCACATTTGGCGTTTCCAAGTACCAAGTGCTCAGGTTAATGGCTTCTAGGCTCCAGCTGTGTACTGCTGCAAAATAACTCCTCCCCATCGCGGTGTTAGCCAACTGGATTGCTTTTCACTGGGCAGTAATATAGTGTGGGCATTTGAGGAGGTTAACTTAAATCAACCAATTATGGGATGGGTATTGATGCTGTTGCCTGGCAGACTTTATTGTGGGCGTCAATGTGTCTTCGCTTCTATGCTACAATCACCTGTCTATTCCCAGAATGCCTTGCTACCCATATGCCCTTAAGTGTCTTATTATTACTCCGCTAGTGCAGAACACTGTGTAATTCCAGTCCTGGCAGGCTGCAAATATGACATTCTCTCTCTATTGCCTCTCCATCCCTATTTTATGTATGGGCAAAGTCATAGATCATTGATAGAAACTCCATTACTGCAGAGAGAGTGAGTGAAGGTAATTAAAACAAGTATATCACCCAGGTAGTCAGACGAGCCTTTAAATTCAGCCTTCAGTGACTGCTTCGCTGTTTATTTCCTTTCAGCCATTCCTGACTTTGTGCATTTTCAGTTGGCTGAGATGAAAGAGAAGGTGCCGGAATGTCTTCAAAGCTTTTGATGTCTCAGATTTGATGGTCACGGTTGTGCAGTGGTTAGTACTGTGGCTTCACGCATCCAGGGTTGTGGGGTTTCTGTAAATTGCCCATATAATGTGTGTCCAGTGACAGACTGGCATCCCAGTCAGGGTGAACCCCAGCCCTGTGCCCTGTGCCGGACTGGCACCCCAGTCAGGGTGAACCCCAG
>JABJVO010000050.1:5792665-5818993 GCA_026770805.1 Boulengeromyrus knoepffleri
CTGGCATCCCAGTCAGGGTGAACCCCAGCCCTGTGCCCTGTGCCGGACTGGCACCCCAGTCAGGGTGAACCCCAGCCCTGTGCCCTGTGATGGACTGGCATCCCAGTCAGGGGCACCCCCACCTTGTGCCCTAGGCTGCCTAGGTAATTGGATGGCAGCTGGGGTGTGAAATTTGTTCTTAATTTTAGTGCCAGGGCCCGTCAGTCCTATAGGCCAGTGTTTCCCAGTCCAGTCCTCGAGGGCCCACAGACACTCGAGCTCCCAACTGGGAGGGAGCAAAAACGTGGACTGTCTGTGGGTCCCCAAGGAGCAGATTGGGAAACGCTGCTTTAGGTGATATAGGCAGCAAACCGCACACCATTCAAGTGAAAACGGGCGTTCTGGTTTGCTGGGAGGAGTACACCACATGGGTTATGTCTGGCCCTGTTTAACAGTTCTTATTTACAAACTAATTCATGCAGTTAACACACTGACTAATGACTAACTTAGAATGAGGCAGCTAAGCGCACATACATCAGAGGAGGCCTATGCTTAACTTTCACCACGTGGAAATTGTGACTGGGGAGGCTATGAGTAATGAGGTGATTTGTCCAATTTTTGGAGATTGAGGAAGGAATGAGACCTTATTTGTGGTGATGAGCTTCAAAATTCAGATGGGAGATAGCGATTCACAAAGGTGAACCAGCTAGAGAACACAGGGCTGACTTTGGAGCTCACAGAAAGGGAGTAAGACCAAGCTGGCACCTCAAAAGTGCGGAATATGGAAGTAGGCCTGCTGAGAGGGAACAGAAGGGGAGCGGAATACGGAAGTAGGCCTGCTGAGAGGGAACAGAAGGGGAGCGGAATACGGAAGTAGGCCTGCTGAGAGGGAACAGAAGGGGAGCAGAATACAGAAGTAGGCCTGCTAAGATTGTCACCTAAATTTACCCCCCAGAGATCCAAGCTTTCTACCGTCCTTACAGTGTTATTCAGTTGCAAATATTATACTGTTTACAGCATATGGTGAATCAATTATTTTCATTTCACTCTCACGTATCCCCAATCTACAAGCCACCTGTTGATTAGGATAGCAGGACAGCCGTATTGAAGTTGTTTATTCTGAAATTGAAATTAAAGGAATCCAGATTTCTTCTCTTATTTATTCAAAGGGGCATCACTTGGACAAAGGCTTTTAAAATCACAATGGTAAATGGAAACCATTAATCGCGGTGTTGGGCAACATCAGTAAATCAAAGGGGGAAACCAGCCGAACAAACAACAAACAAACAACAACAAACAACAAACAAACAACAAGCAGCATTATGCTGTCCGGGTTTATATTAGGGAACAGAGCTTCACGCGTATCCAGATCCATTCGTATATCTGAGCAAACTCTTGATCCTTCTTTCAGAGGACGTGGGCTACTGTTGCCACCGTCTGGTGGATGGATGAAAAGTCTACACATCCACACTGAAACTTCAAGACATCTGATTGGTTGGTCCCACCTCCTCTACAATCTGATTGGTTATCTCTCTGAACTAATCATTTTTCATTCTGCCCTCAGAACATTTTTGTATAGGTTAAACTCCCACGAGCGGCAAATTCAGGCACCCCCTTTCACGTAATGAGAATGTCCACCCATTTATCAATTTAAGTTTTAAATCCTGCTCCATCAGGAGGACCCAAACCAGTACAGGGAGGCATAAAGCAAGGTAGATCTTCAAAAGGATGCCAGTGCATTGGAGGGGTCTGACGTGCAAACAACCACAAACAGAATAACACATTGAGCTTTTTGTGTAAATCAGATTTCCAGACCGTGGGAGAGTACCGGAATACCAGTGTAAACACTGGCAGAATCTTTGACCAGACAACATCACTGACTTAGTGCCCGTCCTCCTAGTGAAAGTGTTGATTGTAGCTTTCCACAAAAAGTCATGGTTTAACCTAGTGATCCAAGGAGAGGATTGGCTGGATTGAGGCACCACTTTACGGAGACAGCAGGTCACGATCACACTCGCTGACACATCAACGCCGTCCGCCGGCGTCACTCTGCCAAACGCTCCCCTGGACAGTGAGCGAGTCCCTGCGCTCCTCTATGTTTATCCAAGCCGTCAGCTTCAACCTTTTTCTTGGCAGAAATCACTTCCCTCCCGTATCAGGCCGCACCACGTGCGGGGGGGGGGACACACCGGCACTGCAAACAGCCTGCGAAAGCTGCCCCTCTCCACTGATTGAAATGCACGGTGGCCATCTGTGTATGAATGCGATGCCTGGAATGGTGCATATTCAACGTGACGGCTTTATGTATTTTCATCGATTGAATATCTTTAGTTATCCAGAGTGGGGAAGAATTTATATCCTTATATCTGGGGGTGGGACTTAAGCCTAAATAAGGGAAGAGCATAGATAGATAGATAGATAGATAGATGGATGGATGGATGGAAAGCCTGCACATCAATACTGAAATTTCAAACTTTTGCTGCAATGAACACAAACCACAGCAGACTTTTTTATCTTTAATAACAAAGATGACTTGGGAAGAATATTAAACATCCTCACTTATATGAAATACGCACAACCTTTACAATGGGAGTTATAGCTGTGCTCTGATTGAAGCGCTTAAACTGAAAATCACTTAAAAAGGTCATTTTCCTCACCTAGCAGATGCTGAAGTGGTTCTGATTAGCCGTAAATAAAATCAGCTGTTCCTGCTGGATTATCCTGAAGGATTCTTGGACGAATGGTGCCGGGATAATCAGAGTCTGGAATAGAGATGCTGCAAAATCTTTGGGATCTTATTGTTGAAAGGTAGAAATCCGGAGAGGGGTGTGAATGAAGACATTCGGTATATGCTGAAATAGCTGTAGAATGAAGACGTTCGGTATATGCTGAAATAGCTTTAGAATGAAGACGTTCGGTATATGCTGAAATAGCTTTAGAATGAAGACGTTCGGTATATGCTGAAATAGCTTTAGAATGAAGATGTTCGGTATATGATGAAATAGCTTTAGAATGAAGACGTTCAGTATATGCTGAAATAGCTTGAATGGCATCATGTAGAAGAGTAAAGACACTATGGGTCCATCAGAAGTTTTCAAAAATTACAGTGTTCCTCCAAAATTGATGACCAGTTGAGGAGGAACTTTCGTCTGGCTTAATTTGTCTTCATTTCTGACCAGTTGATCAGGGTCACAGGGGGGCACCTCAGATGGGATGCCAGCCCATTGCAGGGCACGTAAGAAGTTCACACCCAGACAAGCACACGTGACAGGCTGTTCAGAGACGCCAGTTAGCCTACCTGCGTGTCTTTGGACTGTGGGAGGAAGGTCACACGACGTGGACAGAACATGCAAACTACACGTGTTGTGTAGGTTTTATCCCACAAAACAAAGACCTGTGACCTCGCTTGGTTGGTGATCTATTATCATCTAGGTATGGACTTCTGGCACATCACCACTGATTAACATGAGCACGATGGTCGCCTTAACAAGCAAATGAGATTAACTCCAACATCGGCTGTCAGTTGCACAAAATAATTTGCACCGCAGCCCGGAAGCCAGGTTTTGCTTTCCACATGATATCCCAGCATGCAACAGGTATTGCCAGTAGTGAATTACCCATGTTATACTTGGGTCATTAAGCATTTTTGTGCCCTTCCTGCATTAAGAAACTACCATCTGTGATATTAAACCTCTGTGTGTCAAGTATTCTTTACCATATATTTTGTTCATCCCAGGACTGGTACAGGGTCACCTTGACTCAAAAATCATCAAATACAGTTCAATACAGGGAAAGACAAGTATTAGATAAGATATCGAATACAAATGTCACCGAAACCAACCATCACTGTGCCAGATAAGTACTATGTCATGTTAGATCAGTATCTAATCATTCAATAGTCCGGCACCGTATCCAATGGTAAAACTAAGCATTTTTCTAAGCATCCATTGCATAAGGTAATTTGCGCAACAAGTAGAACTTATGTTATTCAAATCAAATGTTCGACAGCTAAGTGATTGATTGTGTGCTGGATGCGTTTCTATGGGGCCGAAGTGGGTGGGAGCCCATTGTGAAGGAGCCCATCCAGTGGACTCCAGGCCGCATTGTACCGCAACATCAAATATTTGCCAGAGGCTTGATATAATCCATCAGTCACAATCTGGCTTCAGTTGTCATCACCTGCTGGTGTTATATTTTGTGAGATTAATTTGGCCGCTGTGAAGCACAGGAGTCAACAGGCGTTAAGAGCTCAGCTTCCAGCTCTCTGCACGTGTCACGTCCATCCGCACCCTCTCCGCTCTCTAACTGTGTTGTTTCAACAAGTTGCGGAACCGGGAACAATTTACGAGACACCCGGAGAGATTTACGAGACCCCCGGAAAGATTTCTGCGCATGACGGTGTCAATTCTATCGGTTATCCAGTTACCTATAAGTGTCCGGGCAGAATATCATTTTCAACCTAAAGTAACAGCAAGCTGTGAAATATCGGAAAATGCAGGAGGTATATATATCATGAATATTACTACCTCTCTGAAGGTTTCAGGCGAGGACAACTAGCAGCACATAGAAAGCATAAAGAAGGTGGTCATTGAAGTCAGTGTTCAATATACAGCCATCTGTTCATCCGGTACAACTGTACTTCCCAACCCGGTCTGCAGGAACCCACAGACGGTCCACGTTTTTGCTCACTCCGTGCTTCCTGCCAGCTCCAAAGTCAGCCCTGTGTTCCCTATCTGGTTCTCTTGTACACACAGCGCAAAAACGTGGACTGGCTGTGGGTCCCCGCGGACCGGACTGGTAAAGCTGCAGTATAGGGTCACAGGGAAACTGGAGTCTGTACCACCAAGCACAGCTACCTTGGATTTTTTTCTAATGTTAACGTGATTAGCGATCATTCAAGGGTATATTGTTAACTTTGTCTTTTCACTATGACGTGACATTCACCATCTTCTGTTCCGGTCTCTCAGTGACGTGCTGCCCACATTCATCTTACTTTTCCGCATTTCGCAAGCACAGTCCTGATAACGGCCATTCGCGCCATTATGAGGGTGACCTTGAGTCTTACTTAAATGGCTGCCATTATCTTCATATTTCTAACAAAGAGAAATGTTGTTTAAACTCAAACAGCACATGACTTTTAACGAAAGCTTGACTTTTGGACTGCATTTGAGAAAGGGGGGGGGGCGGTATATTGCACAAGACAAATGAAGGAATGATTATGTCATATATTGGCTGGTTAGTGTGTGTGTACATATATATATATATATATAAGTGCTCATCTAGCAGAGGTAGTAGCTGGACAGAGCTCGACTTTAGCAGCATTTAAATATTTACTGCGTAAGAAGATGAAGGTCCTCCTTACGATCTCAATCTCCCTTTTCCTGGCTCTGAATGTCTTGGCTAAAGAACCTTGTCGTAAGACTCTAATTTTTATATTTATCTCTGCTTTATAACATGGATTATTGGTGTATTTAGGCTAGAAGTAACTGTTTCATGAAATAGATTAGAGAAGTTATTTGTAAGTCTGGTTCTGGTACACTGGAATAGGTAACCTTGCTCCAATTAAATCGATCAGATCTGCTGAATTGAGATAGCACGTTATATTAAAGAATAATTCAAACCAGGAATAAAGTCTTCAGGTAGACTCACCAGGCTATGAGGACTGGAAACCAGTTAAGATTGCGTCACAAGGTTGAATTCAGTCATCGTTTTTAGGAACTGTAACCTAAAAAAAAATAGCTTATCAGTATTCTAAAGTAATATCTTGTGTGCATTTTATTTAATGTGTTCCCTGTGGCTGCTGCATGTGAAGAGTCCATTGGATTCTGTTCCTGAGTTGATGCTGTTACAGTTCTGGGCAGATTAAATTTCTAGGGATGCAGATTTTGAGTTTTAGACCCTTAAGTTACTGAGCATTTTAGCCCTGAAGTCACTTTACTTGTTGCCCCAGTGATGTATTTCTGGAGACAGTTAAATGCTTAGATTAGCCTAAAACCAGGTGTGGAGTGTCTAGTCCTCTTCATGCTAACCCCAGCGGCTGAACCACCCTTTTCCCCAGAACCTCCGCCTCTCCTTCAAGGGACATTTTCTGCTGTGAGTATCTGTTCTTCATCCTAATCATAATTTCCATACGGTAATGGGTTTCCGTGAGTTTAGCTGCCTGTATTAGAACCTGCTTCTTTTCCTATTGTTCAGTTACATGAAGAAAAGCTTCTACGTGAGAAGGACCTCCACCGCTTACCTTGTTTTTACTTTTCCAGGTCATCAGCCAGGAAAACATGAACATCCTTGGATCATTCTCCAGTGATCTGCCCGGCCGACGGTTCTACTTGAGGGAGGAGGTTTATGGAAACGGCTTCACCGTGTTTGAGGATGTTCTGATGCTCTTCTCTGAGGTTTGACTTCCACACATAGGTGCACAGTAACGTTCATGAACACAGACACAGGCGGACGGTCCGAGGTGCTGCTAGAGGAACCAGCCCACGGCAATGAACCCGTCTCTCTCCTCAGAAAGTCATGTATATGATCTCATATGCCAACTCCACCTGCGTCTCCCTGCCGCTCGAAGTGGACCTGCACCCTATGGAGCTCCCACCCAAGGCCCAGTATGTGAATCAGGCGTACATCGGATCTTCTCTCCCTGGGGAAGGAGTGCTGGTGGACGTCTGGACTGGAACCCACCCGATGATCAAAGGTGGACCTGCTCTCTTTTCATCTTCTGTCGCTGCTCAGGGTGCTGTCACCTGTGTCTGTGTCTGTGTGTGTCACGGAAAGTTAGATGGGGGGAACAGAGAATGTCCCACTGGAGACAATGAAAGTCTCATTCTTATTCTTCATATTATTATTATTATTATTATTATTATTATTATTAGCAAATTATATTTCTGTATGTGAATGATCTAAATCATGGTCATCGTTACATTACATTTAACTGGGCTGTAGTCATATGGGTGTGAATCTTCCCTCCAGGTCCATACTTCATAACCACTACAAACATCGGATGCCTTCCTGTCAGCAGTGTATTCAGCATAAAACCAGTCGGCACTCTAGTAGCTGCGTAAGTCAGCCTGCATGTCTGATTCTGTGTCATACCTTTTTTAATAGCTTTCAGGGTCCTTGAAATATTTGTCTACTGGTAATCTGGTTAGTCTTGGAAATATCCTCTAAAGACAAATTGCTGTGTGTGTGTGTGTGTGTGTGTGTGTGCGTGTGTGTGTGTGTGTGTGTGTGTGTGTGAATTAGGTTTATATTACATTGTGGGGACCACAATAACTATAACAGAATGTTTCTCGAGTAACTGTGTCAGTGTAAATTGTCGCATTGCTGGCGCAGAGGGTTTGGCGGTTCAGGGTGTTGCGCGGTTGCAGTCGGCGTGAGTGTCATCGTGCGGTTCAGGGTGTTGCGCGGTTGCAGTCGGCGTGAGTGTCATCGTGCGGTTCAGGATGTTGCGCGGTTGCAGTCGGCGTGAGTGTCATCGTGCGGTTCAGGGTGTTGCGCGGTTGCAGTCGGCGTGAGTGTCATCGTGCTGCATCCTGACCTCCTTCTCTTCCGCCTCCAGTTACCTCGACTTCGTTTATGGAATCGAAGACCCCAATGTCTTCACCCCACCCTCATTTTGCAAGAAAGCCAATTAGGAGGAAGAACTGCTGGAAGACATATAACAAAGCACATCATATAAATAAAACAAAAATAAAACAATGAAGATTAATATGCATTGATTTCCATAAGTGGGGACAGGCATTGAACCCGCAACTTTGGGGTTTGAGGCCAGAATGTTACCCATCAAGCCACTGCACAAACTTCTTTGTTTTGCTTTCTTAAATTGTAACAATTATATATAAGCAACCCCATGATTGATTTTGTTAGTATGTGAACATTACACTGTGTTTTGTGTGTTTCAATGAGATATCATCGTGTCATGTTCCTGTAATCAATCAATAAATCTGTCTTTCTCAGCCAGTCTAAAACATTTCTGACAGTTTTTATTCAATATGTCTATTACTCAGTAATATAATTGCATTGTCCGATGGACAGATAGATAGACAGACACATTTAGACGATATAAAATACACTTAAACTGCAATACACAGTAACAATGCAGAGAATGTCATACGTTATTGCCTGGGATTCCAAAGTGATGGTTCAGAAACATGTAGTATTGCATGACCCTTAAGTGTCTGATTTGTATTGTTTATGCAAAGAATTCATGCAGGACTGGACCATGGGGCAGATATCGTTTGAGTGACAGTTTTCAGCACCTGGATGCCGCAGTAGGAAGATGGTATGACTACAAATCATATTCTAATTAGTCTTGTGAAGTTGTGCAGTCAGACATGGAACATACCTGTAATGGAAACATTCTTATGTTACCTGCATGAAGTTTTATTTAATACTAACAATTTCCTGAGCCGGAAAAATGTGCAGTATTTTAAAAAAATGGTTTGGCTGGGATTTTGTGAGACTCCAGTTCGGTGTCTTTCCATGGGGGGGTTTAGGCAGGTTTTCTTGTGTCTCACAAATGAGAGCAGCTCTGGACAGGCAGGTGCACAGAGGGGGGGGTCGGAGCCGTCGGACGGGGCCGGGCGACCCCCACACTCACCCACGCAGAATGAGACACAGCTTTGCGGCTTCAGCAGTGACAAGTGACTGTCATGTGACACTGAGGGTAACGTGCCCCCCCTGGGACACTTCATGTCAGCCCAGCTGTTTCACACAGAAGATCGTATCACCCTGACATTAGATCGGACACACTGAATGGCAGTCTGTCAGCCTCTGTTTCTGCTGGACCTCCTAATGCTGGGTCTTACAGTATACTTACTCACAGCCCCCGAGCTAAGCTAAAGCCTTACTACATTGATTTGCTCACAGTTAAACCCCTGTCTTTAGCATCTTGTAATGTGGTTTTCAATGCTTCTTTTAACACCGACCCTATGAGCGGTTGCATGCCCCTATTTGTAGAGATTTCCTCCTATATTGCCTACAGCAGTGTTTCCCAACCCAGTCCTCGGGACCCCCCCACCCCCCCCCAGTCAGTCCATGTTTTTGGCCCCTCCCAGCTCGCTGCCAGATAATCCACATTTTTGCGAATACGTGGATTGGCTGGGGGCCCCCAAGGATCAGGTTAAGAAATACTGGCCTACAGTTTGAGAGTGAGAATGTATAACTTACAACGGACTGGAATTCTGTCCCCCGCCTTGTGCCCTGTGCTTCCTGGGGTAAACTGCAGTCTCTTCATGACCCTCTACAGGATAAACGGTTATGGAATATAGATGGATGTCTGAGCTCAGATTCTCTTTGCTCTCATGCCTTCCATGCCTCCATTTAATAGATACAGCTTGTTTTACTTACGTTATAAAAAAAAAATGCTTATTTTGAAATTTTTAATCCTCCCACCGAACAAAAACAAGGATATAATTCTGTTTGGTGGGCAGATCAGGCAAAGAAGCATTTCATTATAATGATCTGATTTGTTTTGGGGCTTTAATGCAGTCTGTGTGCGAATAGCGGTTCGGGGGCCGAGAGCGGAGCTTAAAGCACGCAGCCATTGAAGACGGAGGTGCTGAATTGGTTTTGCTTATCTTGAGCAATAAATAACAAACAGCTGGGTGTTCTGTGTTATAAAAGACTAGAGATGCAGCCATAGATGTAGCAGTGATATGTCAGCACAGAAGGATGTCCGTTACGCTGTATCGTAGACAGGGGTGGGTTATTGCATAACATGATGTGTTATTGATATTATTATAGAGGAGAACTTATCACATGATTTGTTTCACACTCCACTGGTCGCCTGATTATTACACCAGAAATGGATGCTGCGCAGTAGTTAGACCTTTTAGTAGGATCCTTTATAATGACCAATGTGGACTTCCTGCCGGCTCTCGAAGAGCCGCCATCTTCTAAACCCAGCTGGTCGATGGATTTAGGCTAAACGGAGTTCAGTCTTTCGCTTTCATTTACTTTCTTATTATAGATTCTATATTCATCACATATCAAGCTCTGCAGGAAGCTGGAATAATGAACCGCCTGTCCTGGAAGTGGGACGTGACACTTTGGAGGTGATTCTTCTATCAACATGCAGTTTTGAAATGTAAGGGCAGAAATGTAATGATCTGTGTATCAGGACTTGGTATTTACGTCTTGCCAAACGAGAATGATATTTTGGAGGAAGAGGACTTCCAAGTAGCTCAGTCCATCAGCAGAGAACATTAGCCAGTTTTACATACGTGTAATAGCTTGCATGGTAATTCCTGTTTGCGTGTTTTTCTGTCACAGTTCTGCATTTATTTATTAGTGTCATGATGCCTTTTGGGTAAACAGCCAGAGGGGCATCAAATATATTCCATTTGTTTGTCAATTCTACAATTAGCAGAGTGTTTTTAATTTAAAAATTGATGACGAGGATGTTATGCACCTTGGCTTACTAAATTGCTTATTTTATGTAACTACAGAAAACATCCATTGGTTTTTCAGGGAATCATAAACTAATGGAATATGAGAGGAACGTTGCGGTTGTGAATTGCCTGTCTTGCGGTTTCAGGAGCAGGTGTATTCTGGCAAGTTCAGTCGGTCGCATCATTTTCCCTCTATGTGTCCTGGTTTCTTAGTATTTTTGAAAGAACCGAAAGAGGCTTAAGAGGAGATGTCAAGACCCAAAACAACCAAACACCCTTACAAAGTCCAAAACGGATTTGGGGCAAAAACAAGTTCAAGATTCTAGACCAAGACCAACGACTAAGACACACCTCTTTTAACACAGACGCAATTAAACAATGAAGATGGCATCAGATTTTTTTTTTCCAACCAAATTTTTTTTGTCAAAGGAGCACAGTTTACTGGTGGCAGTTATTTACTTTCTTTAATATTCTGGGATGCAGTATACAGGCAGTCTGAACCGAGCCCTTACCCATATTAACCTCCTTCATTAATGGACCTGAGAGGCCTCAAAAGATCGATATCCTTTCTTCTGGGAAGAAGTCTATGTGTTTTTCACTCAGTGGGAGGAAGGATGCACACAGCAGTTAATTTACAGGCAAAACATGCCCAGAGAACAGGAGGTGTTAAATATAGATGAGATCTCTTATCCATCTGTTTAGCATCTCCTAGTGAGGAGCAGCGTCATTAACCTCCACCCTGATAGTGAGTTCCACCTTGTGGTGAGAAAACAGTATCAGAGTCTTGAGGAGATGTTTATACTGGCGTGTTAAAGCAGGCTCACCTCAGCAAGTCGGAAGGTTTCATATCAGCTGAAACTTACAGGTGAAGTACAGGGCATCATATTGGTGGTGCTTCAGGAAACGGTTCAGCTTCTCAAATTCATTCTTTTCGGGGGAGGAGTTAAAACTCAATGTTAGCCGATGGCAGGTGCTTCTTCAGAGCGCTCGTGGAGATGTCTCTGGGTGGAGAAGCAGTCTCTATTCTCAGATGTTTCTCACCCACACTGATGGCGATTCCCAAGATAAGGATAAATTACTATACAGGCATGGACACTGTTTCCAGGCCAACATCAGACAGACCAAAATAAATAAAAAATTATGGAGGCAAAATACGTAGCAGTGAAAAATGAGGAGCTGTACTTCTAATGAGTAACCAGGTCATAGGAGTGTGGGGGGAGGTGAAATTAGTGTGAAATTGCTGAACTGAGGCTTTTATCCACAGTGACTATTTTCCTGCCGCCACGCATCTGGTCTGCATGTGTAACTGGAGCAGTCTGGGCTGTCCCTCCCTCTCAAGGTCAATACAGAGCTTTAGCTGGGACTCAAACACATAACCTTCATGTTACTGAAGAGCGTCCTTAACCTCCGTGCCACCTACTGACCTGCCGTCAGCTAGTTAGCGGTGTGCATTTATCAAAATATGTCCCAGTAACTTATGTGCTAAAAATAATGCGGCTTTGTCTAGGTCTCAGTCCAAAGACATAGAACGTCTCTAAAGTGAGAGCAGCGTGTGAGTCGATGAGTAGGCCCCTTGTCATGGACTGGCAACCCCCCCCGGCCCCCCCAGGGTGTGCTCCTTACTCTAATCTTGCGCTCTGTACTATCTGGAAAAGGCTGTATGACCCAGACGACTATGCAAAATTTATGGGGGGGGACTGCAAATTTTAGAGAGCTCTCCCCCAAAAAAGTCTTTGCACGGCTCAGCTGGGACTTCCCAGTTACTACTCAGGTTTAATGGTTCCAAGATGGCTGAGTAAACAACCCCCACCCACATTATTACAGTACAAACCAGCCAATGCAGCAATAAGACATTTAACGTGATTAAACTGAAGTAGCGTTATATATATGTAAATAGCATAAATCTTCTGGTCTTCTTATAAATGAAAATGTTTAATGTTTGAGCTTATAATTACCAGATACAGTTCATTTTTCAAAGTTTCTGCAATCTCCGAATTATTAATGATTGACAATAAATCCCTTGTAACCGAAGACTAATTAGACTAACGGCAGTGTGGTCCCTATTATAGGTTATTCTAGCTGCTGGTACATTCGCAGCTTAACTTTTCTCAGTTAATTAATTGCTTTTACAGGCTTGTTTATCTTGAGAAGATGGTTTCGAACTAAAAACGACACACAATGAGTCGTTTTTATGCTTCCTCGTTCCTTCACAGTGCTGATGATGATGAAACTGTTACTGGTATAAATGTTTGATGCAAAGCTAAATCACTTTCTCTTTAAAAGGTGACTCCTAATCGACAGCTTAGCCCCCCGGGTGCTGCAGTGCCCTCCAGATCAGCTCCGCCCACTAATGCTCAGTGCTCCTGTTCCTGCGACTCCTGCTATCGCAGTGAGCCTGTCTGTGGAATCGCATCCTGCTTCTGTGTTTACTTGGTGGCTTAGAATAGGTGAAATGGAAGAAGGTCTAAAACAGAAGCAGGACTCAGGCAAAAGAAATCATGGATTTAACTGACAGATAGAAAAAAACAGGCTTCAAGGAGATATGCATGTTTATAGGTGATCTCTAACACACTCTAACTCTAACTCTCTTCCTTAAGGGGACACCCAGCGTAAAGCACCTTGTTCATTGCAATATCACTTTTAAATCATGTTTGTGGAAGTACTTAAAGTAAAGACATATCAGTGCTCAGCACATTGACATCGGTAATGGATTAGGTCTGCGCAGCGGCTCAACCACAGCATTAGTCATAATGATTATTAATATTAAAATGATCAATTTATTGATTTTATTTAAGTGCAAGTAAGGTTCAGCACTGAGCTGCTGTTTCATGCTTACAGGAAGACAAGTCCACTCTGCATAATGTGTAGCTTGTATAATGCATACAGAATAGAACATTGTTCATGAGTGTTTTCAAGTTTGAAAATATTTTTTTGTATTAAGAAAAATATAGATGCGTGTGTGAGGATAATGTTTAATGATACAAAAGAATGATATAAAGAGATTATTGCATATAATACATAATTACACATAATGTTTATGCAGTGTATGAAAAGACGAGGCATCAGAAATTATTTCTGCTCACTATTGTGGATTTATGTTTTGTTTATATTATATATTTGTTAATTATTTTGTATATTATTTACTGCCGCTAATAAAATAACCCCATTTTCTCCCCAGAACTCCTGCTGGATCGGATGAAGTTTCTCACACTGCGGGCCAGTGGGAGGGTGAACGGCACTCCTGGGAACACTGGTTCTCGCATCGCCATGGTGATTAATCTGCAACAGATGCCTCAGGTGTTGCAACCCAGCTGGTCCAAAGGGGACAGATTTTCCCAGACTGGGATAAGGGCCAGCTTGGTGAATTCAGGTGGAAGAGTGGGGATGGATGGATGGATGGATGGATGGATGGATGGATGACATATTATGGCTTAGGTTACACAACAGGTTTATTGTCTGTCATTTAATGAAAGCTATAAATTCATTAAATTGGCTTCAGTGGGACATTGTGTTGTTTTAGTAATGAAATGTTTGTGGATTTTAACAGAACTGCCGCTGGTTACATTTGCCGGTGACGTTTGGATGGAATCAAGAATTGGAATAGTTTATGAGGAATAATAATATAAATTTAACAACAAAAAAGTAAATTCAGGTTGAATTAAATGATTCGGAAATGTATGTCTGACCAAATCCACTTCGCTGTTCCATCTCTCCATCTCTGCTTTTAGTGGTGCTTTTCATTGCAGTTGTATGTTTGTTAGTATTCATAGCTTTGTAGTGTGTTAATACATAAAGAGCTTTGCTACCAATGTTTACAGCAGAAGGACCAGTCGCCTAATGTTGCCAATTAAGGTTTAGCGCTACTAAGAGGCCCCAAGCTAATTTGGCTAAGCCAGGTGACTTATCCTCCTTTTTCGCCCCAAGCCAGGAAACTTATCCTCCTTTTTCACCCCAAGCCAGGGAACTTATCCTCCTTTTTCGCCCCAAGACAGGCGACTTATCCTCCTTTTTCACCCCAAGCCAGGAGACTTATCCTCCTTTTTCGCCCCAAGACAGGTGACTTATCCTCCTTTTTCGCCCCAAGACAGGTGACTTATCCTCCTTTTTCACCCCAAGACAGGTGACTTATCCTCCTTTTTCGCCCCAAGACAGGCGACTTATCCTCCTTTTTCGCCCCAAGACAGGCGACTTATCCTCCTTTTTCATTTGCTATGCTAATCTAACATGAGCGTGATGCGATTTTTCAGAAGGAGGCAACGCTGCAGGTTGTAATGTAAGACAAGGCGGTGCATTAATGAACGGAGTCACCCTGCGCAGATGCACGAGCCCCTCCGTACCTGGTCATGTGACATCCTCACGGTGAGTCACGGGTGCCGACACGCTGGTCCGCAGGCCTGTGTTTATGTCCGGGGCAGGGCGGCTGCTGAGAGCACAGCGGCAGTTCACCGGCAGGGTAGGGGTGTGTTGACATTGGATCAGTGGGTGGGGGAAGTGCCTGGGGACGGTGACTCTACCAAGGAAGTCTGGCTCTCAGAAAAACCAGTCAATCAAGGGATGGGACAGGATAACATGGAAGAGTGAAGGACACAATATTCCCACTGAACATCACTATACCAGACCCTTTTGCTTTGGGATACAACAGTAACCAAATTGTGTTTTGGGACGTTTCTCGGCAAACTAGACTCTTTCCCCGAATTAGGAGACTACAGAGAACAGCAGTCGGGTTCTGTCTTCTGGGATCCCCCTCAGAAGACCAGTCCTTTTCTCCCTTGGGACTCTCTGGAGAACAGGAGAGATCTTCCATGTTCTGAACACCCCACAATATAGTAGACTCTTTCCCCGAATTAGCACCTACCAGAGAGCAGAGGCTGGGTTCTATGTTTTAGGACAGCACCCCTAAAAGTTTCATTGCTTAGAGGTATTTAAAATACTTTTGCGAAATTTGGAATTTATCTACTTATTTCGGAACCCAATACTCCGCAAACGAGTTCTGTCAGAGGAGGTCTGCATCTCAAACTCTTATTTCTTTTTCATAGTCTCACCAGATAATATCATGGACCAATTTCACATTATACGGCTGCACAAATGATTCATATCTCATGTCTTCTACCTCGTTTATAAGGTTCTTTCAAGCAATGCTGCGCTCCACTTCTCTTGGTCTTTCTGAGAGATACAGGATCCACAATAATTATCACAAATTGATCACAGCATGTGGGTCTGTGTGTGCGCGTGCCCTGCATTTCACTGGCACTGCACCCAGAGTGCCCCCTGTCTTATGCTCCTGGCACTGCACCCAGAGTGCCCCCTGCCTTGTGCTCCTGGGATAGACTCCAGGCCCAGTGCAACCCTGGGCAAGATAAGTGGTGCAGAAGATGGATGGATAATCATTCAATGTGTGACAGAACATAATATTGAACATAGAGCCAATATTGTCTGCATGACCTCGACCTCTTCTTTGGATTACTAAGAATATTAGTTTATTAGTTTGCTACCCCACCCTCCCAATGGAAAGCGTACAAACATTCCTGGAGGTTTCAAAGCCAGCAATCTCAGTATATTATTCTGAATTAGGCCGCTATTTACCACTTTGGTCCTGTAGCTGTGACGTTCCTGTTGAACACAGTAATATATTATATGAATTTGTACTTTAGCTGTAATAGCTGGGCAGTTGGATCTCTAGGTCTCTGCCTGTTTTGCTGCTCATGGGAGTTTCACTTACACAGAAATGGTCTGAGGGCAGAAGGAAAAATGATTGGTTCAGAGAGATAACCAATCAGATTGTAGAGGGGGTTGGTCCACGTAACTAGATGAGGGTGGACCAGCTAATCAAATGTCTTGCTCCTGCCTCCTCTAGTTGCTTGGACTCAACTCCTCTATAAACTGATTGGTTATCTCTGAACCAATCATTTTTCCTTCTGCCCACAGAACATTTTTGTGTAAGCAAAACTCTGAAGAGTTATTTGGCTCGGCTATGCTCCTTGCAAACAAATTCCTGGTGAAAAGAAGGAATTTGAATGATCTTGATATTGTGGCCATGCGAAGCTAATTAAAGATACCAGTCACGCTGACACTGTTATATAACAGGTGCACCTAGAGACGGGTCCCACCTATCAATCAGCCTCATACTCTGCTGTCATTGGCCAAATGGTGGAAAAGCTTAAATCCCTAATCATGTGATCACTTACAGAATGTGTGAGCTGATTTATTGCACATTAGAGCAGTCTGAAGAGGGAAGCATAGAGCAAGAAAAAAAATGTGTGAATATGTGCAGATGAATAATGCAGTTTGTTAATGTACACCGTAATCAAATCAGATGAAATAAACCAATTTTAATTACATTTATTTATACTTCAAGTATGGAAGAGAAAGATAATCAGTTTGATATGTCACACACAGCACATTTAGAGGTACTCACTCTATCCACTGCAGCAGAATATACACACCATACGATACAGACAAATCCAATATGCAGATTACTTTGTATATTCAAGTGCGCTCAGTTATGCCAGTTAATGTCTTTCTCCTAATGTATCATCACAGCCTGAAAATATTATGGATTACAGCTGTCATTTACAGAACTGTCATCCATTTAAAATGCACTGAGGTGTAAACGTCTTGTTATGCAACTAAAAACAATGTTATAAAAATCCATTCATCTTCTAACCACTTTGTCTGGTTATGGTTGCCTGGAGTCTGTCCCAAGCAGTATGAGGCAGAACGCCGGTGGACGCGCTGGACAGGATGTCACTGCGTTCCAGGGCTCCTGTAAGCTCATGCAGTTTAGGGACACTAATTAGTCTAACTGCATGTCTTTGGACTGTGGGAGGAGACCCACGCAACTCAGGATGAACATGCAAATTCCACCCACGCAGAGCAGAGGTAGCTTTTAAACCCACGATGATGCAGGTGCGACATCAGAGTGCTTTCAACCGCGATAAAAACAAAATGGCCGCATGAATGGAGGAAGGCAAACACTTCATATTGCAACTAAGAGTTAACATTACATTACAGTTACGAGCTATTAAAGGCTATTAAAATCCCCTTAGCGTGTTTCAGCACACAGGACAAATATGAACAACAGGGTATATAAATATTTTAGGCCAATGTGACACTTCCCACACAAATGAAGAACGCATCCCTCCATGTCTGTCATGTCAGGGTGAGAGAGGACAACAGAGTCCGCGGAGCCATACAGCCGTAAGGATCCCTACAGACCATCCAGCACCGTAAAACCTGATGTATGGCTGACTTCATCACAGCAGAACTGTAATGTGTACTATGCCAACCCAACTGAATGTCAGACTATGGTCTCTAAGCAGTGACCCAGAGAATCTCTCGCTGTCCAGGGGTAACTGGAAGCCTTGCGTTGCCCGTGAATTTTATTTTTGTGCATCGTAACTCTGTTAACCCAAGTTTCTCCCCCATGGGCTTCAGGACAAATTATCCTCTCTTCACGTGTTTGAAACGATCAACCCAATTACCGGCAGCCGCTCAGCATGGAAGCGCTGCCACCCAGTCCCAGAGAGGGCGGGATCAATGCTGTACGTGTCTAACGGCTTGTAGAAACCCAGCAGAGCTCCGTCTCGCCTTCACTCCTATTACCAGCTTTGTTTCTTTTTAAAGCTAAATTCTTTAATCTCCAGAGGAGACCTGATTCCTCTACAGCTGTCTTAATGTAACAGAAAATGCCCCCTAAGCACATTCACATTTGCATTTACATTTATTGAGAGGATGCATTCTTACAGAACAATGTACAAGCGAGGAAAGTACTACGTTACAAGAATATGGCATAATAGATCATAATTAATGGCTACAAAGTATCACAATGTTTCTCTTTTCATTGTCACTTTATTTGTCACCATTAGTTACCCTTTACGGGAAAATCTATTTCATTATCAAATACATTTTCAAAGATGAAAGCGTAAAGCGAAAGGCTGCTGCCTTAAATGTCTCTCAGTTATTCTACGCCTCTGCAAAGCAGAAATATGATTTTTAAAAGCAATATCATTTATTTTTTTATTTAAAAAAATCTTAA
The DNA here is from genome assembly GCA_026770805.1 of Boulengeromyrus knoepffleri. Lineage (NCBI taxonomy): Eukaryota > Metazoa > Chordata > Actinopteri > Osteoglossiformes > Mormyridae > Boulengeromyrus > Boulengeromyrus knoepffleri. Next base: position 5,811,071 of record JABJVO010000050.1, read on the forward strand.
CATGTAACACCATATATTCAACACTGATGGCATGAAGAATTTGTGAATTCTTTGTTGTTCTGTCATTAGGTTCCTTGCAGATTTGATACGTTTGTCACCTATTCTGGGACTTATTCACTGCATATGATAATGCATGTGAGCACTTGAGTGTCATTATCTTTGTCATTTCCACAGTGGTGATGAAATACAAGCCTGCAGGCTACATCTGATGTTCTCTGGAGTGGCATCTGCTAGACCTTCTCAGCACCAGCTATCACCTTACCACACAGGGATACATCTATCATGAAGCTTCACGCACTCCCTGTGTTCCTGACAGGCGAGTTATTCATACTGGACAAGGACAGCCAATAGAACTGCCTGAACAATGACATGTGACCCTCTCCCAATAGGCATTCCTGCTCTGGTGTCCCTTGGGTGAACTGCAGATCGCAGCTGTAGTGCTGCAGAATAACTCTCTTCTGTTTCCTGCCAGGCTCCACCTATCTGCAGTACCTATTTGCAGAGCGTGTAAAATGATTGGCGGTGTAAAACAGGGGTTTATCCAGATACACTCTACAGTGTAGAATATATGCAGACCTCAACATTTAGCCCTGATGTTTCAGGTGATTAGCTTTGATTGTTGATTGTTGTATTACGTATTGTTGTAATCATATAATGTTTGTTACTAATGTATATTAAAGCTGCTAAGGTATATTAGGACATTAAGGTATACTTACACACTGCTTATGAATGCTCTATGAATGCATTATAACAGCATTATGAAGGTGCCGTTATTGTAAAGTGTTTTTGTATGTTGTACTACATGATTTATCTGCAGGTTTTAATAATAATAATCAATACATTATTGATTCCTGTGGGGAAATTGTCTTTACGACTCCCTCAACTTGCTCTTTGTGGAGTAAGTTGTCCACGAAGGGCAGCCACCCATAGTGGTGCCCAGGGAGCTGGGGGTTAAGGGCCTTACTCAAGGAGCCACAGACGTGCTGAGGCTGGGTTTGAACCAGCGACCTTCTGATTACAGCCACACACTGCTCCTTGATGTTTGATGCCAGGGAAAACACTGTGTGGAGTGTTATCTTGTACGTTGAGAAACGATACGTCGCCAAAGATGAAGAGACGGCTGTGTCTTCCACGACGGTATTTCCCAGCGCGACCTGGCCGTCGCTATGGAGAGATGAACGATCAGCACCGCAGCCCTGGGGCTGTTTAACGACGCGATGAGCAAACGAGCCGCTTCAGCTGCAAACACTGACCGGCGGCACCGCGGGGTCACCGGGCCGGGGCCGAGAACTGTGCCCACTCACCTCACACAGCGACGGTGCTGATGCCCCGCTGTGTCTCACTGCTGCGTCAAGGGGCTCAGCTAGCATTAGCGACCCTGACCGTGAAGCGGACACCGTCCACTCACTGGTACCTTAAAGAGAAGAAGTCGTCTTGATGAAAATCCCTGCGCCATGCAGCAGCCAGGATGGACCGCCCAGCCCCGAAATCAGGGACACATTTAGGTAAACTCTTCTGGAGCACTTCCTGAATACCGCTAACAGAAGGCAAAGATGGAGCTTTTCTTCTCAGTCAATGGCGTCGCAACGTTACTTATACAAGATTAACGGTTTATTATACAAAATCACGTACAAAGAGACTGGTTTAACTGAATCCCAGGCATTTTGGGACTTTCATTAATTGTTCAAAACATGTCACTTACGTATACTGCTGAGCAAAAACATTATGAACACCCCCCCATACGAAGCACGTGGGACAGCCTTCATTCTCAATCAATCACTCAATCTTTATTCATACAGCACTGATTTAACCACACAGTTTACAAAGTGCTTTACATCCATCCATCCATCCATTATCATGACTGCTTAATCCCCACCGTGGTCGCAGGGGCCTGGAGCCTATCCCAGGAGCAACAGGTGCAGGCGGGAACCAACACACCACAGGGTGCACACACTCACACAGGGCCAATTTAGAGACACCAGTCAGCCTATCCTGCATGCTTTTGGACTGTGGGAGGGAACCAGAGCCCCCTGCGAAATCCCACACAAACACGGGAGAGCATGCGAACGCCACACAGAAAGGACCTGGGACCGAATCCAGGACCTTCTTGCTGTGAGGCAGCACTGCTAACCACCTCACCGGCCTCAAAGTGCTTTACAGACATTTTAAAAGAAGAAAAATAAAGAAATTAAAATAAACACACATTAAATAACAATCTGATCCATCTCGCCTCGGCCACCTGACACCCTGTCTCCGGATCGTGACCTTTCCCCCTCTGATCCCTCTCAGCGGGTACTCCCCCCAGCTGACCGTCAGGACCCCACACCCTGTCTCCAGATCATGACAGCTAATTCAGCGCCCAGTTAGCAGTGCTTCAGAGCGGTACCTTGCTGGGATTCAAACCAGCAATCTTTCAATTACAAGTGCACTTCCCTAACTATTAAGCCACCACTGCCCACTAACATTAGCATATTTCAGCTTATGTAAAATATTTGCAATATAAACTCAAGATCCAAAAAATTGCAACCACAAGCAATAGCTATAATAGAAGAGAAATTCAAATTTTGATGTATACCTTTCAAAAATAGATTTCCTCTAAGAAGCAGGATGTAAACAGGAAGTGATGTCATACAATGAGGAGTTCAAATATGGCTGGGTTAGTTGCGTGCTTGTTGTTTCCATTTGGCCTAAACTGTTAACCACAATAATTTAGTTGCTTGCAAAAATAATGAAGGATTTCCAGTTTTATTTGACACTTGCTTTTCATGTCTACATCAAAACATGGATTTACTGGATGCTGGGGTGTCATTAACACCCAAAATCAGGTCAGTTAAAATTTGTTTGTTTGCCTGTTTGTTTGCTGTGCCAAGGATTGCGTTTGGCCTCTGGTTTAAAGGCCAGCTTTGTCTTGTTGTGGAAATTTTGTGGGGTTTTTTTACATCAGCATGGGTGATGTACCTGCTGTGGGTGCTGTAGGGTGTTTTATAAATGTTCTGCATTGTTTGATGTTCTCTGCTGTTTGGTTGCTGTTTACAGTTTGTTTATTGTAGCACATCTTAGCTGCTTGTGCTGCTGTTTCATTATGGTTTCAGAGCCAAGTTGACCAGGAGACGTCAACTTGTCACATATGCACCAAGGACCTCAAATCCCAGTATATTTGTTTATAATTTTATTCTTTGGGGTCAAAAATGCCAACTTGGGCTCCTGCTAATGGGCATTTAACAGATGGACATCACCCACAAAAAGCTAACTGCCCGGGGCAAACAAACTACTAAAACAACATGGACATGAATTTTCATGAAGGGCCTGACAAACGATCATTCTTATGTCTTTGGGCTACTAGCATTGCTATCCTGCTGATTTTTAGCCACAATTTTATTTATTTTTTCTGGCTAAAACACCGAAAATCTATCCCTGCTGCTTAAGATTTTCAGGGTGCCCGAGCCTGCATGAATAATTTAAAAATGTATTCCCTTTGATGTGCAACGCTAAGCAAAGACTTTGTTTACTTACCCATAATTCCCTGTGGAAACTCTGCACCCCACATGTGCCAATCTCATTGCTGTTTTCATGTTAATTTTCTTTCATCGATTTGCAAACACTATCACTCACTGGCCTGCAATAACCCACTATGGACATACTGTGAAGTCTCAGCGTGCCTCTTGGACATTCTCCAGGAACGGACCAGTTCTACCACAGCAGTAGCTGTTTAGGCTTGGGTGGCGACTGCAGAAACACGTCTTAGATGCTTCCATCTAGAGAATTCCACCAGAGAAAGTATTCCTAATTAGGCTGCCCCCCCCCCCCCCAAATGCTGCTACAGCAACCTTGGTGAATTTGAGTGCCTCTTTGCTGCAGTGATGTATGGGCAGAATATTAATCTGAGAACATCAGCCTGCGGGTTTCCCGGGACAGCCTGCCAGTGCTGGACCTGGAAGGAGCGTGGAATGGAGCGATATCAAAGAGGAGAGTCATCTCAGGAGGCCTGGCTGCTCGCACCTCCCACACGTGACGCTCCTGCTGTGGAGCCAGGCCCAGCTTCTAACACTCGGGCGTCCGTGAAGCATTATTGCTGATCTAACTGTCTGTCTGGACATGTTAACTTTGATGACACGGGCAGTAATGTTGCGCTAGATTGCTATGTAGATTGATGATGTCCCACACATTTCTTTGATGTACAGCCCTTTATTATCGCCGACACTCCGTATTCCAGCTCCCCTCATTTCCATGAGCAGTTACCACCTTCGTCTCTGTGTCTCCTGACAGCCCCAAGCCCCATATCTCTCAAAAGGGGTTAAAGATGAAATCTCATTCTCCTTTCCCTGGTGTGTCTACGGAGATACATAATGCCGGTTTGGTTTGTCTGTACAGAAGATGACCAGAAAGATAACATTCAGTTCAGTCAATGATAACTTATACCGCATTTCAGTTACTATTCTGAAATTTCCTTCAGGATCAGTTTTGTTTGTATGTATGTATGTGTCTGTCTGTCTGTCTATCTCCATCCATCCTATCCTCTCCTATCTGTTCACATCCTCTCCTATCTGTTCACATCCTCTCCTATCAGTTTCCTATGTATCCTATCTTTCCTATCTATGTGGAACGAATTAATCAGTTTTCATACCTTCATATTTGTGAGTGAAACCCATCCATTGTTTTCAGTGCAGCGTTCTGACAGCGCTGTACATGTCTGACAGCGCCTAAGTCCCCTTAGGTCCCCGGTGGCGTTGGCGTGAACCTTAGCCCCCTGTTCCGGATTGATCCGCGTACCGCTCCCAGACAGGTGTGTTCCGTCTTTCGGACCTGGGGTCAGACGTTGCTGGCCTGCTTGCTGATGCCCTGTAATCCCGCCTACCCGTCACGGGGGGATGCACTGTTGCCAGCCCTCACTCTCCGAGTCCCAGGGTAACAGGCAGAGCTACACTATCGCCCCTGAGCTTAAGGAAATCCACGGATGGATTTTTCTATGCAGATTGAGGCTGAGGTTTAATGCTACAGAATTCAGGGTGGGAGGCAACGCTGCAAACTGGCTTTGCACTTTACACTGGAGCACCATTCGGGGAGTTTCCTGTTTCCGCGCTGTGCAGCTTGCTGAGCCGCTAATCGCAGAGAAGTGGAGCCTACGGCTGGAAGCTGAGGTAGCTGTTTTGTCGCATCAGCATTCATCGCACGTCTGGGTCTGGCGTTGCGGCTCTCGGAGAACCTCAGCCCCGAGCCGCAGCCGGGGTCATCTCAGCCTCCAGCTTCCACAGCCGCGTTTGAAACGTGCAGCGGCGACGCGGAGTGAGTGAGCAGACTCTGCAGACTCTGCGTAGCGCATCAAGGACGGCCCCAGCCCCTCTGACTTCATGACACACCACGTAGTGTTTACATTTTATTTTGTGCAGATTATGAAGCAGGGATTGGACAGTTCAGCTAGCGGTAAAGGTAATAGTTCCTAAGACATTTATTTTCCGTAACTGAATGTCCTCTTCTGGGTTGCAGGGGGTCAGAAGCCTAGGGGCACAAGGCAGGATGGGGCGCCAACCCATTTCAGAGCACACTCACACCTATGGGCAGATATCCCAGGGAGAACATGCAGACTCCACATATGGAACCAGTGCTAACAACTGCATCACTGCGGCACCCCTTTCCTAGAACAAGTACCATAATAATCTCTTCTTATGCTGATTGGAAGGGCAGGGATTCCCAGTGCTTAGGAGTAACTTGGGTCTCGTTCAACCAAGGATCCAACCAGACTCACCATAGCCAGCACAACTCACCAGGCAAGAACTCCAGTCAGGGAACTGCTCATTCTCCTTTGGTGCCTCCAGGGGGCGCTGTAAGAATGGTGACGTCCCATGGACTCTGACATACTGTATGTACAAGCGACCCTCTCTACACTCTGCCCCCCGGAGTATGACATGTAGCTCAGGTTCCTCCCATTGCTCTGATGAGTTCATTTACCTCTAGTTGATTAGCTGGTGCGTTTTTTTGCCCATCTGACAGCAGTGCGCTTAACTAGAGCAATCTAATTTCGCTACCTGCTCGAGGGGATTAAGGAAGGCCAAAGTAGCAACTCTCGGGTTCTTGTTCCCAACCCACCAGACCAAAGAAAACCTCTCAAGTTATTAATGAACATATTCATGAACCAGCACCTTTAAATAATACATGACATGGAGATGAGGATCGTCTATATCAAAGTGTGTATATGTATCGCCTCTTCAGAGCTTCTCTGGTGTCATTATACAGCTGTACCAGAGCTGAGTGATTCATGCCGATTAGGGCATTGTGTAAGACACCTAATTGTGGCAATGAAACGACAGCTGAGTGCTCAGCAAGCATGCTGTATTGGGGACCTGCAGCACTTAGTCAGCTGACTGCAGCCTGAGCTTCTAGACTCACTGAGTCCATGTTCTCCACTTCTCCGTCCAGCGGCTCCGCACGGTTTGATCTCTGCTCTGGTTACTGTCGATTTCAGATTCTTTACATGAATGTTTCACGCCTCCTCCGGTTAATTGTCATTGATAGTGGCTTTGCTGGGATTTTAAGTCTTTCTTTGTGAAGGTGAAACATCTGCTAGCAGCTGAGGACCAACTCATATGCTCCTAAACAGTCAAGTGTCCTGTGGGTCCACAATATAATATATGTGCTTGTCATACTGTTCCAGAAATGTAAAAATCCGGCCATTTTCTTGCATTGCACTGAATATACAGCAGCCCTTTGCTGCTGTGAAAGGGTCCTGAAATGTGCTGCATTCAGCATATCCTCAATGGTACCACGTAATCTCACGCTGGGCTGGATCGGTTCCTCTCGGTCCTGGGTTCTTATATTTGTTTTGGGCTGGCAGGTCTGATACGACACACATTTCTGACGTCAAGTTTGAGACAAAATAATCCTTATAGATGTGTTCTCTTGGTTGGAAGAACTTGTGGAAAAAGGTCAACTTTGAGTGTTGTGCATTTCTGAAGAACTTTACAGGAATATGTTTGGAGCTGGGTGTGACAATTACGTCAGTAAGAATGTACGACAAGGGTACAGCCTATAGCATGAAAAACAGTGTCTATTTTATATGTCAGGAGACCCAATTAAAGCCTGGAGTCTGAAGACTCAAGACCTTCCTTTTGTTTAATGGTAGTCATTACAGAACCTACAGTCTATAGCACAAGGGTGTGACCCCCTTATTATTGCTTAGATTAGGGTTCCCAACCCCCAATCCATGGTCAAAAATCCACCAGGCCGCAGACCGCTGGGTGTCTTGTGGAGGAGTTCCATAATTTTCTAAAATAAACTATATATGTTACATTTTTTTCTGACTACTCGCATCTGTACGTTCGTTATTATTGTTCATCGCTGTTTGTTTTTATTGGTCATCGCTGTTTGTTGTTATTGGTCATCGCTGTTTGTTCATTGTTATTGGTCATCGCTGTTTGTTGTTATTAGTCATCGCTGTTTGTTGTTATTGGTCATCGCTGTTCGTTGTTATTGGTCATCGCTGTTTGTTCATTGTTATTAGTCATCGCTGTTTGTTGTTAATGGTCATCGCTGTTTGTTCATTGTTATTGGTCATCGCTGTTTGTTCGTTGTTATTGGTCATCGCTGTTTGTTGTTATTGGTCATCACTGTTTGTTCATTGTTATTGGTCATCGCTGTTTGTTCATTGTTATTGGTCATCGCTGTTTGTTGTTATTAGTCATCGCTGTTTGTTGTTATTGGTCATCGCTGTTCGTTGTTATTGGTCATCGCTGTTTGTTCATTGTTATTAGTCATCGCTGTTTGTTGTTATTGGTCATCGCTGTTTGTTGTTATTGGTCATCGCTGTTCGTTGTTATTGGTCATCACTGTTTGTTCGTTGTTATTGGTCATTGCTGTTTGTTGTTAATGGTCATCGCTGTTTGTTCATTGTTATTGGTCATCGCTGTTTGTTCGTTGTTATTGGTCATC
>JABJVO010000050.1:5823585-5833934 GCA_026770805.1 Boulengeromyrus knoepffleri
ATGGTGAGCGTGTGACTGGTGTGTGAGTGAATGAGGAGCGAGTTATGGTGAGCGTGTGACTGGTGTGTGAGTGAATGAGGAGCGAGTGATGGTGAGCGTGTGACTGGTGTGTGAGTGTGCCCTGCGAGGGGTTGCCTCCCTACCCAGTACTGATAGGCTCCAGACCCCCAGCAACCCTGAACAGGACAAGCAGTTTCAGAATTATGGATGGATGGATGGATGGATGCTGGTGGGGGGCGTTAATGAGCAGACTGGTCTTGAATGCGAAGGACAGCACTTCCAGGCTGGTGGAAGCTGACAGGACGTCTCCTGTGAAGCTGCTGAAGTTCCTAACCAATGCGGCTCCTCATCGCTGATTCCAAAAATCCACGAACTCAAAGAATCCGGCGACACCATTTTAAAGGCTTAGAAATCAATAAAACAGCACATTTAGCATAACAACTATTATTACAATAATACATTTGGCTTAAATGTGAACTTGTAAAATATTAAGTAATGTTTTCAATCTGAAGGCCTAAATGCTGTCAGAGCAGGGGTGGTTCAGAAACTACAAAATCCAAACCAAGATTTTGTTTCAACTCAACCGGTTGGTTTGGATGTTGTAGTTTCTGAAGCTGAACTCCTCTGTTTCAGATGGGCAGCGCGGGCCATCTGCTGTACCCCGCAGCCCCTCCCCCGCCTGCTGACCCTCCCCGGCAGGAAGCTGTAACGCCGCTGGGCCTGAGACGGGCCCGAGACGCTGAACATCAGATTAAGGCGCCAGGGCATCTGGCCTCGAACGTGGGATCACACTCACGCCTCAGTGACCGTGTCTCCTGTTTCGGGATTCCATCTCGAGTCGCGTTTATGGGATGGCCCCGTGCCGGACAACGGAATACAGCACAGATTAGTGTCAAACGTCTACATGCCACACCCAACATTTACCAGTGACACCATGCTAGCATTTAGAGGCTAACTGCAAACTTATACTATCGCTTTGATTTAAAATATGAATAAAGAAAATGGTTATTAATGTAAGCTTGCATTTTTCATATAGACTCTTTAAGACAGGGGGCTCGAAATAACATCGGTGTGAGGTGTCATTTAAATCCAAAAAGATGAGCGTAGCAGGCCTAAAATTAGCTTATGGCACCCGAGTGCCTCTGCTGATGGCAATGAAGGCTGTTTCCTTAATCTTTCAGAAGACGGAAACCTACCTAACAATGCTTTCTGGGACATTTTTGGCCCTTCTGAAGCATTGTGGGTAATTGCCTGTTTTTGTGTGCAGTTTGTTTGCTCGCCCAGTTCAGGCACTAGAGCTTGATGTTATCTTGAGAGGAAAAAATTATGAAAAGCTTCCTGTGATGCGATTCCTTTGTGAGAAAAAGACCAGCCGGAACCGGCAATTTGTGCGCGGCCCGACAAAACAAATGTTTTTTTTTGTTCTTGATGAGCCTGAATCTGTTTGAGTCTTCGGCTAGAGTGTCGTAAGGCATTATTAATGCATTACATTCAGAGTCAAAGGCTGAGAATCCGCATAAGGATAGAAAGAGCCGTACATGTCTGTGAGGATGTGGGAGAGGCCGGGGGGGCCGGGGGGGGCGAGGGGTTTAGAGTAAACACAGGCCCTTCTCTACATGGGCGATGAACTTGTAGCTCCAAGCTTTCATCCCAGCTTATATAATTCTTCTCCATCGTGGCTGACCTTGCTTTTCTGAAGCGCAGCTACACCGTGATGCAACTTTTGATTAATTCACATCCCTGGCTGCCGGTATCCGTCTATTTTTGGTGAGTCACCTGTTTGCGGCGCATTATTTCCCTCCCGTCTATGAGCCGCATGACTCTGCAGGATGCGCCTGGGTGCGACGCATCCCCAGCTGCAGACAAGGCCTCGCTAAACTCTTACCCGTCTTTTAGCTAAATGCTAGTGAACCCAGTCTCCGGCTATGCTGTTAGCAGGTAGCCTAATTTGCCTATTGCTTTTACCGAGAATGCTAACCTTAGGGCGATTCTAGGGTTTTTTGTAAAGGAGGGTAGCATTGGCCATAATTCATATTGCGGGACTGACCTTAGCCAATGATATGTTTTGAATTGGTGAGTGACGTGGAGGGGCCACTGCAGGAGCCAATCAGCTTTCAGCTGGGGCCCGTGTGCCCCGCCCCTGCGTTCGTCAGCATTGTGAGGGTGATGCTGTTAGGTACCACACTTGATTACCCGCAGCTTTCTCAGAAAGCAGCAGTACCCTGGGATGGCTCACGAAGTAAAACCATTTAAGGTTTTTATATCTCGAAACCACTATATAATTAAAGCTCTATATCTAAACCTGCTAATATCAGACATCCCAGCTCTCCCAAAATTCTCCATGAAAATGCTCCCAAACCTCCCCCAAATTATATACCCACTATATTTTATATATCCACTACAGAGCTATAACGCCTATAATACACAAATCAGGCTTGTTCATAAGGTGAATAACCACATCTTGTGATTTAAGAGCAATAGCATCTTAAATGCAGGAGGAGCATTATAACGGAGGCACTCGGGAGACGGTGAGCTGTGGTGGGAAGGAGAGGAAACACGAGGCTGGGAGACGGTGAGCTGTGGTGGGAAGGAGAGGAAACACGAGGCTGGGCCGTGAACTACTCAATCAGCCGACGGGCGACTCGACGGCTCGGTGCACCAGGAGCCGCAAAGCTTGGCAGCTGCCTTCTGGACATCCAGGGCGTGAAAAGTGCAGGGACTGTCAGATCTTATTCACAAGTCAGTACTGTTTGTGCCATTTAAGACATAGAATAACAGCATGTGTTGCAGTTAAATGTGATGTGTGACAGTCCCAGAATGCAGGAACAAAGCTTATAGACCTTTCGAACCCAGGGCCTGACTGCTGGGACACTGTCTGAGGAAGGATCTGAGTCCTCTGAGGTTCTTCTGAGGCTAACCGGTCAGCTATTTGCTGTTCCATACAAAGAAGAGCGATATTGTATGACTAGAAGTATTTATGGGCTTGTTTTAACTTTTTTTTCTTTTTTTTTTTGCTGTTCTCAAAACATTAGCATTTATTTAGCAGAAGCTTTTGTCCAAAAGAGCACACATGTGAGGATCAGAGAGCAGAGTCGATCGTGGCCCCCCCGGGTCCATGTGATATGTTTCCGAGAAAGTGACTGTGACCTTAGTCTGTTTTGGACATTTAACAAATGTTCTTCCTTGGATTATATGAGGCCTAAGTGAGTTTCAGTTCCTAATACTGTAAGATATGAGGAAGCCTGACTTAAGGTCATTGGTGGGGTCATCCCTAAAATAACAAAAAATGTGCTGAGTTTTGGAAATTTGCTCTTCAATTACAGGTTAAGGGCCCAATGTCAACACAGAATACAAAATGATAATAGCACTTAAAGTATTAGGATCTTCCCTGTATTGGTACTATAGGTATGTCTGAATACTAGTTATCTATCTAGTTATCTAACCAGTTCACCCTGGTTACCTTGACTATGCAATCATGCATGAAGCTGGTAAGATGAAGGTCTGGTTGTTCACTTACATTCATAGTTTCCCTTCTTTTAAAACGTAAAAGTGTGACGCTCTGGGTCTCATTTCCTCTCTGATTTCCTGGGTCCTCACAGCCTTTGCTCCGTCCACATCAGGATTTAGCAGCACAACAAACTCACCCGTTTATGAATATGGCACTCATATCGGCAGGTGATGGCTCTCGGTCCTCTTCAGCCAGTCCTTCATCCCTCCGGTCCTGCTGTCACGCCTCTCAGCTCCCCACTCGAGCCACCGTTAAAGGATCAGCTTGGGAGGGGCCTCGTCCAAGATGCACTCCATTAGACCTGTGGAACCTTCCTGTAATCGGCCTTAACGGAAGAGGCGGCTTTTAAACCGTCTCTCTGATGTTTTACTCTGCTGCTGTCTGAGACCCTTCTGTCGCTGTGACTGTCTGTCACATCTGTCGTAAACGTCACAGGCTGTCTTTGTCATGGCTGATGGGGCAGTAATTCCTGTCAGGCTGTCAATAGACCACATGTAATATCAGCTATCAATACATCATGGATCCTGCAATTAATAAGCCATGAAGCTCATGTCACTAATAAACAGATGGTTTATTTATTTCATGCTTTTTTCCCATCACCTTCTTTCCCCCCAAGTCCCTTTTACACCCCTATGGCTGTCAGGCGCTGCCAATTAGCCCCAGACATTTATAGCTGCCGCCTGTAGGGGGCAATATAGAGGGCTAAACCTGCTCATGCGGCTCAATTCGACGGTCAAATGACAATTAAAGCACGAATCGCCAATGTCGTTTGCACGATGCATTCAAACTTGACACTTAACGTTACAAAGACGTCAATTATTTCCGTTGGCGAGTAATGCTCAAACACAAACTACTGTTTTTTTATATATATAAAAATAGGTTGTTTCACTCCTCATACTGTATGACACTGAGATAGATTGCAGCTGTATAACGACGGCTTGGCGTGTCCTGTGTATAGCACCCTGTGTGTCTCCTGCTGCCATATTCATGCTGTTGACAGGTTTGGAGCCTCCTGACGCGGGTGACGGATACCTGCGGCCCGATAATCACCTCCCACGCAGCTGTCTCTCGTGCCCGTGGCGTCACTCAGGAAATTAGCTATTGATCGGAGTTACGGACAAAAAGGCAGTAAATGAGTTTCACTTCATTTATTCATACTGTAACTGTGTTTGTGCTTTGAAAGCAACACGTATTTTTTCAGCGTAGTATTCAGTAGGTGGGGCAAGGTGGTCAGTGCTGCAGTGTCCCACCCCCAGGGCTCTGGGTTCGATTTCTGCCTCTGTGCTGTGGAATTTGTATGCAGGTGGGGGGTTCAGCCCACTGCAACCCTGTACTAGATAAGCAGGGTGGAAGGAATGACCAAAGAAAAACAAAATAGGTCATTCAGTCTGATGAATATAACAGCCAAGTTGGTGTGTCGTTTAGAGATATGGACGATGCACAGCTGCAATAATTTAGAGGGTCTTTTTAGGTAGCCTTCACGTCTGTCGCATGATTTTTGTTCTGACATCCATCAGACATTGATTGGAAATCCCTTTAGAAATTTTCTGAAGGTAGAAATTCCTCTAAATTGAATAACTTTCTGAATATTTATCTCAATATTTGCACGTCATTTGGGTGAAACGTAAACATTAGAAACCTGAACTTTCATTGTTTTTACAGAATGTGTTTTTTTTCCCATGACAAGCCAGCTGTCACTTGTTTAGTGACAGCCTGTTCAGGTCCCCCTCCTTCCCCTCTATGTCCACCCCCCTCCTCACACCTGGCAGACTAAGAGCATCCCCACCGGAGACATTTACATTACAGCAGGACAAGCTGGTGTCTTTCTAAGCTGAGTGGATCTTTGTGGTCAGGCTTACAGCAGAGGATCTATGTGAGACAGCCGCACCCCCCACAACTCCCGTTTGTAATCTGTTTCTGCAGTTTCTTATATAATAATATGCATAAAAATGATTAATAACTAATAAATCTCGTACTCATAAAGTGCTCTCCTATCCATTAAGCCATTAAATATAGATTAGTAACCATAGATGTCCAAAAAAATCTGCAGTGTCCAGGTGAAGAGCCAGTTAATGTAACATGTGATGTGTAATTTACGGGGGCAGCCGCTGGTGGGTACTGTCCAGGTGAAGAGCCAGTCAATGTAACATGTGATGTGTAATTTACGGGGGCAGCCGCTGGTGGGTCCTGTCCAGGTGAAGAGCCAGTTAATGTAACATGTGATGTGTAATTTACGGGGGCAGCCGCTGGTGGGTACTGTCCAGGTGAAGAGCCAGTCAATGTAACATGTGATGTGTAATTTACGGGGGCAGCCGCTGGTGGGTCCTGTCCAGGTGAAGAGCCAGTTAATGTAACATATGATGTGTAATTTACAGGGGAAGCCGCTGGTGGGTACTGTCCAGGTGAAGAGCCAGTTAATGTAACATGTGATGTGTAATTTATGGGGGCAGCCGCTGGTGGGTACTGTCCAGTCGCCCTTTTGAAATGTTGCAGTTCAGTCAGCTGCTTGAAAGAGTCCTTTTCATGTTGTTTCCCAGCTACATCTAAAGCCAGTGCAGGAGGGTTGAAATGCCCCAGTGCCAAACCACCAAGCACTAAGACTGATCATTCCTGCACTGTATTCCTTACAAAGGGCTTCTTTGCCAGGATAATGCTGTGTGCACATCGCCTGGGCTTTTCCTTACAAAGGGCTTCTTTGCCAGGATAATGCTGTGTGCACATTGCCTGGGCTTTTCCTTACAAGGGGTTTCTTTGCCAGGATAATGCTGTGTGCACATCGCCTGGGCTTTTCCTTATAAGGGGTTTCTTTGCCAGGATAATGCTGTGTGCACATCGCCTGGGCTTTTCCTTACAAGGGGTTTCTTTGCCAGGATAATGCTGTGTGCACATCGCCTGGGCTTTTCCTTACAAAGGGTTTCTTTGCCAGGATAATTCTGTGTGCACATCGCCTGGGCTTTTCCTCCAGGGCATCCCGAACAAGCCGGTGTCAGACATTATGTCACCACAAGCGCGAGAATCAACAGCAAGGAGAAATATCAGCCCTTTCATTACCTTTTCATCTTCAATGAATAAACTGGAATCTCAAGTACTTTTTTCCAATCAAGTGGTTTAGATCAAAGTTCATAGAAGTGGCCGTTGATGATTTCAATATGGATTCTAAAACTCAGTAGCATAAGAGCTGGTACAATGATTCAGCATGTTGAAATATCAAGTAAAACAGATTTACTGGTTATTTTACAGGGTGAATTGTCACCCAATGACCCTAACCAAGATAACTGGTAAGGAGATGGCTGGCTGGATGGATGGATGGATGGTTAGTGGGACCAGATGTATTTGACCTTAATGTCCTCCAAATATTAGCCAAATAAGAGCTGGTACACGTTTTTAGGGGGGTCATTGGGGGGGGGGTGCCCTGCATGTTGTCAGGGGGCACTGCCCCCCCCCCCACCCCGCCCAAAACGCCTCTGATCCTAATAGCCTGAAACTTTCCAATAAACCTGCAGTATTGACAGCTGAGTGGAAATGCAAACACACGGGGGGGCAGTAGCAGGCTAAGAGCTGTTCCTCTGAGCACTCAGAGCATCTATCAGCAGGTAGACAGAAGCTCCGCATAATGCCTGGCTGTCAGAGTCTCCTTCTGCACTCTCCGCATTACGCAGACTCAGCCTTTTCTGCAACACTCAACTGTTCTCCTATAAAATGGTTGACTTATGGCTGATTGGATGTTAAACTGTTTTAGTGGAGCAACCTGTACCTTTCACCACACGGTTTACATGATTAAACATTCAATAGGCATTTTCTTGGGATTTTCCAGTTCCTGAACATCCTCTCAGTTACTATTGGAGAAGGTGCTAAAATGGCCATTCTGTAAAATGGTGAGGACTGCTCTCACTGGCAGAGGTGGACATTTCAGGTTCAGAAAGTAAAAAGCCAGAACAAGATTTTGTTTCAACCAACCAGTTGAGTACTATGTGACTGTGACTGTGACTCTTTGGCTCTGTCCGAATTCAGCGGCTACATCCTTCGAAGGACGCGGTCTGTGTAGCCTTTGTAGGCTGCATCCTTCGAAGGACGCGGTCTGTGTAGCCTTTGTAGGCTGCATCCTTCGAAGGACGCGGTCTGTAGCCTTTGTAGGCTGCATCCTTCGAAGGACGCGGTCTGTGTAGCCTTTGTAGGCTGCATCCTTCGAAGGACGCGGTCTTTGTAGCCTTTGTAGGCTGCATCCTGCAAAGGTTCACGTTATGAAGCTTGGGCTATTTTGAGCTGCAAAGGATCCAGTGGATGGATGCTTTGCAACTCTGCAAAAGGAGGGCGCATTTCTAGATCGGATTTGAAGGAGCCTTCGAAATGGGACGGCCTTTTCACACTGCAGCCTTTTCACACTGCAGCCTTAGGAGGGCACAGCCCCTAAATTCGAACACAGCCTTTATGTTCACCTGCCTGGTTGAAACAAAATCTTGGTCTAGATTTTTGCTTTCTGGCCCTGAACTGTCCACCTCTGCTCACTGGTCCAGAATCAGTTAATGCCGCAGAGCAAAGGGAGCCTTAGGTTCCCCTCAGTGTCAATGGAAGATTCCACAGCAACCATCTGTCTTCCTTTTGGAGTGTGGGAGAAGCACTTGAAGCCTTGACACAGCAGGAGAATTAAACACCCCCCCCCCTCCCCCCCCCCGAGTGCGCTCTGCAGTAGCTATCATTCTCCACGGCCGACAGTGCACAGTACAGCGGTCAGTGAGCATTCCAGCTCACAGCCAGGAGACAGGCTGTCCCGCTGATGTCACAGCGAAGGCCCCGAGCCGTGTTAGGTGCCCCAGCAAATGCCTGTATGGCTGTGCGAGTAGATTTGCCAGCACTATGAATCTCGAGGTCATTATTCTTGCTTGCAGTGTCCCTCGAGAGGCTCTCCTAGCCGTTCACTGTAACATTCCAGCGATTTAGGAGTCAGTTTTCCTTCTGAAATATAAATATTTCATGAACACTGCCCGGACCCCTTTTCCCCTTTGGGTGAGATCATGTGACTCTATTTCTGAAACACACACTTCTGTTAAATTGAATAATATGGCCTCTCCTGGAAAATCACCCAGCTGTTTGATACACACAATAGTATCTTCAACAGCACAAGGCGTCTCAAATCATAAAAATGTTCATTCACAGTGTGATCTAACAGGGGATGGCTCAGCATTCACACTGTTTATCACAATCAGTGGTCCCATTATTCATTGCTATTAAACTTGTTGTTCATAGTTTTATATTCATAGTTATACCACAGAATAGCACTTGCAAATAAAGGTTAGATTGTCATAATAAATCAGATGAAAAAGTATGTTTCTTTAATATCTGACTTTTCTATGGACTGTACAGCATGATTCCTCTTTTGATAGTCTATTCAGAAACAGGCCCAGGCCTCATTCATGACTATTGTGATGTGGCCTTAGAGTGCATGTGGCTAACAGGCTCTGTGTGATGACAGCCTCAGCCCAGGAGTGTAGATGGAGTCGACTGGAGGCCACTTCATAAGCACATGGGAGTTCATGCTCATCTATGATCTGTTTCATTGTCGGCTTTCTTATTATAGTATTATTAATCTTATGATTTAACATAAACTCACCACATTAATCATGCATGGAACTTAAGGATTTTCGCTACTAGCCAACTGGGCTAGTTCCGAAAAAAAAAAAAAAAATGTAGTCCCAGATGCATTTTTAGTTTTTTGATAACCTGCAGGCTAAAGTTGGACTCAGTTGAGCTTCATTTTCAGCCCTGAGGCTAATGCTGCCCCCCAGAATTGTTCCTATGTGAATCTGTCTTTAATTTCATATTCTGATTTGTTGAAATTGCACATAAATTCTGCTATATGAATGATCTCTTTCACTGGTTGTCAATCTGTGATCTTGTAACTCTGCTGATCTGTTTTGAGTACAGGTTTACCGGTGAGCGTTTTTTTTTTTTTGTGTGTGTATCACCGTGTTTCCCAATTCCTAGCCCACATTTTTCTGCTCCCTCCCAGCTCTACAAAAATATGAATTGTCTGGGAGGGAGCAAAAACATGGACTGTCTAGGGTAGGGAGCTGGGAGGGAGCAAAAACATGGACCGTCTAGGGTAGGGAGCTGGGAGGGAGCAAAAACATGGACCGTCTAGGGTAGGCAGCTGGGAGGGAGCAAAAACATGGATTGTCTAGGGTAGGGAGCTGGGAGGGAGCAAAAACATGGACCGTCTAGGGTAGGGAGCTGGGAGGGAGCAAAAATTGTCTGGGGGTGTCATTAATGCACTATGCCTTCTCTACCCCTCAGTTCCACACACAAGCTGACTAATGAGCGTTGGATATTGATGTGTTTTTGACAGCTGGTTCACTGAAGGCGTAAGTTCTACTTCGTGTTTACAGGGATCGACTAATGCTTTCCTGTAATAGACCCAGGGAAGCTACCTTGGATCTTTGTGCATGAGCACTGAGCTAGATTCATATTCTCATCCAGCATATCTGCCCCGGGGCCAGAACCCTTTTGCCACGAGGGCTGTGTGTTACACATGTGGAGGTGCACAGCAGAACTCAGTCTCCGCTCACCTCCAAGTAAATATTTTAGCAGTCAAGTGTTTTGACGGTTTCATTTACTATTCAGTATTAAACTAGATTTAATATTAACAGGGAATTAATAAATCTCAGTTCCGCTTGCTATTTATGTATTTTTACAATCTCCACACTTGGCTGTGGCATGGAGGCGCAGTGGTTATCAGTGTTGCCCCGTATCCCTGGGACCAGCGTTCACGTCTCTGGCATGGAGGCGCAGTGGTTATCAGTGTTGCCCCGTATCCCTGGGACCAGCGTTCACGTCTCTGGCATGG
>JABJVO010000050.1:5839047-5856543 GCA_026770805.1 Boulengeromyrus knoepffleri
GAAATGAATGAGCGGTCCCCATAAGGATATGTATACCCTACGTGTGTGTGTGTGTGTGTGTGTGTGTGTGTGTGTGTTTGTGGGCTGGTATCCCATGTCAGCTGCACCCTGTATCAGCCATACTATAAACTCATTATTAAAAAACATGTTATTTAGCACATGCTCTGATCCAAAGCAATGAACAGTTGAGGCAGTAGGGTCAGCCGCTCCCTTGAGTAACAGGATGATAAGGGCCTTGCTTAAGGACTCCACAGTGAAATCAATCTGCCAGCCACAGAATCTGAAGCCGCATCCATCAGCTCACAGGCACAGAGTCTTAATCCACTGAGCCACACAGCAACCCAAAGGGTCTGATGCTCTACTGACTGGTCAGGGGATTGACTGCTCAATCTATATCCACCTGAAATTTTTTTGGTAACACTTTACTTGAAGCTCTCATCTATAATCCACTATAGATACCGTCATAATGCATTATAATGGTCAGTATGAGAATTAATAAAGCATTACTGCATCTTTTATTGACAGTCATAAGGCATTATAGTGTTGATTATAACCCTTCATATGCTC
Source organism: Boulengeromyrus knoepffleri (assembly GCA_026770805.1). NCBI lineage: Eukaryota > Metazoa > Chordata > Actinopteri > Osteoglossiformes > Mormyridae > Boulengeromyrus > Boulengeromyrus knoepffleri. The sequence goes on from JABJVO010000050.1 coordinate 5,839,615, forward strand.
CATTGAAGCTCTCATCTGTAATGTACTATAGATACCTTCATAATGCATTGTAATGGTCGGTATAAGCATTAAGGATGCTTTGTACTGCATTATAAAAGTATAGGTAGTGCATTACAGATGAGAGCTTCATAAAGCATTCGTAATGCGTAATACACATGGCTATAATGTGTTATGCCTTTTTGTAAATATTTATAGCCATGTTTATAATGCTTTATGAATGCATTATAATGTGTTATGAATGTGTTCATATATTCTTATAGACACCCCTGGATCATGGTAACACATTCAGTGTCACTCTTTCTTTTTCTATATCCGACTGCATTTATTTCATTTCTATTCAATTTCAGTTCATTTTCAACCATGACATTTCGATTACTGCTTTGCTTAGAGATGCTTTGATAATGTCTTGCACATTGACATGCTTTATGTTTACTGAGACTCTTACACGCCTTTTTGCCCGGTGTTGGTTCCTATTTTTTATACGTCACACTCTCACACTGAGATTTCACAAACAACAGAGACTTTGTGAGAATCGAGAATGAACCCAGTTAGTCCTCCTGTCAGAACCGACAGATAAAGCCTTCAAAAGATATTCTGCTAGTGGGGTTAAGGGACAATCTTTGCAGTAGGGCATTTATTAATATTTCACAGTCTTCCATTACTCTCCGTGTCACAGGGAAATGATCTCAAGGGGATCTGGAGAAATGAAATGGTCTGCAAGGCCAGACCAGACTCTGGATTTCATCACCCCTGCCTGCGTCTGAGATCCGCTCCAGCCCCTGAAGTGAGGAAGGTCTCCATGATTTTGCATTTTAGTCAGACTGTTGTTTTTGTGCTTAAGAATTGCTGGCACTCTCGTCATGACGAAGACCCCAGCCTGAAGAGTCGACACGCAATGATAGATGGTAACCAATTATCCTGGCGTGGGTGTTTAATTGTTGGCTGCGTTCTTATGTCCCCAAGGTCGTGTAATTTCTCATCATCACTGGGATGTCCTGCCCAATTTGCAGTGACGTTTAAGATGCATGTAACTGCATGCAGACAGTCCTACTAAAAGTAATAGGACGGGAATTGCGCTACAGCAAATAAACAGAGCCAAATTGCTTTTGGCCTTAATAACTCTCAGGTTGCGTCATAGGATCTTTCCTCCTTTCCAGTCCGTGCTGCACTCCTCCCAGGCCCTGGCAAAGAGGACCAACCTTACCTTAATGTTGCATGCCTGTGTTTCTCCAGGATGGATAAACCTCTGATCACTGCAGCGTTCTCGCATTCGCACGCTTCTCAGGGTCGCATATCTGAGTATACAGGATTCAGGCTGTGAATCACTGCTATCCTCTCGGCTTGCTAGACACGCTCACTGGCTGCTGATTACACCTGAATGGTCCTTTATAAAGAAAAAAAACAGTACCTTCCCTATGCTTCGCCACTTGTTATTGCTTTTGATGTCTTTGAGATTGTATGGTAATATACAGCTGAAAAGCTTCACTGCCACTGATCTCTTTCAGTGACATACTGGGAACCTTTTAGCAGCCAACAGCCTGATTCTAGAGGCACTTGCAGTCGTGTTGCCCCTAACAGCAGCTCCCAATATGGAGTCACATATTCTCATATCGGTAAAATAAACCGAACGTCTGACCCCTTTTTGTGGATTTTGGGCAGAAAGGAGGGACTAGGCTTTGATTATCTGCGGCTGCTGCTGATCCAAGCACCTGTTTGAGGAGTCTTTCCTTGGTTTATGGGACTAAAATGCCTGAAAATGACAAAGATCCACGTCCCTGGACTCCCAGTGAATGGAAGATGCTTTCCTTCGTCATAGTGCCTGTATTTACAGAGGCAGGGTGCAGGTGCGCGTCCATAATAAATGATTAAATTAATAAATGATTAAATTAAATAAGGTAAAGTCTGCACTAGCCTTCACTATTCCAAACCAAAAGCATGATGGCTGTAATTGCTATGACAAACTGAAAATTTCAGGAGAAAAATGTATTTCATGAATTCATGACTATTCCGCATCCATTTATTAATTAATATAAATGTAGTTGCTCCTACAGTTTATTTAAATGGGGCCAATTTATGTGCAATTTGCAAGCATATTAAAGTTATTAAAGAGAGCCTGGATAATTAAAAAATGGCAGTCATTGTAAAAATAACACATGTGTGGTATTAGTAGATTGCCCTTGTAGGAACAATAGGATAAGCAGGTACGGAAGACGAACGGACAGATGGATGGATGGATGGATGGATGTTCTTAATTAATAGAAGATGAAAAGTAATGATGAGTCTAAAGTTGGGGAACAGAATACCAGCTGGGAAACCATGAGAACATCCTTAGTTTGGATTTTATGCCTGTAGACACCTGTAAAATATGATCATGTGTTTATGATGCTCTGCACTGTTTAGAAAATGCACCATTACAAATACTCCACATTGGATAGCTGAGATGTTAATAAAAGTCTGTCTGTGAGCGTCTCTCCTGCGGTGTAAGGACACGGTGTAGAGGGCTCCATGGTTACAGACTAGCAGAGAAACATCCCAGTGATGTTCAAAGATGAATGACTCACAGGGAGACAATTACTTGCTTTGTGATCAGATTGAAACAGGCACTCTGTTAAATTACCATCCGCTAATTAAAGACACAAATTTGGAAAGTTGGAAAATCGGATGAAAACCATTTAAATTGGAGATGGATTTGGTGCCTTGTTCTGAATTAGTGTTTCGACGTGATAAGCTATGAAACTGGACTTGGCAGTTCACTGATATGCTCAGGGTGACTTTCTCTTTATTCAGGCAGAGGACAAGAGAAGGATCTGTTGTAATGCATCTGAAGTGGTTTCCACTTGTGACTTAAGGATAGGTCGGCTTATGAGCCATAAATCTGCCTCCAGTCACCTCCTCAGAGACTTTTTTAAACCTAAATGGGCATAACTATAGATGGCTTTACCTTACATTAAGGCCCTTGTCCAATGTTTTCGTGCAGTCTACAATGCTCACATTTACTTACACACTCTGGCCCTTCCTGTCAAGTTGTCGCTCACAAGTCACGACTAAGGCTGTGTCCAAAATCGCATACTAAGTAGTAGGCAAAATATAGTATGCGACGTGAGCAGTGTGTCTGAATCCACAGTATGGATGAGACAGTAGGCGACCCCTACTAGATGAAAGTACATTCTGCAAAATTCCAAAGTGTGCCATCGATGGACCCTACGCGATGGACCCTCCGCGATGGACCCTCCGCTATCCCACAAGGCCGCTGGAGCTGCGACCAGAGATGAAGAATGTCACTTATTCAGACATTTGTGTCGAGATGGCAGGAGGAATTTTTTGAAATGTCAGTAGAAAACAATATCTGGTTATATAAATTGACTCGAACATGTAACTTTTTTCATTGATAGTTTGTAGCAGTTTCTAATTTTCACAGAAGTAAAAGCTACGCCATTGGTAAACATCCAGGTCAGATAATATGCAATACAGTGACTGCAGTATGTCCAAGGACATGTGTACTGTTCTCATGCACACATGCAGTACATACTACCTTAACAGCTGAGTAGGCATCTACCTAAAATCAGTACATACTGTGTAAGTATTCAGTTTCAGACGCACCCTAAGTGATCCAAACGGCTGCAGTCACATGACCAGACAGATCCATCCGCTGCCTTGTAACTGTCACCACCAAGCATCACGAGGTAATCATGCTCTACTGTGTGGGTGTCTTCGGGCCAAAAAAATAGTGCTCTTGTTTTTTTTCTGAGGGATTCTCAGTCATTTTCACTTTTGATGTTGAAAATGCTCGCAGTAAACAAGACTCGAGGAAGCTCCGTTTTCTGCTGCAAGGTGGAAAAAAAAATCCTGATTCCCTTGAATGTTTTACATGAGAACATGTACACGGGAAATACTGAATCCGTCCACCACACTGTTTCCGATTTAACCATTTAATAAGGATGAAACCATTACAATGATCTGATCTAGCAGCATAGAGATCCATTGTCTTATCTTACCAAAGTCTCAAAAGCGAGCGCATGTACTGTGATTAAAATCATGAGAGTTTTAAACACTGGCCTTCACATCCCAAGCACGTTCTAAGCAGTAATAAACTCAGACCAGAAACTCTGTTAAATGAGGCATCTTGTGCAGATAGCAGCATTCATTTTGCAGTCTTAGTGATCCCAAGAGAACTAACAGTGCTGATTGTTTAGGGGCTGAGACCCAGCGCCTGTGGAAGCGAGAGTGGGGCGTGCACCACGTGACTCAGACACCAGACGGACTTATCATATAAAATCACTTTATTGTTTTTTTTGTCTGGTGTGCGATGATTACACCATTGAATGACCTGTCTGGATGGCATGCGGTGAAAGCTCACAGGCAGTTTAAACACAGAAGACGCACAGAGGATTCTTACAAAACTGGCCGCAGGAGTGCACCATGCATGCTTGTGAGTGTAAACAGGAGAGAGTTAGAGAGAGAGAGAGAGAGAGCAATACAAAATGAAGCACAAACTACACATTTTTTTTTTTTTCAAACGGGCACCAAGGACAGAAACATTTACACACGGAAAAAATACACCTGTCTTCTAAACATATAGGGGAACATTTATGGACATCGCAGTGAAACAGTAGACGTTACATTCAGGGCACAGCAAGGGAACATTTTGGTGTCAGTGGTCTGCTTCGTTATGATGGTTTCGGGGATCTGGACTTTAGGTCCTGGTTTAAAATGTAAGATGCTCGTGGACTAAATGGGCTGAATCCCCTGCTAGAGAAACAGCCAGGAATAAACACTGTCGTGACATTTCCCATCCGTCGGCTAAGCAGGCAGTGACCGTCATGCCTGTGGTGGGTTGATGTCTGTTAGGCTTTTTGGGAGAAGCTTTAAAACTTAAAAAAAAGATGTCACACGGATGACCGCCCACTGACAACAGACTTTTAAAGTCTCACGGAAACAGTCGGAAGATGCCGGGACAAACTTCTGGTTGTCTCAAAAAAGTAAAATCTTGTTTGTGATGTAAGGACACACTGTACAGTGCTTCACTGTGACATTACTCATTTATTTAAGTCATTTATTTAAGTCACTTAAAATAAATGTTCATTTTCCATTCAGTTCTAAAAAAAAGACGAGTGAGTAATGTGCACAACACAAAACTTGAGGGTGTTTCTTGGTCGATATCCGTGAGTTATGGAGGTTGAATAAAAAGATCAATGACAAACGGAACAAAAATGTGACTAGCGCATAACATCAAGCACTCCTGAAGTTTTACAAACCACTCATAACTGTACTTATTTCTATAATAAGCAAAAATCAGGATGAACGTTTGGTGGATGGATGGATGGATGGATGGATGAAAATACCAACTTAATTATGTCTATGAAGACTATACTGCCAGACTCTCAGTTATGCAATATAATTCCAGAGAATTTTTATATAATACATCCATCAATCTATCCTGAATCCTATCAAAAGGCACAAGTTACAGAAGCAACCTAGACAGGATCTCAGTCCATTGAAGACCACACACGCACACCACTGATAATAGAGAGTCACCATTTTCCATAACTGCAAAAGTAATCGATTACAAAAAATTCTGATCGATGATTAGATATAAACAATGCCATTCACTGAAGCAGGACCAAAGTAGGTGCCTGTGATTTTATCTGCACAATTTCATGCATTGTGTGCAAACTAAAATGGATGTAATAAATATTTAAAGACTAACATTAAATATCCATACATGTGTGATTTCCAGAACATGGAGTCACTCCTGGGAGTCACGCCTCACCCTGGATGGGATGAACACGAACCAGGCGCATGTTTAATAATCTCAGATGAAATGGGGCGTCACCGTTACCAGTCTGAAAGCAAGCAGAAAGTGGGTGGGAGAATGACCCCCTAACCCGAGTCAGGAAGGACACTGAGCTGCTCCAGGTTTTACAAACTACTTTAGAACTGAAAGACTCCCGTACTCAGCTAAACTGTTTGGTTCATGTTGTACTTTTACTGGTTTATTTCCTTGATTGAAAGATTCGTCCAGCTGCTTCACATTAACATTAGTGACACATGCATGATTGTAGGAGACTGACCAATCAGCACGCAGCAAGGACTCAGTGCTAAAGTGAAATCCTTTAGGTTGAAATGGTAGTTTACAAGCCCTGTTGTAGCTCATAGTGTCCCTCCTGCCAGGGAGTAGGTCAGCCGAGGTGGTACAGGGTGGAAAGGGATGCTCGCTCACCCGTTTGAGGGGGGAGATCTTTCCATAGAACAGTGTCTACATTCCGTGTTATGATGGTTCGTACAGAATGTTGGAAATACAAATAAAAATGTTTGCCAGCATTTTTACTTTGCATTGATTTATGCCTAAAGGTATCATGATAATGGTGCGATTTCACAGAAAATTAGTGCCTATTCATCACTGTTACTCTTTTCTACTTCATATATTTAATATATTTAATGAATTTCATATAATCTGCCTTGTCATGGCATTATAAAGCTTTACTAAATGTTCCTTTGATTTGATTTTGTCGAGTTTAAATGACCCTGCACCATTTTCTCCAGTGCTGGATGTTAAGGGGATAGACGATGCTTTGCACTGGCATGCAGTAAGACTATACAACACCTAGGTACAAACTGGAAGATGGTTCTTACATGGAATATGTCCACCGGAATCCATTCGGACGGATATGGGAAGAGCCCCCCAAGAATGATGAGCAAATTCATTTTATTCATGCGTCATCGCGCAAAACAAAGAGGGTATGAAATTAACAAACGATGGCGAGATTAACAGAAACGTGACAGAGCCGCTACAGAGGCACAACCGAATAACGCAAACAGGTCAACGCATTTCCACCATGAAACCCGCTGACATCATACACATAAACGTCTTCTTTACACTCATCCAGAGCACAAATGGCACCCACGCGGACTCCCATACATAAACTCACTGCAAGTAACATTCATTTCGTTATTTCCACCTCTAAATCTATAACGATCAAAGTTCCGCCATTAATAAAGACGTACATAATGAGCCCCACAGTCCCAAAGTATCGATCATCCATGACAGGAAGACAACCCTGAAATGCTAATTACCCATTTTTCTACGTAACAAGCTTAACTCACACAAAAAAACAGTCCATTATTGCTGATTAAGGGTTACATTCTCTCATAATTAAGCAACTGCTAAAGGGCGGCTTCAGAAGAAATTATATTGCACCATCATCTGTTTCTGTAACGTCTGAGTCGAAATAGACTTCAGACTAAATCAGAGGTCTCCTAATAAATAGCAACTATTTACATTTATGAAAATGATAAAAAGGGATAAAATGTGTCATTTTTGATTGCTGAAGTGGCATCTTCCTGTTTGCACTCGGACAGCCGTTTAAAGGACGGTGTTTATGACAGAAATCTCGCGCATCTGAGACGTGAAGGACAGTCCTTAATGGATGTGATTAATGCACGTTAATGTGCCCCTGTTACTCTGGCCCTGACCAGACACAGACTTCCAGGGCCAGAATTATTGCCTTAAGTCCTCTTGGAATTTGCCCCAAAATAGAAAACGAAGGGGGGAGAGTACAGCTGTCGACAATGGGCCCATTCGTCGCCATTTGCTTGTGAAACCTTAGAGTAAATGTAACGTCTGGCGAGCAGTCATGTGTCCCACTGTATGTGTGATGGGGGGGGGGCAGCTATGGGCCAATTGATGCACAAAATGGAGGTTCATATTTATATATTTATATATATTTATATATAAATATTATAAACGGCAAAAATTAGGTAAAAGTATGGCTTATACTCTGAGCTGTTTGTACATGTATTGTCATTGTAATTGTTTCTCTAAACCAGAGGATATTTACAAATAAACAGCTGAAGGATGTGTAAGTTATAAATTTGATCTACACGCTAAGTCTCTAGGCTGGGTGGGGAGTCTGTGGTAGGAATGGGAACACAAGCGGCTGCCTGGGGGGGTGTGGGGTGGGGGGTGCTATTACTTCTTGAACATGTCCTGCAGAGGCCCGGGGAGGTATTTCATGACCGAGTCCATAATGCTTTCCTCTTCCTCCTCGGCGTCACCGCAGCCCTTGGGGACGGCCTGCTTGGGCCGGGTCAGGCTCCCTTCGGTGGGCTCCATGGCTGCCTGGGCTTCCGCCTCAGGCTCCTCCCGCTTCTTGATGCCGTACTGGAAGGAGAGGCGCAGTCACACACCTCTGCCACAGCGGCCCCCGGGGGCAGGCCATACTTCACAGCAGAGCCTAGCAGTTCCCTTAGCTTCCAGGGTGCAAATGGGGGCGGGGCTACAGGGGCACTCATCCCAGCTGAAAGCTGATTGGTCACGGGAGTGCCCCACCCCTGTCACTCACCGATTCAAATCATTTCATTGGCAAATGATAAGGTTGGCCCCTCTTTATGAATTACTGGCCCTCGTATGCCTCCTTCACCTTAGAAAATCCTTGAGTCACCCTTGTTTATTTTAGGAAGGGCTATTTATGTGACTATGACCATATCAAGGGCCACGCAACATTTTTATAGCTTCAGATATTTATTCTTTTGCCCCAAACCAGCAGGCCAGAAGGCACCCAGGGGTGGTGAATCAAAAACCTAGAAACCTTAAGAGGAATAAAAACATCAAAACATAACTCATCTCCATCACTCTGGAAGTTTATGAACTATCACCACATCGTTCCCTGATACTGTGCTGCTCGAGACTCATTCCTGTAAATCGCCTTTTACACGGTGGTGTGTGCAGGCAGGGGACAACAAAGGTCACCCTGTTAACATGGACGCCCAGTACTGAGCGACCGTGGTTCGTAATGGATGTTCTGCGGCAGTTCAGACTATAAAGGGAGGTCTGTGCTAATGATAGCATTTGGTATGAACACCCGGTCACCACCGTGTTTCCATATGTAACTCTGAGTACGTGAATAGTGGACACACCCCTGCCGTTCTTTCACTCTTTTCAGTGTTATTCTCACTGTCGAGCACAGAAAAAGCCACGTAATACTCCACCATTTTGTTGAATGTAAACCTTACACAGATGAGGAGAGAAAATACTTTACAGTACTGACTGTAAATCTCACCATGTGATGCACCCTAATAATAAGCCACAGTGTTTAGTCTTCACACCGTGGCATGAGCCTTAATGCCTTGTTGACGGATACAAATACATAGTGCATAGTATCATTATTGCGCATTAATCCTAATAGCTTGATAAATGAGTACAGAGCCCACAAGGGGTCATATTCATGTCAAAATCTGACATCTACGAATTCTTTAAATATGCTGACGTTGTGTTGCCCTTGTCCAATTGCGTGCACATCATTTTCCCGTATTTCCAGCACCTGTCAACTATCTTGTATTACAGGACCCAACAGCGCCAGTGTTCCTAGGTTACCCACATGTCTGGTGGCATTTTCGCCACGTTATAAATAAAGTCTTATGTACAAAGTTAGACATGCAAGGGAGGCTGAGTTAACTTATGGCAAAAATGTGGAATATTAAGGATTCTCAACCATCGTGGGTGACAAAAAAAATGAACAGCGAGGCGGATATGTTTTAAAACTTATACTCTGTGACAGAATGAGGCTTCCATTAGTGGTACGACAGTCACATCCTTCACAATTCATCTAAACAGTGTCTATCACCTAAATCGCTCCACTTCCAACATGGTCTCCTTGGAAATCTGACTTCTATGTGTTTTATTCAAGGTGACCTACATAATTTAAGTAACTCTCATAAGACCTAGCTCAGGTGTTAAACATTTATTTTTAAAAGTGGTTTTGCGAAGCTTAACTTCACTGTAATTACATTTTTGTTCGATAATGGAGAATGTTAAATTATACAGTATATCTGGCCAAAGTCAAAGCCTGTTGAGGCAAAAGTGTGTGTCTGTTCCGTAAGGAGGTTCAATGTCCTGCGACAAATGGTCTCCGATGTTAAACTCACTGTGACTGTTTCAGTCACCTTAACTCACACACTTCAAGTTTTATATTCTGAAGTAGTTGGTGGACATTTGGTACAGTCATTCTTTTCACCTTTTTCATAGTTTTTTTTTTTATTAGCTCTTTTGGGTGGTCAGTTTCATTCACTTTATTGGTAACACTTAATTTAGATGGTCTGCTTACAGAGTATTTGTAACATTTCAACATGTAACTTAGTTGAGATTCATTCAGCTGTTTCTCTGTATCTGTAGATGTCTGACAGAATATGAAATATATAGATTATATGTAATGACTCATTAACATACCTACATTTTCTTAGAATAATTTAATTGAATTTGACTGCTGACTCAACCGATTAATTGCTGAATCTCAACTAATCAGAAATGTTACGAATTCTCTGTATCCCCTCTGTAGGCAGATTGTCCAGATACAATGTTACCATTTCATTCATTCATCAGACACTCTCTCCAAAGTGATTTGCACTAGTGCAGCGTTTCCCTCAGATGCACCACCTTTTTGCTTCCCTCCCAGACAGTACTTGGGTCCCCAAGGACCAGGTTGGGAAACACTCCACTACAGGGAAGGGTTCAATTTATGCATGCGCGTTGGGATTTGAACCCACAACCTTTACATCGGTAGCCGTCAAACTGCCAGTCACTTCCTCACCTTATCCCTAATACCCTGCCGTATGGTTTCTCGTTCCGCCTCCATCTTCGCGTACTTGGCCTTCCGCTCCTCCTCCTGCTGCCTCAGCGCCTCCTGCCGCTCCTCCTCCTTCTCCTTCTCTGCCTCGGGGTCCTTGTCCTCCTCGCCCCCCAGCATCTTGCCCATGTCCTTGGTGGCCCCTGAGCAGGACAGGCAAAGGCGTCACTGTGTATGCGAGGCGGAACCGAATGCCCCAAGACGGCGGAAACAGGTGTGAAAATCCATGCCATTGGTTCACGGAGTATTTGAATCTGACTGTGATTGGCTGGTGTGATGTCTTGTACGGATGTTGGTCGCTATGGAATTTCCTGTGACAGGGATTGGTTTTCTTCATATTACTCTGATTGGTTCCTGGGATATTCCATGTGACTGAGGAAAGTCAGCATCGGGTGTAATGAGGTATAATTCGTTTAAGAATCGTGTCACGATCAGCCCAGAATATAACATTATTCTGCTCTCAGTCAGGGCACTATTCAACCAAATATCTTCCAGTACATTGACCTTGTTTTACTTTGACATAATTGATAATTATCATTGAAATGAAGGTTACCACCTTTTCTGTAAGAATGCAGACTGTGGGGAATGTAGATACTGATGCAAAACCCAAAACTATTAGTATAATAGTATCTTCCAGTAGTAATACAGTTAGCAAAAATCAATCAGGTTTGGTTGTGGTGCTTCTGTGAGTACCAGCTCATGTCCTCCAATAGCGATGCAGGTCCAGCAGACGTAGTGCAATGTGCTCAAATTACTGCAGTACTGCGCTCCCCCTTAAGAACAGCTTTCTTCTTAATTAGTTTTCTGCCTCTCGTAGCTATTTAATTGATTTACTTCTCATCCAAGCCACAGTAAATCAAAATGCCTGGAAAACAAATGGATAATCTGGCCATTAACGTTGCGGCAGAGAAACGCCACAAACCATCGATCATTTGGCTGGAAGACTTGGGCATCTCTGTCCAATCATGTCGCAAAACTCATCTTGTATTTCAGCATCTCAGGCTGCTGTTTAATGCAGACTAACCTATGAATCCTTTCTCCCAATTATAAAAATTCTAGTCAAATACTAATGACCCACACAGCTCAAGATTAGATACTTAATTATTCTTTTTCCTTTATGAATACTGTGGAGAGTATTAAATAAAATCAATTCCCTGCCACTAATTATTGACTGAAGCCATTTGAGAATACCACAAATACATTGATTAGCAGTCTTAACAAATTATGCATGGATGATATATGAGTCAATATTGGAATTATCAAGTGAATGATTCTTTGGTTTGCATAATTAAAGAGGTTTGGGGGCAACCGATTACTATCAGAATTATAAATGTAATTGCTTGGAGTTGAAAACACGTCACCAACAAAAACAGAGAATGGCTACTTTTGAATGGACGAAGTTGCCGGCCTCCTTAATAATAATAATTAATTTTCATGCACGGCACAGTGGTTGGTTATCTTCTGCATTTGCAGCCAGTAGCGAGAGACACTGAGGACGTGTTGGAAGACACAGGCGTCTAAAATCTGCGTCTGCTCTGTTTGTGCTCGCGTCCCAGTGCTAAGTGTGGGGGCAGGTATCCGCTGAGGAGCGGGGACCAGTGAGTGACGACTCATTCTCAAGCCCACCAGCCAAGAAGGGTGGAAGCCACGGAAACATGACGGACAAGGAAGGTCTGTAGGAACAGTGGCTTAGGTCTCTGCGGGACAGAGATCTTGAGAAGGGCAGTAGTGCTAAGCTAACCTGCTGTGTTATAGTACATAAACCACTGCCGGTCTGATTCAGCTGTACCATACAACATGCATGACATTCTGCAGCACCGGTCCTGCAGCACCGGTCCTATCTCCATTAGGGATGTGCATCTCCATACATAAATCATAGCGAACCTGCCTGCACCTATCGCTGTCTGTCTGAATGCTGCCCTGCCCCCCCCCACCGCCCCCATGGTCCTGCAAAGTGTGCTCCCCCGTTAATTGTGCTGATACCGTACCACAAGGGAGTGGGCTATATTAGGACCTCCTCAAAGATCCTGCCTGAGCTTGCTGCTTGCAGTCTTTCTGGGGGGGGGGGGGGGGGGATTCTGTCATGCTGAGGAAGGGCGTAAGTTGCCAACAGCAGTGAAACGTGACCTGCGGGCCGAACCACTATAACGCCGGGGGGGTGTCCTTGGGCAGACAGTGGCGTATATGCCTTGAGAAAAAAAAAAAACAAGGATTAAGGTGACAATGTGCGCATCTACTGGTTGTTATGGTTGAGCATCCCATAATGGAGCAGTGACACTGTCTGGGCGTTATGGTGACACGTGTGCGGATGTCCTAATGATTTATATCTCTCAGCGGCCGCCCACTCGCCGTCCGCTCCCCGGCCTGCCTTCCCCTTCCATTTTCTCTCCACAGCAGGCCTCCAGCAGAAACATATCTTGGTAGGATAGTTAGGAACACAGACCTGGGTATTTGTGGGAGCCGGTGAGAAACGTCGCTGTACCTGCTGGGAGAAAAAACCGGGCCGACAAGCTGCCTGTGATAGAGATTCACATGGCTATGGATGTGCTCTCAGAACCGGGAGAGAGTAACTTTTTATGTAATGCTTAGCAAATATTCATGTACACATCTGAGACAGCTGTACGCTATCAATTAGCACAGTTGTACATTAGCTTAGCCGTCGCTGCTAATCTAGTGTTATTACAAATACTGAGGTCAATGATATCATAATGGTAAAGTAATTAGCTCATGCTTTGCTCACGCGACTTCCACAATGAGAATGGTGCCTATAATTAGCGTGCAGATTCCTCTTTAACGGAGCAGGTTCCTTCCTTAGTAAATGCTGCTGGGACAGTCCTGCTCTGATAGGAGGAGGAGGACACTGAGGAGGAGTGAGATGAGCGCATGCAATCTGTGACGGCTGCTGCTTGGGAGAGTGTCAGCGCTGAAGGTCGACCTTCCCGCAGCGGTCAGACAGCACAAGTGCAGCTCCCTTCACTCCAGTGGAAGTGCTGTGTTCTGCGAGCCCTTGTGTCATCTCAGCTATTTTGGATGTTGTATACCAGATTGTTGATGCCCCACAGACAAGGACAGAATGCAGCGTGGTGGTATATTGATTGATATTCTACACGAGTCCATCAAAAGCTTTTTGGCTGATATGCTAAACCCAAGCCATCTAACTTAATTTAGTCCACAGAATCACGCTCATCATTGTGGCATACTGTGTATCATAACACCTAACATTTAAATGCATCCTCATATATGTGAATAATAATGCTGCTTTTTTAAGATGCAACATTTGCGTCGGATGGTTTTTGTGAAAAGTGAACGTCACTGTTGGCATTGTGCAAATCTTAGCTTAAGTTTTGCCCGGACAGCAGATGCCAAAATGCTACCAGCTGTTAGTGCAGCATGTGAAAAAGCCTGAGCAGAAAGATTACCATGGTGTGGACACTGTAACCATTTTTAGAATAACAAACGGCGCACTGATTCTCCTATGAATGTAATTTCGGAGAATACGAGTCCCTACAAACACAATTGCAAAGCTTCAGCTCGCTAAGTCAAGTGAATATGATCTTTTTATGGCATCGTATATTTAACTCGGATCGCTTTCGCAATTTTTTCCCAATTCCGAAGCATGTTCGTCATACCAGCCGGTTGAATTTGTTCCAAAACAATAAACGTGCAGCGTGATGCTTCCTGTCCTCCACTCCAGGGTGTTTATCCCCTGTGGGCTGTAACGGCGGCGGAGATACCAGCTGTAGAAAATGTTTTGCCTCTGAAGGTAACAAGATGAGAAGAGCGATTCGTTCATGGCCGTCTTGAACCACGTGAAGGCGGGGTGAGGTGAGGCCCCCATCGTCAACGGTCCATTAGGGCTTTATTTGAAATATAATCTGCTGCTTCTACCTTTAAAGGGTTTTTCATAGAAAAGTAACCTTTAAGTAGTGAAAGTCCCCATCGGAACAGATTTCAGCGGCTATTCCTGCTTCATCAGTGTCATTTTGCACGGCTTTGGACACATGATTTACGGAGCTGTGGCCAGCCAGTGGCCTCGTGACCCAGCCGTGTATCGGCCCAGTACGACGGTCACTGGGAGCCCCCCCCCGTAACCCCCTAATATGTAGCCATTCTTCCAAACACCAGGCTTCATTTAAGTCATTACAGACTCATTTCTCAGAGCCTTTCAGTCAGCTGAGGTTAAGCTTCAAATAGCTCCTTTCCTTAGAAATGACATCACATCTGTATAAAGAATAAATCACATGTCTATTCCCATAATGTCACCCTAGCTTACTGGGAATCACATGTCCCAGGTTGCAGGTGTTGGATATAGGCAGTAGGATATTACAGTGTCCAGGGCTGATCGTTAATTAGATTCTTCGAATAATTCACAATGTGCGTTTCCATATGAAAATTCTTGGCCTGGTTCCGTATGTTCCTTCTTCTCTGAAGGTGCCGTTCTACCTATTTTGCAGTTACGTCTCTTCTGGATGGGTGTTAACTAGCAGAGCAAACAGAACAGTCTCCCTGGTTTCTCTGGATGCAGTGAGGACATCTGCAGGGGTCTTGCCCTTAAGCACTGCAGAGCCTGATCCACCTTCACAGTGTCAGACCCAGCTGGAAGTTAATGTTATTCCAGAAGGAAGGAAAAGGCTGGGAACACGATGTGATGAAGTATTATAACCAGAGGCAGACATTTCGGGTCCAGAAAGTAAAAACCCAGACCGGGATTTTGTTTCAACCAATCAGTCGAGTATAAAGAGTCACAGTCACAGAGACCTCAACTGGTTGGTTTAAATGAAATCTGGATTTTTGCTCTCTGGACCTGAAATGTCTGCCTCTGATTATAACTATACAGTGATTCTCAAAGCAACCTCTGCAATGAAACGCGAGTGCATGATGAGAATGTGGAACAGGTTTTTAGGGCGATGGTGAAGGGAAGTCATGCCACATGTGACTTCATTCTGGCTTCACTGGCTCCTTCACAGCTGCCGAGCTGCAGTGTGATTCCTCTGCTCCAGTGCTAATGAAGGAGGGCTGCTTAACTTGCACCAAGCAGTCACACCTCCCCTCTGTGACAATACACCCAATATATCATTATACCGAACACAGGAGCCTTATACAGCACCTCAGCCAACTCGCTAAGCAGCTGAGGGTTACAGTATCTCCTTTGCCAGCTGATTGTCACCAGAGGGAATCCGCAGTAGACATTTTATTACATGTACTGTTTTATCAGTATATTACAGTGAGATTTGTGAGTCATTTACCCTAAATGCAGTCAAAGGATTTGCATGATGGTCTGGTTGCATTGCAGAGTCTGATGAGTCATGGTCATGAGTAGCTTGAAAAAATTCTGTGAAACATTATGGGAAACTTCCTTTATAAATCCTTCATACACAAACTGTGAATTAAATGTGACCCTGTCTTACTATACAAGGTTGAAGCCAACACACTCTACAGGTCGCTTGTGCATTGGGTTAATGGATCAATTTTTATAGGGTTTCCTGATGCTTTATAGCTGTCGGAAACATTGATCCGATCCTTTCCCAAAGTCAATAATCTGGGCTTGCCGTTGTGGGGTCCGATAGGAGCCAGGATGGTTGGGGAGGGGGTTGGAATTAGGCTCTGCAGGAACAAGAACTGAAGGGTGGTAATATGTGGCAGAACAGTCACATGTCCACAGGGCTCTTGAACAGTCACATGTCCACTGGGCCCTTGAGCAGTCACATGTCCACGGGGCCCTTGAACAGTCACATGTCCACTGGGCCCTTGAGCAAGCCCTTTAACCCCCAGCTGCATGTTGGCTGACCCTGCGCTGTGACCCCCAAGCTATGGACAGCGAGACGGGGCAGGCGAAGAGAAGACCACCAGTGTACTCGTACTCGTACTCGTACTTGTGCAAATAGCAAAAATAAAGGAGTAACATAATGTGGGCTTCCCTTTCAGTCCCTCAGTTTCATTCCCATCATTGGTCTGTGTTAGAAACCTCCTCGTAAGATGGCTACTGTTTTCTAAAGAAGTCGCCTTCATTCCCATGTTCTACGAATCTAGAGAGACCTACGCTTAAAGAAAATAATGAAACGATGGAAAAGATTGTCAGGAAACCCTCACCGTAGGTGACCTTACTCTACGGCCCAGCTGACATGGGAGAGTTTAACCTTTGTCATGTGTTTGCTTTCTGTTCCTGTCTCTTACGTTAGACGGGTCAGTGCCGACCCATGTTTTAAATCAGCCATAAAATACCCTCAAAGCAATTATTTATCATCCAATTTGTTTCTTACCTCTTGGTTACCTTGTTAGGCTTCCTTATCCATGAAAAGATTGGTTT
>JABJVO010000050.1:5856643-5869351 GCA_026770805.1 Boulengeromyrus knoepffleri
TCCTGACAAAGTCAAAAA
The DNA here is from genome assembly GCA_026770805.1 of Boulengeromyrus knoepffleri. Lineage (NCBI taxonomy): Eukaryota > Metazoa > Chordata > Actinopteri > Osteoglossiformes > Mormyridae > Boulengeromyrus > Boulengeromyrus knoepffleri. Next base: position 5,856,662 of record JABJVO010000050.1, read on the forward strand.
GCCTTGATGCAGTACACAAATTTATGTGGTGCTTTTATGCATTTTAAACTTAAAAACGGCTCGGTGCCGATCCCAACACCACAGGAAGGTTAAGAGTCATAAAATGTCAAGTCTCAGCCCTAGTGAACGGGGAAAAAGGGTTGAGTTTGCACCCATAAAAACAACAATGACGACATGTATTCAGGCAGTGCCCAGGTTATGAATGAGATCCTAAGTCTGTCGAATTTGTATGCCATCTGGAAAAATAATGATACAGTACATAATAGCACTAATAATTATATAGTAATAATAAAAGTAGCCACATACGGCGCCGTACTGTAGCTGGAGTGCAACTCCGAAGTGCCGAAAGTGCCCCAACAAGGAAGAGTGATGAAAAGCCAAAGGCATGAGTCATAGATATATTTCCATTTTGTAGTGTTAGCATTCTTATTTCTGACTCTTGTTTTCCTCTCCCATGTTCATTTTCTCCCTGTTTGCTCTGTTCAGTTTGCCTTTGGCATTTTGCGTATTTTTAGCGAGCTGCCTGCATCACAGACTTTTCTGGGTGAACACAGCCGTTAGACCTGACCGATCTACAAGGCTGACCGGCTACGGTCTCTAGACACCAAGCTGCTGGGTCAGAACACGGCGAGCCACGTGCATCTTGCAGATCCACTGAACATTAGCGTAGAAAAATGAAACTGCGAAAAAAAGACAGAGAATAATTATCCCTTGGAAGATTACCAAGTGTGATCTCAGTGTGACGTCTTCTGGGGCAAATCGCACAAACGGAACGAGACGTTTACCGAGGAATTCACACAGGGATGTGGTGTTTACTGAGGAATTTACACAGGGATGTGGTGTTTACTGAGGAATTCACACAGGGATGTGGTGTTTACTGAGGAATTTCACCACAAAAGTGACATTAATAAGAAAAATTTGCATAGAAAAGTGATGTTTACTAGTGATGTTAATACCACAGAGACGTGACGCATAAAGGTTTTGTGGACTTCCAACTGAAAGATGTGATCCACTGGCAATTTCTGCATGGAAGTATATGCTGTACATGAAATATGTCTTTAAAATGTATGATATTTTCTGAATAAAAACATGAAAATGAAAGCTGTATAAGGCCATTCTGAAAGGCAGTACTGAATACAGTATATCAGTATCTGATATAAAGCTTCTCATTGATGCACATTGTTGTTCTTGCTTATGGCAGGAAGTGATGTCATTCACCAGAATCGACTAGACAGTGCTTTGAAAAATCCAGGGCTCACTCTCATGTAATGCTTTCATAAGGAAATTTGCTAAATTGCTCCTTTGTCCTTAGTCTGCATTTCAAAGCTTTTACTTCAATTCTGCCAATAATCTGACACACGCAGGAGGATGTGAATGAGCATTTACGCGCTGCTGTGCTCAGCTCCAGAGCTATAATTTCAGTCGCTATTTGCCCGTGTGCCTTTTACTCCTGCGCAAAGTCTCCCTTCTCCAGTAACTTGGCTGAAGGGAGAGTCAGGCGAAAGCATGAAATTAATTCAAATTCCTCAAATGACCCAGAGCATCAGAAGGCTAACAATGCAACACAGCAATGTCTATGTTCAATATGTGGAGTCCTCTGTGTTCTATTGTAATTTTGCTCATCTGTCTCGCTTTCCTTATCGGTCATACAGGCATACAGTACTGGCGTCTTATTGAATCTGATCCATCTGCGTAGCTCTTCGAGTGGAAGGTGTTTTAATGTCATTTTTTCATTAGGCAGAGTGCTCCCATCTGTGGGAGATGTGCCAGAAAGGGTTCCATTACGACGTTGTTGGGTAAAAGGTCAAAGGTCACATGCAGATTGTGCCATTAGAACGAGTGAGGAACATTAGCACAAGACTATAACCGGCCTCCATCTGGGGCCGCTTTCTCTGGAGTGAAGGGATGCCGGTCAGCTTCATTCTAAATACAGTATCAGGATGCACACTCACTATCTGCAGTGTGCAGTGCATTCTGGGAATTCAGCTGACAGAGAGACAAACCTGCTGAACATCTCCTGGAATCTGGAATATCATCCCCTCAGCTTCAGGGGAAGCTGCTTTGCAGTGACGGTTAAAACATTGCTGAAGCTGTCGGGCTGGAGTCAGGATTCCAGTGTGGAAGCCTAACGGGATCATCATAGGCCCTTCACCAGTCTATAGTAGGTTCACAGCTTCTTCTCAAAGGACACGCAGGTGGGACGTCCAGGTGCACCAAGTGCCTGTCTGCGTATTCCTCAGAATGAACTGAGCTCGATGTCTCTGAATGGTGGTTCTCAGCTTCCTGGTCAATGTACACCTTTGGTTCCTCGTGCGGTTTTATATACCCACTCTCAATAGTACTCCTTCACTTTTTATCAACGTTTGTGTTGTGTTGCAACATTCTTTAAAATTTATCTCCAGAGATATGAGCAATTGTTCCCAAGGTAACCCAAGGGACAGTTTAGAAAATGCCTTATTCTTGTTTGTCAAAACATGAATTCCTGTTTTCTTACTTTAACCAGCAGTTACAATTTACATCTTGTGCATTTTACTGGATAATAGGCATCCTTTTAGGACAAAAAGGTATATGACTGAGATTGGGCTATACATTACATATTCCTATAAGAATATTTTCCAAAAGTACATTTTTTTAACCACATTTATTGTTTGAAGTTTAATTTCCAGTCATTCAGCAGTGAAATACGTCTGTGTTTTTGAGGTAGCATGAGAATAATCACAGTGCACCACGTTCATGCCTGCTTCTAAGAACTGAACAAAGGGACAGGGTCACATGACCGCTCTATGTCATGCCGATTGGCCGTGTGCTACTGGCAGCTGCCAAATCAGAAAGAGATTGCAACAGAGTAGGGAAACTGCAGTGAAGGCAGTCTATGAAAGCAAAGACACTGCAGTCTCCATAGGACATTTCCATAACCATAATCAAACTCTCTCCCAGTGTTCTCCCACAGTGTTCACACACAACTGGATATTTTCCACTGGGCAAATCGCCCTGCCTTCCACACTTTGCTTCAACAGATCATTACCCTACTGGACTAAAAGCAACAGTTACTGAAGAGGGGGAATGCATTTACCCCCAACATTTCTATACGACTGTAAAATGACCTTGCACACTGAGTGAACTCAACTGTGCAGGGTTTTATTTTTTGTGCCAAATTTACATTGTTTGTTTTCCTGAGTCATTTATCTTTGATAAAATATGCAAGGAAGATCTTTTTGTACCAGATTTTTTTTCTGCATGGTTATTTATGGGGTTGGTTCCAAAAAGGGGAACAGGATGAAATACAGAAATGTTTACGATTCAGGAAACGTAACTGTCTGAAGTCGGGGGTACGGTGGATACGATTTAGGTCTGAAAATACCTCAAAAAGAAGACAGATACGTATCATATTCTGTTCTCCCTGCCTTTGTCGCACTGGGATGCAGCTCAGTAATGATGGCAGGAATAACACAAAACAACAGCATTAATGATGATAGATCATTAACCATTCACAATAATCCATGGAGAACTGCTCATATGCGAAGTCCCCCCCCCCCCCAAAAAAAAAAAAGTCTCCTCAAGGACATCTGCCTAAGATGACGACATCCCCGCACTGCAAATACCATGTAACCATGTTTGACTCGTCAAGTCGTTGCACTCAGAGAATAACCAGCACGCCATGTCTATCAGATCATCCCAGTGCCCCACAGCAGACCAGCAAGGGATAGGAACAGCCAGTTCCACTGTGTCCTGGTGTTTTCTTAAGCAGTGTATCTGTACACTGGAGGACAATCACAGCTACACCTCCTGCATCAGACAGCTTAATACACCTTGCATACAAACATGCACGGCTCCGCCGCAGCCGTCATCACCGTGGACAGTCCCGCAGTCCGCTCCCATGCAAGAGCAGCTGCATTTCTCTGACTCCTGAGTTCCATCATGACTTTCAAAGTCCATGAACATAGCCCATTTGCACCAGTAAATTTGTTGTGCTTTATATTTCAGTGGCAATGCAACACAACTTCTAACGGTCTGCGGTAAAAACAAGCATGAGGTTTATCAGCTAAAGATGTGAATTACCTAATAATAATCTAAAAGAACATGTTTCGGTGTATACTAGTTCATTACAGCTATTAGATTATTGTATGTGCTGCAGGTATTGCTGAGTTTTTCTGGCTGGTGTTTGTACGGTATTCCGGATAATTCGCATGTCCTAAATGATGTTACGGCAGTAATATAAATGCCGCAGAATAAGCTATATCATAATTCCGCTAAAATCAGTCATACTGATCATGAACTACAACTTCTGGACATATAGGCTACTTTAAATTTTATGTGATACTAATGCCCATCGTATAGGCTAAGCATACATGCTTCAGTAATGATATCGTCGTGTGTGCATATTAAAAAGTGAAACCGAACGTATAATGTTTTCTTCCTGAAATCTAGGTAGGCCTGTCTAAATCTGAAGACGATAAAAAACTCATATTCGCATGAAAAGTGGACCAGTCGTATTTGTCTGCGGTTAGCAGATTAGACTGAATAGTTTAGCCCAAAGACTAGCAGTCTCTGACAGTCCGTTATATACAATGATAAAGTGAACGGCACAATACGCGAAAATCAAATGTCACCTTCCGGTATTTTAACACATTACCTCGACTGAACCCCTTTTCACGTTATGAAACGCGATCACTTCCTTTATCGTACGCGGAACCATTTCTGCACCATCCGCACCAGTCAGATCCTGCATACTGGTATTAGAAACATGTCCCGGTATATTTATCCCCCCAGAACTGGCAACATCACCCACGGTTTTAGCACAGCATCCATCGCCAGATCGCCTTAGAAAAAAAAAAAAAAAAAAAAAAAAAAAAAAAAAACTTACCTCCCAGGGCTTGCTTCATAAGGAAATTCATGACGATGGCTTTTAATTCCTGCCTTCCTTCACTTCACGATGTTACATTCAGGTCGTTCAGAGACGAGTGTTCTTTGGTTGCTATACCTAAAAAAATCGTAATGGCTATATTAATATAAAAATAACACGAATAATCATACTCCAAAACAGTTCAACTTTACAGAAAACGCTGATAGATATTGGTATTCTCGCTATTATACCTGCACGGTTAATGCATGAAAATGCATACATAGGTCTTCAATACATGCAGTCCGTATGAGACATAGGCTTATAACAACTTCCATGCTGTAAACGAAATCTGATAGAAGGCAGGTTCTGATTTTATTTAAGACGTTTATTTATGTCAGCTGTGATATCGCTGCAGATATTCACGTCCCCTATATTGTAGTCTGTTTGCAGTCATTCCGGCGGAAACATCCCAGTTGTGTAATTAATGTCAAGGAAAGTGTACACAAAATAGACTCTTAAATGCCGTTTTAAAGAAATCGGTCCTCGATATTCCGCATATTAACGTGACATTTCAAGGTTTTTCAGTCCCTGCTGGTAAGTTGCCTGTGAGACATCACTGAGTCTCCACCCGGACAAACATGGGGGTGTTTTGTTCCCGTTTGTACCAAACAGCTTAGTAACCGGTGAGCTTAGTTTTCATTGCGAAAACTTCTAGTCATCCAATTTAATTAAAAGCACAGAAATCTGGGGAAATCCGGATGATTTATTTACTTGAAATCCCACCTATAATATCCCTTATAATAAATGCGGTGCAATTTTAAAAACAAACCGCATGCCTATCTTTCAACACTTAACCTCAGCTGAACCCCTTCTACAGATAAGGAGAATCACTTCCTTCCCGGTCCGGGGGCAGTTTCAGCACCGTCCCCGATCGGACAGCTCCCGACTCGCAAACGGAACCCCCTGCCAACGACCCGCCGCCGAAGATTACCTGCTCTGGCGACTTTCGCTTTTTATTTTTGCTTTTTGTTTTTTTTTTGAGGAAATGCAGTTTTTACTCTTGCAAATTGCAATCAACAGCGAGCAGCGGCTGAGGACGTCTGCCGGCTCTCTCTGCGCATCCCGGCTTCTCCGGGATAAAGGGCGTCCTTGTGAGCTTCTGCACGGCGAATGAGTGTAAAGGGGAGGAAGCACGTGGATGGCTACCCCTCCGAAACGTCCCACGTCCTAAAAAAAACACAGCAATCAATTATTAATGCTGCTCCCGATAACCTTCCCATCCCCTGCAGTGGTGCTTCCTGGCTTAAATACTACGTCCAGTCCAACCCCTCGGTACCATCAGCCTCGCACGGCGCTTTCTGACCCACATATTCCTCCTTATTCGCTATGAAACGTGCAGGAGGCATTTTTGCACCCCGCGGTCCCCGATCGCTGTTAGGATTTCAGATCTCGGATTCGTCGTCCTTGCTTTTACTTTAGCGCCGATCGTTACCGGTGTTTTTCCTCACCTTTTTTGCCCTTGGGTGTTTAACGCGGCACCGCGGTCGCATCCACCTCCCAATTCCCTGAGCAGGTAGTCACTTGAGACTGGAAATGGAAAAATATATATATATATATATCTCAAGTGCGGCAATTTGCAGGTCTGATTTTTAAAGACCCGCTTGCAGATGACACACCCCTTTCTGACGACCTCTGTGGATGTGAGAGACCGAGCAATGCAGCAGTCTGCTAGCTGGGGAGACCCGCATCCCTTACATCCCTGAGCCCCCGAAAAGGCTTCCGCGCTCCGGCGATACGCAGCCCTGCTTAGCAGCCTAATCACCCTATAAAGCTGCGCTACACAGACGACAGCATTCAAGTCAGTGTGACTGAGTTAATTACACAAATAACTCGGATAGCATCTCAAGGTCAATGTCAGAAATGAATATTGTGCATAATTTTATTTTGCATGGTATTTGTATCAATCTCTGTCGGTGATGTTGTGCAAAACAAATGCTTTGCTCAAGTTTACAGTGGATGTTTTTCAGCTAGAATTTATTATTTTGTTTTTTTTTTTTTGCCTGGCAGATTAACTCGATGAGTAGCCAAAGCGAACAAAGGGAATATCTGCGGTTAATGAATCGATGCTCCGAGTCATTTTTTAGTCTCACACTTTCCTTTTTATCTGCCTGGTAATCTCCTCCCTGTCTTTTTCTTTTACATAGTTTTTTTTTCCAATGCAAAGGGTTCATTTATGTGCATTTAATGTGCGCTGAACTTGGGATCAATTGTAAATTAGGTTTCACCCAAAAAAACCGCCACAATTTTTTTGATTCCTGAGTAAAGTTTTAAAATGCACATAGAAAAATATAATTACTGAAAATGAATAATATTTTAATACCCCCTGGGTAATAAAATAAATACAATGAGACAAGAAAATCTATAGTAAACAAATCACTTATGATATCCAGGCAGCCTTTGGGTTACGAACGAGATCCATTCCCTAAGTCTGACTTTAAGTCGAACTTGTAGGAAAAATAATAACGCAGCACATGGCAATAATTATCATTATACAGTAATAATAAAAGGAACTACTTACAGAGCTGTACTGTACCTCAAACAGGACTGTTGAAGACGTGCAATAATTTCACAAGCATCGCAAAGTAGTGAGTGCATTGGTCATCAAGAACTATTGTATTGAATAACACAGATTTTTTTGCAATAGGCTTTATAGCAGTCTGTTCGTAAGTACGACCTGGGCGTAAGATGGACATTCTTGACCCAGGGACTGTCTGTACGTTGTATTTTATGCAAGAATTTGTTGTGTCTGGGATTCTACGTTAGTCTCTGATTTGTTTGATGCAAAACTCGACACAATAGCACGGCTGGTAAGAGATCCAGCTGTCACTAAACTTCAGATTGTCCTGGATGGTCGTGCTGCCCGTGATAACTGAAAGCCCAGGCTGACCCAACGGACCCCAGCGGTCTCTGTTACTGGCCAGATCATTCAGTGTGTCTCTTCATGTTAAGTTACAAGCTGTTTCAGCTTTCAGCTGCCTTCAGTGTACAGGTAACAAACACATTCCCGGGACAGCGTCCATAAAACTTCGACCCTCCTCGCTAGGCAGGTGAGCCAGTTCCGGGGTCTGAAAGGGCAGCTAGTTTCCATGACCCAGAGTAGCAGAGGAGAGATTGGGACAGCGAAGGACATCCAGTTGTAGAACAGAAGAGAAGTTGGTGGGATAGATGAGGAGATACAGAGCTGGAGCAGGACAGGAGTAGGCGAGACCCGCTGGGGAATCCCCATAAAGACCAGGGCAGGAAAGAGGCAGGTGGTCATGCCATTAGACTCCAAACCAGCACTTCCTTCCCTCAGGTGATGGAGCTGTTGGCAGAATCACACTTCAGTGCTTCCCACCCACACTCTGACTCGCCCGTGCCTCTGCTGTGACTCGGGTGGCAGGAACACTTAGTAGGGTGACAGATTTCTTCCGGCACTCATTAAGAGAGGCGTGAAACTCCAGGCATGCTGTCATGATGCGCGGCCATCGGCAGATGGGGGAATCTCTTTGGCGGAGTATGATGTCATAGGGAATCGTTATGATGGGCGGGACTCCTGTCTGTTGACCCCTGAGCACAAAGGAAGGTAATAATGGTGGGTTTAACCGATCCTCACGTCTGCACCTGCATGAGTGTTAGCCTTAAACGGCTACCAGCGACTAATCTGATTGTCTCGCCTGCGGACGTACTCCAGCTGCCTAGGATAGTGAGCTCAGCGGGTATAACTGCTGCTCACTCGAAGCTCGAAAACCAGAAAAGTTGAAGCAAAACAAACTCTGAATGTAATAAGTATGCCTCAAATTCCCTGGATGATGCTCTACTGTCATCCACATAGTCCAGTAGCGGTCCCATCCAGTGCAGCACCTTAGGCGAGCGTCAGCACCAGCGCCCCCTGTCTGAGGTAAAGTGAAACCGGCTGGTAAGTTGGTGCCCCGGGACACTGTAATGTATTTTCACTAAAGTTTTGGAGGAAAGACAAAATGAAACGCTTCGGTTTTTGTAACTGAGAAGCTCCTTTGCTGAAGGAGTGAAGCAATTAAATGAAGTTACATTTCAAAACGTGGACAACGGAGAGCAGATGGTAAATATACAACTTTCACGTTGTATCTTTATATTTTTGTAAAGGACTAAAAGCTGCCCCTTTTCCTCAGTGACCCCCACCCCCCCCGAAGGGCGCTGGGGCTTCAAGCTCCGCCCAAGAGCTCAGCTGCATTTCGCAGGGGGGGTGACTAAGCTGGGAAATGAGGGCATGTTTGCACATTCGGGAGCTCAGGAAACACCGACCCCCCCGGCTCCATATGACAGAATGAACTGTCCCTCCCCCACATTTCTCTGAAATTCTTATCATATTCTAAAGTATCATCGCTTCAATAATTAAGTGACAGAAAGGGATGAGTTGGGAATTAGGGCAGCTGGGTGACTGCACAGCAGTCTGGACATCCATCCACGCTCCGGTTGATGTTGAAGATTGAACCCCTTCCTCTGCGGATCATTATGGTCATGGTGTCCCTCTTGGCCAACAGAAACGCCCTGGAGATGAATGACCATTAACACGGTAATTACCGAAATATCTGGCTGCTCTTTCAGCGCATTCAGCACCATAAGGAAGTATATCGTTTGAATGTATGTTAATATGCTGTCGCTACAGACTGCAGGGGAATCCTGAGTGAATCAGATTTTGGCTCCATAGCTCTGACCGCCTAGGGACCTGGTTGGGAAGGTCTGCAGGAGAGTCACATAGGGCAAGAGGGGCAGTGCCCTCTGCTGGAGGGTATTTCATGAACATTTGCTCTGGAGGGCTGCAGTTAATAGTTATTCACTGCCATAACATTTTGGAGAATATCGGAATAGGTTATATGGACTGTAATCTATGTGTTTCATTCTGTGCAAGCTAAATGTCCATCATTTTCTTTCCAGTATATTTGACATCTTCTGGTTTTCAGGATAAAAAACATAACCACAGGATCTGAGAGAAAGCAGGTACTTTTCTAGGGGTGCGGCTTCCTGTTTCATGATCCCGGGGTCAGGGTGTGATCTAGATCATCACAAAGGGCGAAGGCAAATGAGAACGAAGGCAAGGTAATTGAGAGCGAGAAAAGACATAAATCTGTAACTCAGGTGTGGGAGTCAGTGAGTGCAGGCTTCAGCACTGGGACGAGGCCAGGTTTACTGCCGGAAGGAGACGCAGAAGAAACCAAACATTTACTGTGCCAGCAGAACGAGAAACAGGTGGACTGAATCAGCACAACGTTCCCCGATACCCCATCCATCTCACGCAGGAAGCCAGGGAGATACAAAGATCACGCACTGTGGGGGAGACTATCGATGAGATCTAGAGGACAGAATTTAGGGTTGAGAGAGATGTAGAGAGGCGCAGTCTGTCTCCTTTTCATTTCATTTTGCTGAACTTCTGAAACAGCAGGATTTGTACCCTGGCATGTATTTAAAACAGACACAGGCCGGTGGAAATTTTGGTTTGCACAGCTTGGTATTGTTAGACACACCGTGAAAATAGACAATGAACAATTAGGGCATAACAGAGGAAGAGAATAAATACGAGACACAAGATGCCCAACAGAGAGGAGCAAATGCAAGGCGTGTCACGAATACAGAAGTTTGTGCGAATTCAAGTTCCAAAATCAATTAACTGCCCAGGCAACACAATGATCCTTTGATTTATAGAGGATAAAAGGCTTCTAGCCAGGCTCCAGTGCAGATTTTTGTGTGGGTAATGAGCACCAGGTGTGAACTATCAAACGTGTAGAGTTTACACTGAGTAATTAAAGGTGACATCAGCATCGCGGACAAAGATTGAGAAAACAACGCTATTCACACTCAGCCTCTGCTAAATCAGACTTCTTAAGCATTGTACCCCGCGCACGCCGAGGTCCCTGTGGACAGCTCTGCCTTCCCTGGATAATCACTGCAGCGCTTCGCTTTATTATTTAAAGCAACAGAGCAAGAAGATACAATTTTTACCTATATCTGCAGCTGGTGTAATTTAGCGTAAATACCCCAATCAGAAGTAGCACAGTAGATCGTCTACAGCAGGGGTGTCAAACTCCAGTCCTGGGGGGCCGGAGCCCTGCACATTTTTGGGTTTCCCCTCATTTAAGGCACCAGATTTAACTCCTTGTGCTAATTCCCACACAGCTCTTGAGCTGAATCATTTGTGGTGGAACAGGGAAAGAGCTAAGATACACAGGGCTCCGGCCCCCCAGGACTGGGGTTTGACACCCCTGCTCTACAGGGACCCAAACGTCTTCTAATCACTGCACAAGGGGGCCTGGATCATATCACTGGCGACATAGAGCACAAGGCTTGGGTACATCCTGGATGGGACGCCAGTCTATCACAGGGGAAATATACACACCCACACAATAAGTGCTGCAGAATAAACAGGATTTTTCTCCAGTAAAGCACCTTTTCTTAAATCCAGTAACTGATTCTTGTCTTTTTCATCTTAACATGAAATCTGTAACAGGGATATATAAGTGTGAAACTGATACAGCATTTTGGACAAGATCTAGAGATCATGCAAACTGGATATATAAAACCTAAATATATAGCTGATCTACTAGGAAGAATATGAGTGTTTGATCAGATGGGGTAAAGTCTGGAGATCATTTGGATGGATTTAATGTATACAAGTTAGATGTGAAAGTTGAGGCAATCTGAATATGAAAAATGCTAATCAGTTGTTCAATCAAAGTTGTAGATAATCTGTATAGGTCACTCACATGCTTATCCTGTGATAACATACTGTACGGGTCTTATACACGCCAATTAAACTGCGGGCAAAGCGGCAGGCTCTCTGGGCCCTGAAATCTATCCAACGTTGCCTTGAAGTTTGACTTTAATTTTGTATAATGAGTTTCTCACTTATACCAGCGCCCCCAGTACAGGAAGTGTCATCATAGTCCTCGTGCTAGAGGTTCTTTTTGTGTTCCACATTATTGTGATGTGATGGACCACTTGATGTGTTTTTACTCTATCTGGTCTTAGATGGTTTAAATAATGCAGACAAAATATGGTCTTATATCGCAGTGTTAATGATTCAAGACACTGTCTGCAATACATAATAGAATGAGTAGTCAATAGGTACAGTAGAGTTAGTGGTTTGTAGGTCAGCTGGTGGTCAGACACTGTGGAAAAGGTGGTCTGTAGGTCAGCTGGTGGTCAGACACTGGAATCGGTGGTCTGCAGGTCAGCTGGTGGACAGAGACTGTGGAATCGGTGGTCTGCATGGCAGCTGATGGACAGACATTGTGGAATCGGTGGTCTGTAGCTCAGGTAGGTCTGTAGTGGTGCTACCACAAAATATTTCAAACTACAATAATGGTTAATTGAACTTTTTTGCCATTCTGGCATGGGGGAACATGTTACTTGAGGAAAAGAATTAGCTAGTATGTTGCTTTGTCCTTTAAATTCAGCATTGTCTTTGCCCTAGTCTCCTGGTTGGCTTCCTCTCACCTATGAAAAAAACACATTTAAATGTATTTTTCTGAATGTTTCCCTGATGTTTCAGCCACAGGTAGCGTGGAGATTCATTACAAATGAGGCATCAGCAGTTACGGAGCTGCTGGAGGTGTAGCGTGCGGCACGTGAGCGCAGGAGCGGAAACGTGGAGGGTGTGGCGTGCGGCACGTGAGCGCAGGAGCGGAAACGCGGAGGGTGTGGCGTGCGGCGCGTGAGCGCAGGAGCGGAAACGCGGAGGGTGTGGCGTGCGGCGCGTGAGCGCAGGAGCGGAAACGCGGAGGGTGTGGCGTGCGGCGCGTGAGCGCAGGAGCGGAAACGCGGAGGGTGTG
>JABJVO010000050.1:5889466-5947170 GCA_026770805.1 Boulengeromyrus knoepffleri
CGGTGGTCCTGCCACGCCTGTTACATGAGGGGGCGTCTACGCTTTTGCATGGCCTCTGTCTTTGCGGTGGTCCTGCCGCGCCTGCTACATGCGCTCGATGCTCAGCCTTTGTCCTCCAGTTTGCATTTCTTGTCAATTCTAACAAGTACTGTGCTCCAAAACATGAGTGCAACATTTAGCTCAAACCTCAATCTTCTTTTAGCCTTTTTATCTCGTGACTGTCAGCTGTCTGTCACCCAGGCGTTCTTGCAATAATATATGAAAAATCTGTTCCAAAAGCAGTTTATCTAAAAGCCAGTTAAGAAAAATATACCCTCTGTTCAATTTTCTATCACACTGGCCACTGGTGACGGAGCAGAGAGGTACAGGGCTGTGGCCAGCAGTCACCTTCATGAAGGAGCAGCTCATCCGACCGACGCTGCCCCCCCCTGAAGCCTCCCCCCTTTCTGGGCCACTTACATTCAGCCTCTGAATCCTATTTTTAACCATATAAAGATATTTCCAGCCTTCTTTTACACCAGTGTTTCCCATTCCGGTCCTCGGGGCCCCACAGACAGTCCACGTTTTCGCTACCTACCGGGAACTGGGAGGGAGCAAAAATGTGGACTGTCTGTGGGTCCCCGAGGACCGGATTGGAAACACTGTTTTAGTCTGTTTAAGTCTATTTATGAGAATTTTTTTACATAAATTTTTTAATCTCTTGTGGTGAACTGAACAAGTTAGACATGCTTGAATTCACTTCTTAAAGGCTGCTATTTGTTGTTGAAGATTTTCATGTTGTTTAGGACAACAGTGGTTATGAACAGACGCTAATGTTATACTGCAGAGCGAAGGACTTAAGCTGAATTTCTCCAGTAAAAGTAATAAATGGGTTAATTGCTTTAGATAAGGGCAGCAGCTAAAGAGCGCATGAAATGTTTGTGTGATCAAATGTGTAACATAGTATTACTATTACATAGTAGCGTTACGAATTCTGTGCATGGATCAGCGAAATATATACTGTCCCTTTGGTCCTCTTATAGCAGGACATTACTGTCAATGACGTAAATAATCATAATGGTAAATTTTTTATAATGAGTTTGAATGGTCTTACGTTAGTTTTGCGTTTGAAAAGCTTGAGTCGTCCATGCAGGTTTACTGCCCTGAAAACAGCTTGGCTTTTTTGCTGGAAGTGAACGGACGCGTCAAAATCAAAGCGCGACAGGAGAACCTAGCGATTGTCACACAGCCACGAGACAAATGGCCTGTTTTGTCATGTCTGCTGGGATTCTCTCATCCTCTCGTTTTCACGCTGTGCGGTCTGCAGATTCACCGTCAGCGAGCTCGACAGCTCCGTGTCAGACCTGCTGGGCAGCTGCTGAGCCACACGAGAGGTCTGGCTGTACGTCTTTCGAGTGAAGCTACCGTATCAGTAATTAACAGATCTGGCTGTTAGCTTATTAGATCAAAGCTGAGCCGGCTGTATTTATCAGTGTTTTGTCGGTGTTTTCTGGGGACCCGCAGACCGTCCACATTTTTGTTCCCTCCCAGGTCCCAAAACACCAGTTACCAGGTATTCGATGTCCTCGACTGTTAGGTCTGCTGGGAGCTGAGAGGGAACAAAAATGTGGAATGAAAAAGATGGTTATATATAAAATACAGCTTATAGATTTTTTATGTATCTAAGGTAATGAGGAACGTAAAGTTCAGCTGAGGGTAAGGTTAGTAATTGTGCTCAACAGAGACCTTGGGTGGCTCTATTGATGTGAAGATGACCTTTCTAAGGATTTTCTTAAAGGAACGTGTTGTACATCAAAGTCCATTTCTGCTCACTCATCCTTCCTCATCATCTACAACAGCAGCTGAGGAAGATCACAATGATCACAATTAAGTTCTCGAAGATCTTAATGGCTAACACAGCCCCACACCGCTTTAAGAAACGTCACGTCAAACGTCACGCCGCGATTGGCTCGTCAGAGCAACTCCGTAACCGTGAGCGACAATGATCACCTGATCTCTGACAAATGGAAACAGCTGTCAGGAATGACCAAAGCTGATGCATTAACCATGTGATCATCTCAATGGTTACAAGCTGCTAACAGTATCTGTCCATTTGCTGAATATAGTGGCAAAAACAAATTTAAATCACTTAAAAGGTACATGCGTCCAATACTAGCTAAGAGGCCAACTGGCCGATTTCACTCTTTTACACGTCACGTCACGTTGCAGGCTGAGGATGTTGTCTTACACCAGGATGAAGTCTATGTTCCGGTCCTGAGCATACAGTGTACACTACCAGTCAAAAGTTTTTGCATTTATTTCAAAACTGTAGATTTTTTTTTTCTTGTTAAGCACTGGAAAGTTGAGTGAACAACTATAAATGAAAATATAAGTCAAATCAAGTTTCCTTTATAACATGGACAGAGTATGTAACAGTGACATCCTATTAACTGGTTATGTGGTGATGGCAGTCAGATTCTAGGCCGTCCTTTAACTTTAATATACTAGTTAACTGTTTCATCCCATGAAACAGAGGAGAATTTAATGTCTCTTGTAGAATGAAAGCCTCAAATTTTCTCTGCTGTTATAACTGCTAGAGGAGGTGACTTTGAATCAAAGATATGACATTTTCTTGCAATAAAGGGACTCAAATGGGGAATATACTGTAAATGTATGTGTTAAAGAATATTGAGTGTATTTTTAGTAAATGTTCAGTAACATGCAAATGTAGAAAATCTCAGTGTGTGCAAAAACTTTTGAATAATAGTCATTTTAGCCACATTTATGGTGCAGTAAACACACAGTGTGACACTGAGTAAAGTTCCATATAGTTTTAATGAGTCAAACCCTCCAAGGGACATTGAAACACACATATTGAAATGGTCGGACTACAGCTATGTTCTTCAAACCTGCTCTATCTACTTCCCCCGTAACACAGGCGTGTGTATGCATAGCCTGTATTCTGTGCGTACACAGTGCATACTCGGCATGTGCACACACACGCACACACACGCACACTCACACGTTTATTACTCTATACCTGGGAAGTTCAACGGAAATGCATAGATAGTGTGCTGTCATTGGTCGGCCTAATGGTATCACACACTACTGGAGTTTGGTCCTCAAAAAAATAGAAAAAAAAATATAAGTCAATCTCTTTTTTTATGATTGAGGAGGAGTCAGTCCGTCGACCTGCAGGCTGGGGGGCTCTTCAGGCGGGTTGGGGGAGGTGCTTGAGCGGGTGCGGCCTTGTAGTGTGGTTCTGGGTCCGGTTCCGGTCTCGTCCCGAGGCTCAGCGGACCAGCGGCGCCTGCTTGAGAGAGATGAGCACCGACCGCATGCGGGACACGTCCTTGGCCTGCTTGCTGGATTTGGGGTTGAAGTCACAGAGGCGTGCCACGCGCTCCCACTCAGAGCCAGGGCTGTTCTCGTCCATGTCGCACACCATGGCCTCTTCGGCCGCCCTATGGGCAACACAGGAGGGGGGGAGGAATCAGCGGGGGTCGTGGAAACCAAACCCAGGGAGACTGACCCCTCCCTGTCCACCCAGAACCATCAGCGCCGTACAGCACCAAAGCAGAGGCATGTCTGTCTGACTGACTCAACTCATCTTCTAACTTCCAAGCCTCATGAAGCTCAAACATCACAGATTTGGGCTGATATACCTGAAGTGACAGCCCATCTGCAACTGGTTTTAAATTTCTTTTATCTGCTTATGTGGTTTCTTGAATATGTTAAGGGGGGCCTTTACACCTTGGGTGGAGAGGTAGGCAGTGAGCGTCCCAAACAAAAGACTCCACATCCCCATCTACTGGGGCGGGGCGACAGGTAACCACATTAAAAACAGGTGACCTGCAGGTATTTTTAAAACGAGACAAAAATGTCCCTTGCAGTCAAAATGGCTCAGTCTGATGAACATCGTGTCACGTTGGTGTTAAGCTGGACCGTAAATGAGCTTCAAGACGACAAGCTGCCGCTGTCTTTACTTCTGCTGCAGCTTCACGCCAGTTTAGGTGGTTAAAATAAATAAATTAAAAAAAAAACACAGTTCCTGAAGGAACTGAAGAACAGGCACCTAACTTGCCGTCTCCTAGAATATTCCGAGGGAAGTTTCCCACGGAATATTCTACAGATCTATAAAATGCGGAAGAGAGTGTGTCATAGCAAGTTAGGCTTTAACCACTGATAAGCCCCCCGTTAGCCAAGCAGCCCCCCCCCCCCCCCCGAAGCTCCTCCGGCCCTGAAGCAATTAAAGGTCAGCGTGGTCCCTGATACAAGCATATCCTCAGGCTAAGAATATCCTTACCTGTCCAATCAGAACAAAGGCCAGCCAAAACGCAACCCAACATGGAAGGGGTCGGGAATGGTGGAGTCTCTTTCTTTCCCCACCCGGCCAAACTCGAACACCGAGCCACAGAACTACAATCAGAACATCACCCAGCGTAGCTCCGCCCATTCTGCCCACCCTTACCCGGCAACAGGAAGACTCCACACTGCCATTGGCTAATTCCTGCCCTAGTTTTAAAAAGCCTCTGTACTAATAAGGACACAAACACGCACAGCAAAATGGAGATGATAAGCCAGTGCTGAGAGTAACAGTCACGAGACTACAGGTGAGCACAGACCCAGCAGACTGATACAGTCACAAGACTACAGGTGAGCACAGACCCAGCAGACTGATAGTCACAAGGTGACACCAAATGTCTCATCTGGCAGTGAGCAGAACATTAAATATCTCTGGAGTCTTCATTACTTAAATTTCCTTGTTTTTTTTTTTTGGTTTTTTACTTAACTGGTCTAGGCGGTAGCAAGGATGATTAATGTGTGTGCTTAAAGGTGCGTAGAAAGGAAAAAAGGAGAAACAGATCAGAAGTCAGATATAGAGAAATGAAAATAAATAAGCTTTATGCAGATGACAAAAGCCTGACATGCATCTGGGAGGCCATGCCGATGGGGCTTAGTGTGCAGCCGTCACACGAGCTGCGGCGGGTCGGAGGGCGTCCACCGAGCACAGGAGCGCACCGGCGCAGTTTCTGATGCCAAACGGGCATCGACCCGGCACCAAGCAGCTCGGGGAAGGATATGAGGGCTACAGCACGAAGCCAGGGCGGGGCGGCGGGGGGGCAATCAGGCAGCAGTACGATATACCGGAAGCAGAGCTATGACTAAACTGTGTATTGTGTGCTTGAGGCAACTGTGTATCCAGGTCCAAGTCAGGGCACCCAATCGGAACCTGCGGTGACGGATCTCGGGCCTCATTGGCTGTATCGGTGAACATTAACGGCAAGGCGGGTTTCGCGTCAGCAGACTGGCGTCCGAATGCCACCAAGCCAGACCTACACCAGACCTTCTCAGATTCCTGGCCGGGAAGGATCCGCTTCGCATAATAGTTAGCAGCAATTCCATAAAATAAGAATATTTATAAAGCTAATAGTCCTGACAACAGCAGGGATGTTTTCTGATGACTTAAGTTCACCTGGAGACACTGTTGCTTCAAACAGGACAATGTGACTGATTCAGACAAACATTTGTCGGATTACAGATACATTTCTAATTACGTTTTTTTTTTTTATTCATTCAGAGAGTCGATAGGCATTCTTGCCTATACATACATGACACACTAGAAGATTAAGGTCATTCTTTCCAATGGATGGAGACAAACTTATACTCAGTCATTGTCACTATGTCACTCACATATCCTGATGAACACGAAGGACCATGACAATTAACGTACACAAATCACGAAATGAAAATATATGATCCAACTAAAACGACACCTGGACAACCATGAATGAAAACTGGTTTTCTGGAAGGGAAAGGTGTCGAGTGTGTGTGCGTGTTTTTCCTGATTTACTGATGCGAAGGATCTTTCAAAGAGTGTCGTGCAGCTTTACTCGTTAACTATGATTAAAAATCCCTATAGTGCATGGAAATTTCTAAGACAATTACAACTTCACGAAACAAGCAGTCCAGAGATACTGAAAACTGCATTTGCTTTTTTCTCCATTACAGAACCTTGCCCAGACTCAATAAAACATGGAAAATTAAGGGTGTTAAATCATGAGGGATGCTTCTAACGGGCGTGTGAAAGCAAAGGGGTGTTAGTTTAGCGACATACACATAACCAATCAGCTCAGAGAAGGGCTGCCTGTAGAAATCTTCGTCCAGCACCCTGGACGGAGTGACGTCCGAAAGGGAAGCGGCGGGCGGGAGAGAAGAGAGAGAGTGGTAAAAAGGAGAAGGAGACATTCAAACCGGCGTGAGTCAGCGCGGGGGTTCTGGGAAACGGGCATTTACACAGCTTAAGGTGGGGGGGGCTTCGGATTACAGTACGCTTCCGGTCCTGGGGTGAACCGCTCTGTCAGGGCTGGGCTGCGGACCAGAAGCCTCCATCTGGCTGAACTGACCGCCAGACGCCCTCCTTTCTATCGCGTGACGAGGTGCCAATTCCTCGCCGAAGAACGCCGCGAACGGAACACCTACACTTCAGGTAAGTTCTGGATCTTTTCCCAGAGACGGGTCAAATGTGCAGCTCCTGCATCACAGACGATCGCCTGGGCTGCCCTCCCTACGCTGCCTCTGGACGTTCTTAAACTAACAGTAATAGTTACGTAATTCACAAAATACAATTTACCCGCTTTCCAGAACAATTATAACTCTGCATTGAGGCATGGATATATATAAATTTAAACTGAAAAGCTGAGCTAAGTTTCTAGGTTCCTGGTAATTAAGCCGAATTTAAATATTTAAATTCAAAATACAAAACTGTAGAAGTCATGCAAATAAAACCGGTTATTTTATATAAATAACCTATTCATTGGTATGGGGAGGGCAGTGCTCCAGGGCCTGTGAAGGACATCCTGGCAGCTCCGCTTCTGCAGGGCCGCTCAGTCCCAGCCACGCCGGAAGCCCCCGCTTTACCTGTTACTGGCTTTTGTCTTCTCCAGCTGGTCATCTTGCCGCAGGTGCCACTCCTCCAGCTCCTGCTTGGCCTTCTCCTTCCACTCCACCTCCTGCTTGCGCGAGTTGGCATCTGGGAGGAGAGGAGGTACACAGCTCTGCTGAAGGACCCCGACCAGGGGTCGTCTCTCGAAGGCCCCTCCATCGCTAGCCTCAGTAAAACCCCCCAGGCCGCGTCTCCAGGCCGCGTCCCTCACCCAGAGCCTCCAGCCGCTCCTTCTGCTCCTCCCTCCACTTGCGCAGGCTCTCTGGCTCAGACTGCAGGCGGTCGACACTGGAGATCGCGGCGTAAGCGTCAGTGGGGCCATTGCTCGCCTGTCAGGCACGAAGGGACAACAAAGCCATTCTGGTTTTCAAACAACAGTTTAGATAATACTGCTGACTTTCAGACAATTAAACAAAAAATGCTACAAATTAGTTTAAAATGAAGCACACAGCTGTACTGACAGTTTACAGAACTGAACATTGCTGGATTTATTTGACTGTATAGTATAAACATTTAATACTGTTCACATATTTTCCAGTTAAAGAACAGTGAATCAAATTGCAAATTTTGCCAATTTCTAAATAGCAGCTACACAGACTAACAGTACTGAGCCAACTGGGCAACAATGTGACCAACTAGAAAGACAGATCGGGCCGATTTACGGGGAAGTTTACCTCGTGCACTTCACCGTTAACGGCACTGTCGAAGGCATCTGGGGAAAGAACGACAGTCGCGTTAGCAGACGGCCCAAATGTTTCCGCATGTCTAGGGGACACCAAGGTAAATGTAGACAAGCTTATATTAATATTGCAATTGTTCCACCACAAAAGCTCATTGTAATAGACATTAATATAGTAGAAAAAGTGTCCTCTGTCCTCCATATGGGGGCTCTGAACCCATTGACGGCCTCTAGACTTTCAGCCAGTTAGCCAGCAAATGCCAAGAATCATGAATCCTGTCTTGGGGGAGAGATACAAGATCGGTTTTTGTCCTATAAAAGTGTTGAAGTAATTTATTCTGTTCCGGGAAATTTCTTGCCAAACTCAGATTCTTCTTTTTAAAGTAAAACTAACCATTCAATTTTTAAACACCATTTCATTTGAATCATTTTTTCTCTTTGTTCGCTCTGGGTAGGACACGTCCCGGCACCCGGCTCTGAAAATGGAGAGCGACTCATCATTTATTTAAACCATTCTGATCCAGTAACAGAGCGATGTTTCTGAGGAAGAGGATGACGTCGGTCGCAGACGTGACATGGTGAGACCGGGGGGGGGCGGGTTGGGGGTAGCAAGGTGTCTCCTGGTGACCTGGCCCAGTAGGTACCCCACAGCACACTGACTGCACAGTGGATTCACGTTACCTCAGGGAACACGCCCCCACCAGGCTGGGATGTGATACTGACGCATAGACGGGACACACACTTCACAAGGGACCCGAAATCAGAGAGAACATTAGCTCAGGAATACAGCTAGAACATTCTTGGTTTCACAGCCAGATTTAAACTGCTTCTCGTGCCCTTAAATTCCTGCGATGCTGTCCTGAGTAACGGACGCGAGTACACCAGGTCATGTCAGGTTCTCCATTCAGGTCATTCCATCCGCACTTTAAAAAAACGCATTTCAGTCAGAAAGCGCATAAATCCTTCTATGCATGAATTTCAACAGCTAAGCAGGATCAGATAATTCCAAAGGCTACAGTAGACAGCCGTCGAGGGGATACCAGTCCGTCACAAATCAGGAAATATAAACAAGAAATAGCTTCAGAATCTTCTTCATCTATTTTTCCTCTTCCAGCTGGTGGGGAAGCCCCAGAGGATCTACTGTCAGCCTCGACAGGCCGAGTACCCAGAGTTCCCTTTAACAGAACGGCCCACACAGGCAGGAACTGTTTACCGTAAACCGCAAAACTCGCTTTGTGCGTCAAACAACAGTAAACGCTACCAATAATTTATCGGACGTGGAAATCTCCAGCCCCACATGCAAAATCTGGGAACGGGACCCTCATTTACCAGCCATGAGAAGCAGCCTGTCATTACATCACTCAAAAGGGCTAACTGGCAGATCTCGCTATAAACCTGAGCGCACTGGACATCTGTAACTAGTATACTTAACACCTGTCACAATAATATTTTTGTTATGCAGCAGGGAGTTGGCTGGATAAGTAAGATTTTATAACCCAGAACAGCCAGTTGGAGCCTTTTAATGTCAACTGAGCCAGAAAAACATTCCAAACAAAAGGGAGTAAAACATTAAGTATAATAGAAAAATAAAATTAAATGTTAAATAGTATAATTAGCGTCTTGATGGCCATACAAATGTTCCCGTTAAGTGTAAATACACTCCACCACTGACTTCCTGCACGTTTGCACATTTCTGACACTGAATGTTACCAGATATCAAACAGAACTGATGACAGAACTGATGGTTGACGGTTATCGGGTAAATCATTTAAGACGCAATGTCAACACGCAATTCTGCCGCACGCGAGCCTTGTCCTGCGCCCCTGCGTCAAATCAACGCCGTCTGTAGTTTTACAACCAAAGTTCCCCCCAAACGAGCTACAAACTGCATTTGTAAATTTCTGATGTTCGTGTTACTATAGTACAGTAGCCCCCTGTATCCGCAGCTTACTGCGATCCAAAAAAAAAAACAAACAGTAAAATGTGTAACAGTATGTTTTTCCATTGTTCCTTTGTCCTCTGAGGGATATAAATAGCATCATTGTCAATGTCTGTCATCCCTGATGCATATTTTTCGAAGCTCGATCATCACCTGAGAAATGGGCCGAAACGTCAGAATCCATTTCATTCGAGAGAGTATAGTACTGTACAGTACTGTAGCCTATAATAATGTACGGTGTACTTTATCACTGTATTTAAATATTTATTTATCAATTAAACTTTACCATATGCACATGAAAATCACGTCATATTTGGGGTCCGCGGGAATGCATCAGCTAAACCAGAAACCAGCCTGGCAAAAGCATCCTTTAGGTACCATCTTCAGAAGAAGGCAGAAAAGGCAAAAAACTAAGAGTGAAAATCAGCTGAAATGTCCTCACTGAATTAAATGGACGTAACACTATGCAGCCACGTCGAACAGCATTAATGCAGATGACTTAGGAGGGGCAGGTAATCAGCGAGCCGATAAACAAAATGGAGTAACAGCGAGTGTACGCGTGGTTTTATTTAATAACCCACAACTGGGGGAAAAAATGCAAAATACTACTCATTACCTTGAAGGTAGTCAGGCTTCCACAGCAGCCTGACAGTGAGCTACTATTCTGCCTATTCATTATTAACTTATTGTTATGAACAATAAGTATTGTCAGTTTCAATGTAAGGAGGAGGTACCACTTGGGAAATGTTCATGTTAAGAAATATCTATTGCGTGTCCTGGCGGGGGGGATGTTTTCGTAAACGTTGCCTATAGTTGCTTTTCTCTAATCTGGGGCTTTGGAATGTCCTCACAATAGATGACACCCCCCTTTCATTCAGAGCGCTGAGTCTCTGAGGGGTTCCAGGCTTCGGCGTCTTCACCTCACGCTCCACTCACTCCCCCTTCAGAAAGGAGGTCACACGTCACCGTTCGCCTTGCAATCCGAGCCACAGCTCTGCCTCAGCGGAACTGAACTGCGGTAGCTAGACAACGCGGTTCAGAGGAAGACCCAGCACGGTTACGTAATAGGCTTCAAACGCCGCCGCCTAAAAGCAGATCCGTTACCGTCACGTGCTGCATTTACGGACAGCTGCGGATACTGTGCACCCGTGATAGAAGCAGCACGTCCTTCCCGCCGGGCAGAGAACCTGAACATCACCTCTGCAGGTCACAGCAGCAACTGATGACCTCTGAATTAATGCGTGAGATTTAGTGTCAATTCCCGCTAGGAAAGCTATTTAAAAAACAGCGGTAATGTAATGCAGTTCACTCCCTCACCTCTGGTTTTACCTTGACACTCGCAGACCCGTCCCAGAGATTCTCTCGTTTTTTGGGGGCTTTTAGTGCTTGGATTATGTTACATTACAGGTGGAGGAGAACTTTCTGTATAACTTTGCCACCATTATTTTTTACTCAGTCCCACCAGTCGTTGCTAAAAGCTCAGGGATCCAATTTTTTTTCCCCTCGAAAGCTTCCCATAGGAGATCTCAGCGACTCTGCTGGCAGATACGATTCGTGTTACACCCAACCGCAACACTAAATTGCTTCAAAGGAAAATGAATAGGAAATGTCTGTATGCTGGTTTCACATAAACACTGCTGGTGTTTCCAGCACAGTGCCTGTTATCGAACACCCTCTCAAGGCTTAATTGATGTATCTCTCAGCATCAGGGCCCAAAGCTACAACCCCCACGGATCTGGACTGACAACTGAATAATTCACCAGTAGACAGTTTAACAGGATGGCCAGCTCATGACACTTCTCTTTTAAGTCGGTACATTTCTGAAAGAAACGCAGACTCAACGTCAAGATGTGGGATACAAAGTACAAAGGGCAACCGCCTACAGCACCGGCGCTACGTTTCAGCGGCGCCCCAAAGACGTCTCCCCCCAGCCGCAGTTAGCGCAGCAAATTAAAACGCTCCGACTGTGAACAGGAAGCACCCTTTTGTACGACACTTCTGGCATCATCTCCTCACAAAACGCCGGCCTCGTTAAATCTATAAAGCACCGAATAATTAAACCGCGGCCTGGAGCTATAACGCTCTCACCAGCTTTCATGGCCTTCAGTAGCTTTCAGTTTAAACCCTGGTTTTATTAAATCAGGCTCAGTTTGTTCTGTTTTCTACGTTATCAGCCAGTTGACCTCAGACCCCCAGAGTGTTTTTCTTTTCCTCCCTACTTTTTCCTTCTTCTCCTCCGTCGTCTTCTGGCATTCTTACTTTCCCTTTTCCACCGTTTTATACGCCATACTCTAGTAATGGATTGCCACACGCTCTTGTCAAGGGGCGACTCTGTTGCGAAAGGCGCTATATAAAAATAATTGAGTTGAAACTGAACCGAATAGCCGGTTACAGTACGATCCGCCCGCCCAGACTGAGTGGTACATGTTTATTGGCAGCTGCTGAGATGCGGACCGCGTCCTCCCGTAACGAGAGAACGCCTCATTACTCATTTAAGGCCCTCCGGTCGGGTGACAGAGCCACGTCTCCCAGGTAAAAGGATGACGGGGGCTGCGGGGAGTAGTTTTTCCTGATGACCGCTGCCAGGCAGCAGCACATAGCCTGGCCGCCGGACTGCAGTGCATGCTGGGAAAGCAGGCACAGTTCAGGCTCGTGAACACCCCTCTCGTGTCTCTCAAAAGGTCACATTCCTCCCCAGGAGGAAGAACAAAAAAGCTGTCATCCGCGATTCATTCCCCGCTGCCTACACTGGCTGAGGAAACGGGCATCTCCTAAGGAAAAGAAAAAAAACAGAGCCCCCCCCCCAAACTGTTTTCCAAACAGTTGCTGCTTTTGCAGTCTGTTTTCCTGCTGACAAAGCCCTTACCTGCACACCCCTATGCAATATGTCTGTTAAACCTTGGACTGGGGGGGGGCTGGCTGCAGAGCCGGTCACCATGCTGCCACCAAACACGGGCCCTGGGCCGCCAGTGTCCGGCCAGAACGCTGGCGTATGCAGTTTCGCCTGGCGCAAGAGCGCAGGGACGGGCGGCGAGCGCAGGCCGTGTAGAGAGCGCGGCCGTGACTCACGCCAGGAAGAGGCAGCTCGGGGTTTACATGCGTCAGCAGCAGCTCAACTTCCTGTTCGGTCAAGTGGCTACACCTTAACTCACACGGTACAAAGGTTACTGTGCCTAATGTGCACTTTAACATGCAAGGGGGGGGGGGGGCTTTTCAGCTGGAAATGGTAGATCACTTGATGTCCGCCTTCTGCGGAGGTCTCTCCACCTGCATGAAGGTTGGCCGCCGGCCACTTCGATGGACTCGGTCTTCTGGAGCAGATCCAGTTGCATGCCTTGAAAAATCCCATACGGCTTGCACTGCATCTCCTGCACTGCGGGACCCGTAAGAATCCCCGCCTTTGCAGCAGTATCCAGGCATCAGGACGAAACTACTGCTTAAAATACCTCTTTCTTTATGTTATGCACTGTTATTGACAGTGACGCTGGGGTTAAATTTCAAGCAAAGTGCACAACTTGTCACCTCATCAATCATGTATACCACTGCCGTCTCAGTGCTGTGAATTTTATATGCAAGTTACAGCAAACATCCCAGCTTATGATACAGCTCGATGCAACGCCAGCCTGACGCTGACCGTTATTGCCACAACTTCCGGCTATTTTTCTCCCACCGAACGGTCGCCAGTGCCCGGCTGCGCATTACAACACGCCGGGCGATTCATGTATAACGGGACCCGTAAAACCCGGGATTATAAAACCGCGGGGGTTTCCCGCTAAAATCCGCTCACCCGTCAGGCCGTCGGTGAAAGATGACGGGACCTCCCCGCTGTCCAGGATGCTGAAGCCCTCGTCGTTCTCGATGCCCGCGATCTCGCTCTCCTGCTGGGCCAGGAAAGCGGCGGCGGGGTCCTCCTCCGTCCCGACGCCGTTACCGGCCTCGGGCTGCGGCGCGCTCAGCATGTCAAAGTCATCCATTGCTGAATGAAAGCCGTCGACGGCACTTTTTAAAAAAAGAAAGCGGTGAGTAAGTGAAGCGCAGCCACCGCAGGACGGCGAAGCCCAGACTGGGTCAGTCCGAGATCAGGCGAAGGGAAAAGGCAGGATGGGAGACAGCTACACAATGGAGCGGAAAGCTCGACGCGGCCAATCAGAGGCGTCGGCGTTTGATGGACAGGGCGTTGGCCAATCATAACGACGCCGGTCACTGGCTAAGCCAATGAGAAATGGCAGAGCAGAGCACGCACTCATCCCGTGATCTTCGCCGTGTGCAGGACGTAGGCAGGAGCGGCGACGTGCCGGCGATCTGCAGCTTAGGATCTGCAGGGCTGTGCGTCTGCAGCATAGGATTTGCGGGGCTGTGCGTCTGCAGCATAGGATCTGCGGGACTGTGCGCTGCGCTGCTGCTGGATGCGGCTCGTTATGCCGCCGATGCGCGGGCTGCGACTGTACTGTACACGCATCACGCATTATTTTGCATTTGAGCGTGTAGATTCAGATATGTGTTGGGGGAAACCGCCGACTTTGTGGTTCTTGGGCGTGATTTTTTAACGTGTATTTGATATTTAAGTTCCAAGAGAAGTCTTTCGTTGTGTAACGGAGAAAACTTTGAGTTTCTTTCAGTCCATTAGTTGTCTTAGAAGAAATATTCAGCTAACGTACAAGTAATGCACGCAGTTGCTCTAGATCATATCTGCTAAACGGTTTATACAATAATTTATAAAAGTTTTTATATAGGAATTTTGCGCTTATAATGATTTCAAGGCTAACCACGTAATAGGAATAACTGGAACAAAATACAGTTAAATGTTTTCGGAAATCAAAATGTTACAATGTAGGTTTTCATTTGTTCACTGATTAACGTAAGGTAACAGTAATGTTATCAAATATGTAGATTAATATGCTCAGCTTACGTTCTCCATCTTT
Organism: Boulengeromyrus knoepffleri; assembly: GCA_026770805.1. Classification (NCBI taxonomy): domain Eukaryota; kingdom Metazoa; phylum Chordata; class Actinopteri; order Osteoglossiformes; family Mormyridae; genus Boulengeromyrus; species Boulengeromyrus knoepffleri. The sequence continues at coordinate 5,903,932 of JABJVO010000050.1, forward strand.
TGATTTTTGCGACCCATTTACTAATGTTTTCATTCACTGACAACGGGAATGACGCAGCATCTGACGCTCGTTTACAGTACATTACCTTACACACATTGGTTATTGGCTATACTTTAAAAAAAACTCCATATACTGCTGTCCGGCTTTGATTGAACCTGTAAGTCATCCAACAAGCATTAGTCGATAGTATTACTATATTCACAGGAATAAATATTATGATAATATAAAGTTAAAATGGAAACATAAAATGGATCCATTTGTTATTTTTGGAAAAGTTATTCTAATAAAACAAAACCCTATACACTGCTTATCGCCTTAAATAAGAAACCAGACAAGCGGTATTCGTTACTTTATTCACAGCAATGATTAACAGTGGATAGGCTACGGACGCCCCGCTACCCAGAAGGATAAGCGGTTTGGACAATGGATGGATGGATGAATACAGAAAGTTTAAATGGAAAATTGTGCACTGTCACTTTAAAAAGCCGGCTGACACGTGTACTATTTTTTTGTCTGCAGGGATTGGCTTTGTATATTGGCATTGAATATCCGCCGGTAAACATATACTTTAGACCCGGACCCTTTATGGGAAACCAAGCGCGTCAGTAAATAAGTTACACCCTCATGCCTGGTTTACACGAAGATCGCAGCAGTTATAGTTAAAAGCGTTTACGGCGCTGGGTGACGTCGGCTGTTTTTTGCCGGACGTAGTCAGGAGGCGCCCCGCTTCCTGTTCCCGGTGCTGCCTGTCATACGCCTCCCGTTCGCTTCCCGCAGGTCCGGACGCTCTTTAGCTTTACGAGATGCCGCTTAAGTTCGAGCTGTGTCCCGGCAGGATGATCGGGGGCAGCAACCCCTGCTTCATCATCGCCGAGATCGGGCAGAACCACCAGGGGGACATCGAGATAGCGAAGAAAATGATCCGAATGGCCAAGGTAAGGGGCCGGGTGGAGACAGCACCTCAGCCAAGAAAGGCTGGGGGTCCCGAAGTACTGCACGGTAATTATAGCATCCAGATCAGGTTATAGGTGTTGCTGAAATTTTGTAGTCAACCTTAGGTGATGCATGGTAATGATGAAGAAAGAGTTCTTTGTATGGTGTGTATCTTGCAGTTTGTGATTCAAATATCAGAATGCTCCTTGTTTGAGACATTATTTCTGGTATTCCAGACCACTTTTTGGTATCGGTGGAATATCCATAATGTTTCATTTTATTCTAGGGTGGCTGCGCACATGCGTAACACCAGAGGAAAAAATAGCGACGTTTGCTTATTGTTATATGTAACTTCCAGGTAACGTTTCCATATGTAATTTCAGGACTGCGGTGCGGACTGTGCCAAATTTCAGAAGAGTGAGCTTGACTTCAAGTTTAACAAACGCGCCTTGGAGCGTCCCTACACCTCTAAGCATTCATGGGGCAAGACGTACGGGGAGCACAAGCGCCACCTGGAGTTCAGCCACGAGCAGTACAGGGAGCTGCAGAAGTATGCCGAAGAGGTTGGGATATTTTTCACTGCCTCGGGGATGGATGAGGTAAGCGGGATGTTTAGCCAGTTTACGTAAGTGAACATAACTAAAATGGGTTTTATATTTTGATCCCAGTGTCTCCTTCTTCACCTTATTCTTGTGTACTGATGTCTTAGAAACTTTGAGCTATGGTAGGGTATAACCAGGATTTAAAACTGCAGATTAAAAAAAAATATAGAGTGATTGTCTTTTATTAATAATTAACTTGAGGCATATCCATCCAGCTTAGCATTGTACTGCTAACCTCAGCATTGGTTTTCTGTTCCCATGGATCATTTCGCTGGTTTCTCTCTGGCAGATGGCCGTGGAATTCCTCCACGAGCTCAACGTGCCATTTTTCAAGGTTGGCTCAGGAGACACCAACAATTTTGTCTACTTGGAGAAGACGGCGCAGAAAGGCAGGCCTGTTTGATTTGTTTACTTGGTCATTCGTTTGGATGCATGATCATGTACGGAAAACCACCGTGGCTGTTTTGGGCGGAGCCAAGGTGAGCGCGTGTGTATCTGCCACTCAGGTCGCCCCATGGTGGTGTCCAGCGGCATGCAGTCCATGGAGACCATGCGGCGCGTTTACCAGACCGTCAAGCAGCACAACCCGAACTTCTGCATCCTGCAGTGCACCAGCGCCTACCCACTGGAGCCCGAGGACGTCAACTTGCGCGTCATCACGGTAACAGCCTCCCAGAACGTTATGCATCCCCACGACTCCTCCAACCATTAAATTATTTTGGGATGGAACTTTAACGTCAGTTAGTCGTTATAGCTAGCATTTTATTTACGTTACGTTAAAGCCAGATCGTAGTTGTCTTCTCTCTTTTTATATTAGTGTCCATCTTTGCAGACTAATTCCTTGCCCCAAAACTCCTAGGAGTACCAGAAGGAGTTTCCAGACATCCCTATTGGCTACTCGGGCCACGAGGGCGGGATCAGTATATCGGTGGCAGCTGTAGCTCTGGGGGCCAAAGTCCTAGAGCGTCACGTGACTTTGGACAAGAGCTGGAAGGGCAACGACCACGAGGCGTCGCTGGAGCCGGCGGAGCTGGCGGAATTGGTGCGGACCGTGCGCATGGTGGAGCGCGCCCTGGGCTCGGGCCTCAAGCAGATGCTGCCGTGCGAGAAGCCCTGCCACGACAAGGTGAGGCCCGGCGATGCCGCGTCGTCGGTCCGGACAGCGCCGCGGTGTGCTTTCAATGGGGCTCTCTTACGTAGTTATCGTTCCGTCTTTGGACATTTTTGGGCGAGTACAATCAGTTCTATAATTTCTTTGACATCTGGCTGTGATGGACTGAGGGAAGGTACGTGTCTGGCTCTGAGGGTTGGGACTCTGTGCCTGCGATCAGGTGGTCACTGGTTCTAATCCCATGACTGGCCGAGTGATTTCGCCACAACCCCAATATTTGGCTGACCCTGCATTCAGTTGTACGTCACTTCAGATTAAAGCATCTAATGAATAAAAGTAAATGTGGGAGTAACGTTTTTATCAGAGGTGCGTTGTTCAAGTCCAGAAAGTAAAAATCCAGACCAAGATTTTATTTCAACCTACCTGTTGACTATAAAGGGTCACAGTTACAAAGTACTCAACTCATTGGTTGAAACAAAATCTTGGTCTAGACTTTTAATCTCTGGACTCAAACTACCCAGCGTTGTAGTAACAAGCGCATTGGGCTTGTTGGGACCAGCGTAATCGTAAACTAAAACTGAAATGAAAATGGACACTAAATAAAAGAAAATAATTAGGAAACTGAAATAAAGATGAAAACTATATTTACCACAACATCAACATCTTCTTACCTTGTTTATCCACATAACTCCTCTTTTAAAAGATGATGATGTTGCTCTGTTGTCCCTTGACTTCAGTGCTTATCGCTTCCATGATTTACCAAGACATTTGCATGCGGCGCCTCCGCTGACCGAGCTTAATAAGCACAGGGATACATCGAATTTATACAGATTCCTAACTTCACATCACAATACGCATCTCATTAGTATTTTAGACATACTACTAATTTGTTTATCGAATTGTGGGTGAAAATAATGTCCATAGAGTGTGAAAAGCTGGCGTCCTTTATGTAAAGCCCTGCAATACAACAAACTAGCTTGAATTAAATGGTCTAATTGAGTTTATGGAGGAAAATTAATCATTTAAATTAATCAACCAATCGTTAAAATAGTCGATGGCTTAATCCATAGAAAGATAGTCATTAATGGTGGCAGTACGAGGAATTAATGCATCTGTTGTCCTCTTTGCTAGCCGGGACATTGCCTGTAAGACGTAAATACTGACGTAAACAGGACAGAAACGGAAATTTAGCCTCAGCAGCCAAACCCGTCTGTCCTGCCTCCTCCCCCCCCAGCTGGGGAAGTCGGTGGTGGCCAAGGTGCCCATCGCCAAAGGCTCAGTCCTCAGCTTGGACATGCTGACGGTGAAGGTGGCTGAGCCCAAGGGCGTGGCGCCCGAGGACATCTTCCAGCTGGTGGGAAAGAAGGTCACCGAGGACGTGGAGGAAGACGCCAGCGTCACTGAGGACGTGGTCGACAGCTACGGCAAGAAGAACAAGTCCTGAGCAGGTGACTGTTGGGGCCCATGGCTGAGAGAGATGACTGTCCTGCAAGCATTCGGCCCTGGAAGATCTCTATTTCCATTTCATAACCAAGGGAGCCTTCTGTGCCTCTGTAATGAGGTGAGCCTCGCAGCCAAGCTGGAGAGTTAATTGATGAAAATTTAGCATTAATCACATGAGGGTACACAGTACTGCACTGATTGCACTGAATGGTTATGGGGATTTGTACCTTGAAAATGAATGGCACTTGTCAGATGATTTCTGTAAACATATCGGCGCTCCATTTGTGTACTGGGTGGTTCCAGCAAGTTCTGTCATTACACAGACGCTGGAGAGTTTTGCCAAAAAAGGGGAATAAAAATCAGTTACAGAGGACGAGTGTGTCAGTCTTTGGATCTTCAGCGTGTTTTATTAAGGTTCCATTTAACTTTACCTTTAAATTACCTCCTTGTAGCAGTACAGGCGGTAATCTGGCACTTACACAAAACTGCTGTAAAGAAGTAATCTTGGTTCATTCAGTGAAAATAAGATGTTTTATTCGTCATTTTATAAAAACATTGCACATACATTTACTTTTAAAAGTTTGTTTTAGGAATGAAATTGACAGAAATAGTGTTAAGCAAACTACAGTTAGTAGATGTGCAAGTTGCATTATTTTGCAATAGCGACCATTTGCATATGTGAAGATTCCAAACAAAGCTCTGAAACAAACTGAGCTTCAAGTCTGCGTTGCGGTTCGCTTAACCTGTACATGGTGAACACAGAGCGCTCCAGGTTCCCGTCTCCTTTTGCCATGTATTTTAGCCCTCTAGGCTTGCCGTAGACAGGTCACATGCTATTGCGCTGCAGTGCTCAAAAAAAAATGACAGAACTGTGGCTGCTGGTAACGACAGTGTGAACAGAAAGAGCTGAAGTGGAGCTGAAAGTGAAATGAGTCCTTTTCAAATGAACTCAGTGTTTCAAATGAACTTTCAGAGGACTGAGTGTGGTTTATTTACAATATGTATGTGAAAACACATTTAAGATCAAGGATGCCATCTATGTGTAACACAGTCATTCAATGAATCAATATGCATAGTGGTCAGGTTATTGTTAAACTGCTAAAAGTGACTTGTCAGTTATTCTGTTGTTTCTCATATTCAATAATTCTGTCAGTGTATTCAGGCTATTGTACTAAAGGATACTGACATCAATCATGCTTAACGCATAATTGCTTCCTACTATGTGGGGAACAAAAATATACATCCATTATTCCAGATTCTTTTTACAGAGTAGTAGGTCAATTACTGTTCAACACAGCTATGCAGAAATATTGAGTATCGCAATTTACATGGTGTCCTCCGTTTAAACGTGTGGATAATGCTTGTCGGTGCCCTCTAGTGGAGAAGCTGAGACATGCAAGATGCTGAGCTCACAGCCCTGTCCGAAAGGCACGAGCTTCTGGAAGAAGCCTACCCTCCCCCTCCCCTTCCTCCTCCTCCCCCCACAGTTATCACGTCAGTTTGCAGAGTGAGATGGGCCCCTCCCACAGACGCAGGGTGGGGTACAGTGGCTCCGTGAACCTTGCCTGGAAGGTGTGTAGATGCCTCATCCCAGACAGTGCGTCATAGAAGCTAAGTGTCCCTGCCTCATAGTCCAGGAAGACGCCCAAGCGTTCCGGATCCTGCTCCAGGAACACGGGCTCCCGTGTGCTGTTGTGGAAGGCCCAGTACTCCAGGTCGAAGCGTTTGAGGCACCAGGAAGAGGCGTTGCAGCCCAGGCGTGAAGATTCAGAGTCACCCCTGCGCACCATGGAGCGATAGGCCACGCCCACCCACCAGCCCTGGCCGGCCAGCCGGACGTCCACCTCCCAGTAATGGCGGCCGGCGAAGTAGGACTCTCGAGCCAGCACCTGCAGCAGGCGGTCGAAGCGCTGGGGCCCGTCCGAGCAGGAGCGTCTCATCCAGGCCTTGCTGACGGTCTCCCAGTTCGGCGAGACACGCAGGCGAGGGTGGGCCGTATCCGGGTCCAGGATCGGTGATCGTGCATCTGATTGGGGAGGGGGGTGTTGTGGAGTGGGCATGAGATCTCACAGGTGAAGACCGAAGACGAAAACAGCCACGTCGTGGCAGTGTGGTACCAAGGCTCTGCACCTTAAACACTGATCAGGATATGAAGGATACACTGTACATCCTGAATAGGACAAGCAATTACAGGAAATGGATGGATGGATGGATGGATGGATTTTTTTCAATCAAAATTTTACCCCCGGTCAGAAAATTCTTTTTCTTTCTAATCTCGTAATTTTGAAAAATTGGGTCATGACCTAACAACCAAGGAAAAATATAGGTAAACCAACAACTGATTTAAATGAAAGGATTAAAAGCGAGAGGGAGGCTCTCACATCGCAGGAAGGTCAGCTTGTCCCCGGTGCTCTTCGTCCTGTGGATCAGCGTCTGCACCTGCTTGGCGTCCGGACCGCTGCTCAGCCCTGAAACCGGCAAGGGACCCGAAGTGAGTCAAAGCAGGAGGCCTCGGGGCGGCCAGCCGGGGGCCTGACTTGCCCTTCGTGATGCGCTGCTCCACTGGCTTCTTCAGGATGGTCTTCAGGGCTTTGTGGAAGCAACCAACGTAAGTGTGCAAAGGGTCAAAGTTCAGGGGCACCGGGTGAATCTGGTCGGCAGGCTGCTGGTGGAGCTGCATGTCTGCTTCCGCTGCGGTGAAATCCTGGGGAAGGGGGGACAACTTACTGCACTTACTATACTCAAAGGCAAGGGGGGACAACTTACTGCACTTATTATACTCAAAGGCAAGGGGGGACAACTTACTGCACTTATACTCAAAGGCAAGGGGAGTTTGTTTATACAGCACAATTCGGACGCAAGGCACTTCAAAGTGCTTTACAAAGGCTGAAAGATGCATTTAAATAAAAGATATTAAAAAAATTTAAGACAAAAGCCTAAAAGCCAAACAAAAACAGGTAGTTAACTGAAAAGTTACATTGTAGCGACAGGTTATGAATAAACTGATTTAATGTACTGAAAAGCTGCAGCAAACAGTAATGTTTTAAGCCCTGATTTAAAAGGTGGTTCAAGCTCGTTAAACGAGACCAATCGCAGGATTTATTGCGCTCCAAGTTCTTTCTTGGGAGGTAAGTGAGAAAGGCGAAGTGGCCGAGATTCACCCTGTGACACTGCCTCTTTATACTCTGGTTGGTTGAAACAAAACCTTGGTCTGGAAATGGCACCCTCTGATTATACAGTTATCCTATCAGCCAGCATGTTGGGCTCACACCCCCAGGGCCATGTTTCCTCTGGGTGCTACGCGTTCCTCCCACGGTCTAAAGTCATGCAGTTAGTGTGTATCCCCCAGAATGCACTGCCATCCCTTCCTGGGTGTAGCCCTGCCTTGTGCCCAATGCTGTGCAGGATGGGTTCCAAAGCCCTGCACTACCAGGGAGGCAGTTACTGGATGGATGGATGGATGGATGGATGGAGGGAGGGAGGGAGTACCAGCTGAGTTATTTTTGTGTTGTATGTATGAATGCCGTGGGATTATTATTACATTACTATTAGTATTTTATTACAACAGTATGTATGAGCCAGGACACGTTTCACTGACCAATGAAAAACACGCTTCTCCAAAAAATTCATTATTTCAGGAGCCTGAAAAACCACTTTCTCAAACGACTTTACAAAATAAATCTAAAACAAATACCATGAGACACCCTTAGCACCATCGATAGAGACCTGTCTTTACATCACCATCAGTGAACAGTTTCCTGGATTGTAATCAGCGGGGCAAGTATGTCAGTGTCAAGACAACGCAAACTAATCTTGTTTCATATTCACAATTAACAATGATGTTAGTTTAGCCAGTTGTATCAAGTTGTTAAAATTTGCGACACAAAGTAATCCATACGAATAATCATCATGAATACAAATGTTAACTAATATAAAGGTATCAGACACTATCGACAGACAGAGGAACAGACATGTTGTAAAAAGTCACAGTCACCTAAATCAGACAGGCCCGGTTACCTTTAATAGCTGCACGGTGTCATCCTCCTTGTAGATCTCATTAACCCGCAGGGCAAACTCGTCGGAGGCCTGGATTCGCTGGCTGCAGGCCTGCCCCTGCTCCCCAAACGCCTGCAGCACCGCCTGGCTCTGGGCCTCCACCAGCTCCCGGGCCGCCTTCTCCTCCTCGTCCAGCAGGAGGCGCATTTCGGTGAACTGCTGCGTCAGCCAGGAGCTGCAGTGTCTCACCAAGACCTGGGGCATCGACAGGCGGTAGCCGACCGATTCTTAAAGGTCAAGCACTGGCCGTGCGTTATTAGTAGGTGTTATTTAAATTAAATCAATATAATGTAGCTGTCATGATATTCGTTTTTTTCCAATTGCCAAGATACATTCTGCAATACTGAAGTCACTTTCTCAAAACTCTACACACAGTCTACAAGCAGCTCGGCCAAAGTCTCCCCCAAAATGCCACCAGCTAATCGATGCCTCAGAGGAGACTCACACCAGCTTAGCACCTAATATATTTCTGGAAGAGCACTATATCACACACTGAAGAATGGCCTACGAAACGGTAACAACAGACAGCATCACACACACATGCATCATCAGCTAAGGACCATCTGAAAAGTAACTGGTGTCATTTGTCATAAACATTGCATTATAAAACAGAACAGAACACTTCTTCACCCTATAAAATGTTTGGGAATGAACAAACCATGTTGCAGTTTGTTTCAACGGCCTTTATTCCTTACTGTAGAGTAATTACAAAATAATAATCAGAAGAACATAAGAAATTATTTTTTTAATGCAGTAATTCAGGAAATACAAAATACACTGTGCACATTCACACAAGTGCTTATATATATATAAACATTCTCTCACACACATTTGCAGTTGATCCCCAGGTACAGTCGTAATACTGCTAATCTATCCACTCCTCTGGATCCGGCCACAAGTTCTCATCTACATCACATCTGATGTCCTCTCTAGCGATACATCTAGGGTAGCAGCCCTTGGAAATACACCTGATTAGGGAATCACCTGGGGTGGAGACCAGCTGCGTTTGGTCTCATTTTCATTTTGTTTATTTTGTATCATGTCAGTTTTACGATATATTTTGGAAGGGTCTTGATAATTCTATAGCAAACTGTAGTCATTCAGTTTTGAATGTATGATTAACAGTTTTCGGACCAGTATGTAAGCATGTGCAAAATGGCCTCTAAATTGATGGTGGTGGGTTTTGACTGAGAAAGGAATCCATGAATTTTGAGGCATTTAGTCACTGAATCCATTTTGAATGAAAGCAATGGGAAATGATTCACAGTTTAACCCACATAAACTGATGTTATGGCAACTGTGTGAAGAGTTTTGCGAAAGTGACTTCAGTATTGCAGAATGTATCTTAGCAACTCAAAAAAAACTATATGCTGGTTTCCAGTTTTTCCAGTTCCTATTTAACAGCCGCTTTGTGCTGAAACCTGCACACAATGCGCCCTTGTTTTAATAAACGAAAGTGAAAGCGTCTCGTCTTGTGACACTTTACCTTCAGCTCCTCCGAGGCCTTCTGGATCTGCTTAATATTGGCCTGTTCCTGTTTGGTCTTGCAGCTCAGTCTGTTCTGGCAAATCTTAAGTAGATTCTACAGATTGTTCATGAGAGAAGGAAGAAAATCCATCATTCTGCAATATTTTCACCATTTTGCCGTCGCATTCATAAACGTTTACATTTTGAAGGTATGTTCAAACCTCCGATCATGACTTTACTAATGAAATGATAGGCCTATGAAAAGCAGGAGGCTTTGATTTTTTTAACGCTTGTAAAACGTGTATAAGATACAACATGTTTTGCACTATTTTTGTAGCTTTTAGTACCAGGCAGCCGCTATTTCATGAGTACTCCAGAGATTCAGGGACAGGGTGCACAGTTGGAGAGTGGAGAAGAAAGTAAAAATCCAGACAGATTTTGTTTCAGCCAGTCAGTCGAGTCGACTGTGACTCCTCATACTCTGTGACTGCGACTCCTCATACTCTGTGACTGCGACTCCTCATACTTTGTGACTGCGACTCCTCATACTTTGTGACTGCGACTCCTCATACTCTGTGACTGCGACTCCTCATACTCTGTGACTGCGACTCCTCATACTCTGTGACTGCGACGACTCATACTCTGTGACTGCGACTCTTCATACTCTGTGACTGCGACTCCTCATACTCTGTGACTGCGACGACTCATACTCTGTGACTGCGGCTCCTCATACTCTGTGACTGCGGCTCCTCATACTCGACTGGTTGGTTGAAATGATTGCCTCGATATTTACTTTCTGGACCTGAAATTGCCACCTCTGGACAGAGGAGATGTAAACAACATTGGCAAAACACCCACCTGTGGCACTGAAACTCTGCCGCTGGCGCGAACCTATTACCCACCCACCCCCCCCGTGCCTGGGTGCCCCTGGCGGCAGGGCAGATTACCCGTTTCTCTACAGCCTCCTGGTCCACAAGTTTGACGCGGTGGCCCTGGTGCCGACCCAGGATGGGGCACATGCTGCACACGCACATTCGGCAGTCGCGGCAGAACATCTCCAGTGCCTTGCCGTGCTCTGCGCAGCACCGGGCGCTCAGGTCGGCGCTGGGCTCGGCCAGGCGGTGCCCGCGGAACATCTCCGACGAGAGATGCGGCTGCAGGTGCTCTTCGCAGAAGGAGGCCAGGCAGGTCAGGCAGGTCTTGGATGCTGCGGGCCGATCGCCCAGGCAAAAATCGCAGAGTACGCCGGAGGGGGAACCCGGCGGGGATGAGGCGCTGGGGGGCAGAGGGACATTCAGGCACAGCGGGCAGCCGTGGTCCAGTCTGGGCACCTGGCACCATACGCGCTCGATGCAGCCCAGGCAGAAGGGATGCCAGCAGGACAGCATGACAGGCACGCTGGGTGGCCGCTGGCAGACTCCACACCTGAGTTGAGGCGCGCTCGGGCACTCAGCCATCGTCACCGCCCTGGCTGTCCTCCAGCTCCACCACTCCTACAAACCAAGCAGGAAGCAACTGGTACACTCAACCACTTTGAGTCTGTCTCTGCAATAACGATCATTTCGCATATTAAAAAATGTTGCACTGATAAAATATCAAGTATGCCCATTTTATGCCATCTTAATGTGCGATTTTTGTAACTGGTAACAATATTGCAGCAATGATATCTTGACACCGAGTATTAAGAGCAAAGTAGCGTCTCTCCTGGTAATTATAACACCTCCAGACAAAAGAAAAACTTAGCTTGTCCTTTTCTGGCATTTCTCATTTTGTACTGCAAAAATAAATTAACTTTATCCCTTAAACGTGATTTAAACAACATTAATTAGGCCATATTAACCATAAAGCTATAGCCTATTTATTATAGGAATTTTTCAACGCGCCTGTTTTGCGACAGATCTAACAGCTTGTATAAACGAGAACGTAACTTACCTTATTACCCGACGATGACGGAGCTGCGCTCGGCCGGCCGGCGATAGCGAAGTCCGGGTGGTTGTTTGCACTTCGGCCGCGGGCGCGTCAGCGCCGCTTCTCGTCCCTTCCTGCTTGACACATGTTCCGCGTCTTCTGCATTGGCCCCTGACCTGCAGGAGGGAAAACCCGGAAAAGATCAGGCGCTAGATAAAACCTTAAAAAAAAACTTTTATATGAAAGCTAATATATAAAGTCTTTAAGTTCTCACACGTACTTAAATTAGGTAAAATGAAAGATGTTTGTAAGGTAGCAGAAAAAAAACCCATTCCGTTATATAAAGATTTTTTGATATTTCAGTATAGCGTTATCCTTATATATCATTTAATTACACATAATGCTTTAAATAAACGTTTAAACGATGTAAACCAGTCTTTTGGCAGGTTTACCGGAAAACATTGAACCGACTTAACAGTTTTGAACAACATTACCGATCAGAAAGCAAAGCAAAGCAGTGCCGAGGTAGGCGGACTATTTATCCTGATCTGCAAAGCTGCCAGTACGTATGATGTATCACGTTACTTCCAAAACCATCAGATATTCCTGCCTTATTTATTCGCAGGGCTGTCCTGAGAGAAAGCGGAGATTCGCTCTGCCTAAAATAGCCCCGTGTTCCTGTCACTCAACTCGCTTCAATCCAGCAGAGGGCTTCTGCATACGTGTTGTTTGCAGAATACATAATAGGAGTGTGAATGTGGTGATTTCTTTACGTTCCTTGTTCCACGCATGTAATGTCGGAGCAGACAGTCATCTTACTTTTCGCTACTGAACAAAAGCATGACTGTAGTGTTGATCAGTGAGGACATCTGAAAAACGTGTATAATTCAATGTCATAGCTGAGGAGCGGTATGACGCTGTCCAATGTGCAATTGGATCATTTACTTAAAACTGTTTTCGTTTCAGTGTGACTTTCTGTTGCTTGATGAAGTGTTTGTAACCGCGGTCATGCGATTCTCACAAAGACTACATGCGGAACCACGGGTCAGTCCCTTGCAGAGTTGAGGCAGTTCGCAGCTGTTTGGCGGAAACAGAAGAAAACAGGAGCCCATCCAACTTTAAAGGGGTACACTTGTAGTTTTGAAGTCCAAGTGTTCTGCACTGCGTTGTCCTGACAAACACAGAAATGAGGAAGCAGCAGGCTCATATGCAGATATTATAAGTTAACCAGACCAGAGAGTCATCCCGGAGTTACATTATGCAGCTTCAGATCTGTGTGATTAATCACAGCAGGTCAGGGAATTATTGCTTAGTCATCCCTTCTGTTTCTCAGTGGCCTGTTACAGTGTATAATCAAAGATGATATAGATCAATCACATATTCTAATCAATGGAGCATGGGTGCCATGTTATATGTAAAAAAAAAAAAAAGGAAGTGATTCTGGCGTCTTCGACTGGTAAATCGAAAGCACCAGTGATGTTGAACAAACATCCCCCTGCCCTATTCTATCTTATCATCTTTAAACTCATATTGTAAAATTCAGGAGGAGTGTACAGGTGGGTGTTCATGAACCACACAAAGTGCATCATGGGAAGATTGCTTATCTCCTCCATAAAGAAGAAAGGCTTCATTTATGACCTGTTCAGCGTTATCTGCACTTTGGTCGTTGTAGAACTGAGTGCCAGGAAGATCCAGTAGCTCCTGAGGAAAGAGCTTCTGCTTCCAAGAAAAACGGGGAATGCCAACTAACGAAAAAGGACAAGACACCCTGCATCTGGAGTTTTTCACCAAAATACATTTTATCTGTTGACTAACTGTATCCACTCATCCTTTCCATACACCCATTTGTTGGACACCCTTTACCATAAACCTCTTTACATCTCATGATATTTTCAAAAATATTTGCTCCAAAATTGCTTTTTTTTAAATGCAAATACAGATCAGTGGGAATCCTGGTGAATTACTTTATATCTTGCTTGTTGTTGTGTTAAATAAATTTTTACTTTAGTTCTCAAATTTTTTTTATTGCAGCCTGGTAAGATCCCAATGTTGTGTAACACAACTTTCGCATGTCGTTTTGGAAATCGCTAACCACAAAAATTGTCACTGAAGAAAGTGTCAAATCATTATAGCTGACAAGCTGTTTTTTTCGGTATTGCCACCAGTTCCTCGCATTAATCACTGTCCAGTCTGTGATGATTCCTGCGATAATGTGTTGCTTGATTGGCATGTTAGGTCAGTTAGCTCTATGTTCACGTTACAACTCATATTGGCCAGTTCCGATTTTTTGCTCTGATCAGATTCGCCTCTTTTGACAGTTCACAGTCATAAAAGTGACCTGTATCTAACTGCAACGTGAATGCATCAATCTTCCAAAACTTTGATAGATTTTTGTACAGCTCACGTCTGTCACCAATGACATGAAAACATTCAGCGCATGCAAATAGGCAAAAAAACACACATGAATTCCGATCTGACCGTTCTCATTCACATAGCGTGGCCACCAATCGGATACGTAGCCTATCCAATCTAGGACCACATATGAAAGTGACTCAAATCTGCTCCCCGGTTGTGTCTCAAATTTTATGATTTGGACAGTATGACATGGCACTTAGCCATCCCTCCAATTTGGCTCTCCCTGCCGGCCCCTGGAGGATGGGCTCCCTCTTTGAGTCTGGTCCCTCCCAAAGTTTCTTCCTTCTAGGGAGTTTTTCCTTGCCACTGTCGCCTATGGCTTACTCACTGGGGGCTTTGGGTGGGGATGCTGTAAAGTGCTTTGAGACGAGGTAATGTTGTGATAACACGCTATACAAAAATGACAATAAACATTATCTTGTCTTATCATGGCTCCCCCTACAGGTGGTGGGCCCACAAGAAGGCATTTTGTGGCAAGTTATCTCAAAATTTGATCCTTTTCAGATCTTCACACATGCAATGCATTGGCAAAGTTCGAAAAGGATGCATCAAATACTTTTTAAGTTATCACAGTAATTAGATAGAGTCTGTGGTGGCAGACCAGTCCGAAACCATACAGAGTCACTGTTTGGGGAATATAATTCATAACAGTGAACAAAATGAGTGAATTAAATAAAATTTTGACTGGGTCTAGAACTACTACAATCTGTCAGTGTATAAATGTATGAAACATATTAAACATCCAGCTCGATTATAAATTTAACTTAAACACAACAGTGCACTAACACTGTGCACACGTTCATACTTTCTACATATTTCATATGGCTGCCTAGTATTTACCCATAGAATGCCACCCCCACTGCCTTCAGAGAATCGTAAATGGGTTTGCAGGTTCAGTGACAACCATCAAATTCACAGGACATCTGGTTTATGATGGCAGTAAAAATGTGGAAACAGCTCGTGATCAAGCAAAGCAAACAACAGGGACATTGTTCCAACATAGCATGTGAACAGATCACCTATCCAGGTTCCGGGTTTCAACAGAACAAATGGGAGCATAACATTTTCTGGAGGCAACTTACTAAATTAAGCTGGTAAGTTATTGTGACCTTATCAACATGTGGATGCCTCAGATGAAAAATATTTTGACGGAATTTTAGATACATGGCAATGATTGTACATCTTCAAAATAGCTTGTAGGTGTGGCTTTTTCTGTGAATTTTAATCAGCATTCTTCGGCAGAAAAATTTTAAATGAGTGAGACAAGTCAAGTGAAATACCCAGCATGCACTGGCAACTCCACATCATTTCAAGATTTTTTTTATTCGCTACACGCATTATATAGAATCAGACTACAACCTGCAGTGAAGTGAAAGGTGGTCAGCTCCTCCATAATAAAACCAAAATGTTCTTACAGCAAATAGAGTCAGGAGCCAGAAGACAGGATTCCGTCATTATCACCTCCATAGAAACGGAGGCCAAAGGTCATAGATATAACTGGTTGAGCCTTGCATTAGTTATTCAATCAGGACTGACATACAGTAATAAATAATTCAGAACATAGCAGAAAATAAAGAGCAAACGCTAAGAATTTCCAAAAATAATTTATTCAATATCTCAGTAGTACTCTCCAACTTTGAATTTATGTATCATGACGTCAAGTCAGGCCAGGTTGCCGCACCCACCATGCTACGAAACACCTATGGATCTCAGCTGCCGACCCCCCCCCCCCAGGCAGACACGCGGTCCAGTACGACCATCTGGAAATAAATTATAAATTATCCCCCTGTAGTTGCCACAATCTATGCGATCACCTTTCCCTTTCCAGAGAGTCGCATTTTCCAGTCAGTTGTGATGATGCCTGACTCCCAAAGGGAAGCAAAGATTGCCTGCAATGCCCGGAGGACAGCCTTACCACCAGCCTGGAGAAGTTCACCCACAGATTCCTGCAGCCTTCCCTACCCCCAGCTGGTTCACCACCGGTGCAGTCCCCGTGAGACTGGGTGGATGGCAACTGATTGGAGGATCGGCCTCAAGAACTGTGGACCCAGAGTGTCTTATCACTATCATTTATTAATCAATTTGTTTATTTTCCGGACCGACATACTGAATGTATATTTAAAGTTTGCTCTCCTTGCCAGTAGGTGGCAGCATTGCCTGCGTTAACGCACGTTTGACTGGGATATTATGGTGGGAGGAAGAAGAATAGGAAGACGTCACGGGAAGTCGCGACCAGCATCCAGGAAGTAGGAAGTGCAGGTGTAATGGTCGTTTGTTTTTTTGGATATAGCCAGTGAGCAAACGTCAAATTGTATTAAGTAATGGGGCTTTTTGGGAAAACGAATGAAAGGCCACCCAAAGATCTGGTGAGTATGTTTAAATTAAATGTTGGTAGTTACTGATTTCAAACGATAAAAACGGTAGGATGTCAAGTACACAGACAGTACGCCGAAATGCTTAAAATAGCAAAGTTAACTGCTTCCTTTACGTTGATGCCTCTGTTTTAGTTCCCACTTGAGTAAGTGTATTTGACATAAGAAAGATTACCGGAGTTGATATGCTATTGCGCTACGTTCAGATTGATTATTTTATTATTGTGTCAACCCGATGACAGCGTCAGCGGCGGAAAAACAGTTCCTTTAAAAATGTGTGCTGTCCCATAGTTCGTTGGTTGGACAGTTGTGTATAACGTGCAGCACCCGAGACTTCTGGTTTTCCGAGAAAAGAACCTTTTCGTTCAGCCTGCGAGTTTTTTTTTTTTTTTTTTTTTTTAAATAATCGATTCGATGACGTCAGCAGGACGTTACGTTGAGAAGGTCTTTTTTAAGAGGCACACAAGCGTCCCTCTCGCGATCGGCTTTTGTGGGATATTAGAGGATTTTTTTCTCATTTCTGTAAACTGTTTCTGTAAACAAATTGCCATGTTTACAATATTTGTTTGCATCTCAGTGCAGTTGTGCATTTCACACATTTTCCTCTGCTAGACAAAGGTTAGGTTTTTTTTAAAAAAAAAAAATCATTGCTACATTAGCAATGTTTTAATGGGATATTTTGTATCAACAGGTCAATGAGTGGTCGCTCAAAATTAGGAAGGAGATGCGTGTGATTGATAGGCAGATTCGAGGTGAGTTTCGTGTTAAAGTGCCTTAACAGTTCCTCAGCATGGTGTTAGAACAGACCCAATGGTGTTTGACATTCACTGATTTTCTAGGTACAAACACACACACATCTCACACACCCATTACCAGTGAACGGTAACTGGCTGGTAAGTTCTGCCATACTGTGACACAGACATCCAGAGGGAAGAGGAGAAGGTGAAACGCTCTATCAAAGAGGCTGCCAGGAAGGGGCAGAAGGATGTCTGTGTGATCCTGGCCAAGGAGATGATCCACTCCAAGAAGGCAGTGGCCAAGCTGTACGCTTCCAAAGCCCAAATGAACTCTGTGCTGCTGAGCATGAAGAACCAGCTTTGTGAGTAAACCTCCTTCTGAGGGCAAATATGTCACGTGTGTGTGTGTGTGTGTGTGTGTGTGCGCGTGCATGCGCACGCGCGGTTGGTACAAACATAGGTGTAGAACAGGTTTGGGTGGAGCTAGTACAAAAGGTTGCCTATTTCTGTGGATGGGTGTAGTAGGTCTGAATACACCTAGATAGAAATGTACAGGTGATAAAGGTGCAGTGTCTTCTCATTACTAATGGCATCATGGGCGTGACTTTGCATCCGTCTTATACGTGACGTGTAGTATGACAGGACTGTGGTTCCTGAATCGTGCTCAATCCGGCAGCTGTGCTGCGTGTCTCCGGAGCCCTACAGAGGAGCACGGAGGTGATGAAGGCCATGCAGGGTTTGGTGAAGGTCCCTGAGATCCAGGCCACCATGAGGGAGCTATCGAAGGAAATGATGAAGGTTGGTGCTGAGAAGCTGCCGTTCCAGCCGAGGCCTGTGTGGAGCATTACTGTTACTGCCCTGCTCTGCGCGTTAGGCCTGTTACTGCCCTGCCCTGCGCGTTAGGCCTGTTACTGCCCTGCCCTGCGCGTTAGGCCTGTTACTGCCCTGCTCTGCGCGTTAGGGCTGTTACTGCCCTGCTCTGCGCGTTAGCCCAGGTACTGCCCTGCCCTGCGCATTAGGCCTGTTACTGCCCTGCCCTGCCCTGCTCTGCACATTAGCCCTGTTACTGCCCTGCCCTGCTCTGCGCATTAGGCCTGTTACTGCCCTGCCCTGCTCTGCGCATTAGGCCTGTTACTGCCCTGCTCTGCGCGTTAGGTCTGTTACTGCCCTGCTCTGCGCGTTAGGTCTGTTACTGCCCTGCTCTGCGCGTTAGGCCTGTTACTGCCCTGCCCTGCTCTGCGTGTTAGGCCTGTTACTGCCCTGCTCTGCCCTGCGCGTCAGGCCTGTTACTCCTCTGCTCTGCGTGTCAGACCTGTTATTGCCCTGCGTGTGGAGTGTCAGGCCTTTTACTGCCCTGCTCTGCTTTGCGCGTCAGGCCTGTTACTCCCCTGCTCTGCTTTGCGCGTCA
Source organism: Boulengeromyrus knoepffleri (assembly GCA_026770805.1). Taxonomy (NCBI): domain Eukaryota; kingdom Metazoa; phylum Chordata; class Actinopteri; order Osteoglossiformes; family Mormyridae; genus Boulengeromyrus; species Boulengeromyrus knoepffleri. The sequence continues at coordinate 5,922,384 of JABJVO010000050.1, forward strand.
GGCCTGTTACTCCCCTGCTCTGCCCTGCGCGTCAGGCCTGTTACTCCTCTGCTCTGCTTTGCGTGTCAGACCTGTTATTGCCCTGCGTGTGGAGTGTCAGGCCTTTTACTGCCCTGCTCTGCTTTGTGCGTCAGGCCTGTTACTCCCCTGTTGACTCTCCTCACACTGAAACAGACTGGAGACGGTGCTTGTAAGGTCTTCACGTGAACTGAAAACTAAAGCTGCTCTGCATGATGCATTTCCCAGGCTGGCATGATCGAGGAGATGTTGGAGGACACGTTTGAGAGCATGGATGACGAGGAAGAGATGGAGGAGATGGCAGAAGCCGAAGTCGACAGAATCCTCTTCGAGATCACAGCAGGTAACTGGCTCCTTCTCCTCACTGGGTGTTTGAGAGTAGGTGAGACCAACCTCAGCCTATCAGAGAAGAATCTGCAGATCCATGTAAAATACAGCCAGTTCCTATGAGAATCAGATTGTTCAAGGTAAAAATTGGAAAAGCATCAGCTTTAGAGTAAATACGATAACAGCCATCTTTCTGAAGGTCTCCTAAGCATATTTGAGTGTCCTGCTGTTAGATGTAGAGATCGCACTCTCCGACCATGAGACTGTCTTTTCAGGAGCCCTTGGCAAGGCCCCCAGCAATGTGACCGAACCGCTGCCTGAGCCCGAGCCCGTGGGGGCAACGGCAGCCTCAGAAGAAGAGCCAGAAGAGGACCTGGAGGAGATGCAGTCCAGACTGGCAGCGCTGCGAAGCTAAGGGGCCCACGCCGGCCCTCTTGTGTACAGGAGCCCCTTCTGGGTTCGCGACCCGCCATCAATCCGGTTTTATATATAGCACCTTCATGTGACAACTTTGCAGAACACTAGACTGACAGATAAGACTCCACCCTGTAGTGTGGTACTATCTGTCTGCGTATCTATGTATCGTAGCGGCCTTTTGGAAGCCCTGCTGAATCAGGCTGCATGTGAACTGGTGGCTCTGTGGCCGTACACTACTGGCCCGTCCCATATCCTAAGTACGCGTGCGGCTCCTTTCCCAAAACGCCTAACCTTTAACGCTATGTCAGCCTACGTATGACTAAGAATAAAATGTTCTTTTTTCAGAGTCTGTCTCTCGGCGCTCAGTGTGCAACCTCGGCAGCTAAGCTCACAGCTGTATGTAGCTTAACAGTGACATCATCTCAGGTTTGTTTTATTGTCCAGACAATGCGGCACCATGTAAAGCAGTAAACCAGGAAGGGCTTGGACACTTGGGGCATAGGGGGAGTTTTACTTACATAAGAATGTTCTAAGGGCAGAAGGAAATATGATTGGTTCAGAGGGATAACCAATCAGATTGTAAAGGAGGTGGGTCCAACCAATCAGTTTGGTTATCTCTCAAGAGCTGTAGTTTTTCTTATGACAGTCTTGCATTGTTTGCAACACAGCGTCCGAAGGAGTTTGACATTGGGGGGGAACCAAATTTGCCCTGGGGTGCACAGTACATTGTGACATTGCAATGGGTACACATGTGAATAATGTAAGATTTTTGAATAATTTTAAAATAAAAATGTTATTTAAAATGACCAGCACTGTTAGTTACACAGCTAAACATAACTAAAAAAAATAACTGATTCATATGATAAGGTGTAAGATGATTTTGTCTGATACAGGAATTGGCCTCAGTAACACACGGATTCGTAATGAAAGATACAGGAACACGCTCTTAATTAGTCTGCATCCTGACAGAAACGTGTTAAATAGCAAAAGGCACCGTCATGAACGGCGATCGCAAAACCCAAAAATATCCCTATGTGATTCCAATATTGTTCACCCCTAAATAGATATCTGTTCACTGCAAAGGCGTAGGTTTGGCTTGAACTTTAGCAGGGACCAAATCAGCCCCGAACCCCCCCACCCCCTTAAACACAGATGGTACTCTCAATATTGGTAGGACGTGCCTACTGTCCACACCCAAATCCACACCCTTGGATCTCTGTACGTTACTGAGGACCTAGTGAAAGCCACAGAGGGTGTAGGTCAGACTGAAGCTTCACAGAGAACGAAACATGATTTTAACTGATGACTAAGACTAACAGAATGGGGGCGGCTGCTGATAGTTGGGGCAAACTCTTCCTCCTTATTTTCGACATCCCAGGCCCAGAATGCATATTAGACATGCTACAGTGGACAGTGAGAAGGAGGGAGAACTTTATTCACGGAGGTGAATGAGCTGGACATTCAGACCTTCCAAAACCCCATGACAAATCTTCCAGATCAGTGTTTCTCATCCCAGTCCTTAGGGACCCCCAGACAGTCCACATTTTTGCTCCCTCTCAGCTCCCTGCCAGACAGTCCACATTTTTGCTCCCTCTCAGCTCCCTGCCAGACAGTCCACATTTTTGCTCCCTCTCAGCTCCTGAGGACCAGTTTGAGAAACACTGTTCTAGGTATTCATCTTTCCACTGGGGTTCACCCAGTCAAACATGAGACCCTCCTAATTCTACTTGATATCAATACATTCCCCCCCTGAGTTTTCATTTCCTTGGGTGTTTAATTTGGAGCCTTCACTCGCCCTGGAGTTCCTCACAGCTTCAGATTGGTGCGGTCATGGTACTTCTGATAGGGATCGTCGAGGTACCAATTCCTCCTCTTCCAAAAGGACGTGGTCATTTTGTTGAGCATCCTCGACTGTGTGGCGTTGCAGAACACGTGCTCCCGGAGCCTCTTCTTCCTGACTGACTTCTTCTTCCACAGCTTCTTCTTGTACCCAGCCTGTGGAGCGAAACGCCAGTCAGAACAGTAGCACCGTGTTGCTAATCTAACAGATTCCCACTGGATGTGATCTAGCTGGGTTTACTACATGGATACCCACGGCACGCCTTACACGGATCATGTATACTACACGCTGGCCCACGGCACGCCTTTCATGGGTCAGTTAGGAGAAGCTAACAGGACCGTACCTTCCGTCTGAGCCATAGGCCGCAGTGCAGCCGCAGAAACCTCTTCACCACGGCCTTCACCGTCTTCCTCTTTCCCTTCTTCAAGCTGTAGTAGGTGAGGCTGCGGGCCGGCTTCGCTAGTAGGCTGGGGGAAAGGCATGCAGCACTGGAGGGTGCACAGAGGTTAGCAGGATTAGCCCTGAGGAACCTCTCCCAATCACTCCTATCCTGAAAGGTCTCACGGCTTGGTAGCCAAAATTAAGACTAAGGCTAATTGTATTAATCCTAGCGGAAATATAGAGCTTTTAGAATATATAGCACACAAACATACATATAATGCCAAAGAGACAAGGCACAAAGATGGTACACATAGTGTAAACGTCGTGTGAACAGGTTTTTAATAATACACAGTAAATAAAAAATACAGACGAGACGAGAAAGTCTGGAAAATGTCAGCAGCAGACTGCAGGAAAATCTGGAGTCTGGATCACCCCAAATGTCACCCTTGTGTGCATGCTCTTAGCCGCCGCTACAGACTGCATACAATGTGCTTCACTGATTGGCAGCTGTATTGTTTAAAATACATACCCATCCAAACCACAGATGAAAAATAGATAAATATTAATATAAAATATAAATGTTTATGTAAACATTTTACTTAAATGCAAACCAGTGCGAATCTAGTGACACATACTACAATACCTTAAAAAGTATTGTACTGCATAACTGAAGGTAATTTCAGTGGTTTTTATGCGCTCCTTAAGGTCAGGGGATTGTTAGTTTATGAAAGTGTCATTCTTTGCATCCTGAGTTATGGCCTCTCTTATGCCCCCCTTCTTAAAAATCCTACAATCTCCCTTGATGTGGAACAAAGATGAAGGACCTGTACGCAGAGACAACCTCACCTGTAAAGAATGCCTGACCGAGGGAGGCTGTGATTGGGCAGGGTGGCCTGGGAGGCAGGGCCAATGAGGGCCGGTCTCTGAGACCCCGCCCCTAGCGTGAGCGTGGAAAAGCGGCAGGTGAGGGAGGGGACTCGAGGGGGGCAGCTGACACTGCACCCATGTCTCAGCAGGGTCAGCGGCCTGAGCAGCCCTGGAGAGCAGAAGGACCACAACGCAAGAGATTAAAAAGCTGAGCAGGTCCTCCAATCCCAGAAAGACGTCAGACCTCGGATCTACACCCATTTCAAATTGGGCTTCCTGACGAGATTAATACCCAGAATAAATGCTGCTTGGTGCTCAAATCAGTTTCAGTTTTATAGCAGTACTGAGTGACACAACACTTCCAGAAAACATTTATCTTAATTTATATTATGAACCACAAATGATAAAAAAAGAAAAATGACAGTGCATTTCATAAATAATTAAATTTGAAGCAGTATGAGCATGAGTTTTAAATTATGTTATGGTTTGGTGCAGACTGCCGAATTTTATCATACTATCACTGAGCTACATACATCTAAAGATATTACAATTCCATAACAACCTAATTATGGCTCTCAAGCTTTGCTTATTATTTTAAGCTGCCAAATCCCTCGGTTGCACCTCTCTCAGCTGACCATTAGTATAGTGGACCCTCGAGTTACGACCGGCCTGACTTACGAACAACTTGGGTTACGACCAAAATTTTAGTTTTTAACTTACGACCAAAGTCTTGAGTTTACGACCCGAATGCCGGTCGAGGCCAAACCGTATATCCGCCTGTGCGGTTGTAGATAAAGAGCAGAGATATCCGAGGGGCGCAGTAAGCGTCAGTCTGCGCCCAGATACGCCGGTTTGCGGGCGTCATTTCGGTCACTGCTAGTAGGCTAGATATTTTATAACATTTTGGTGAGTACACTAGGAAAATTATTGGTGTTTCTGGTAAATTACGCACATTATACAACCTTTTTTATTATGAAAATGTTAGGTAAGGGCTGCTTTGGGAGGTTCGGATCGTATTATGGGTATTTCCGTTATTCCTTATGGGGAAAACAGTTTTGACTTACGACCAGCCCATGGGAACGAATAAGAGTTGGTAAGTCAAGGGTCCGCTGTAAGTTAATGCGAGGTGTCCGATTTGAGAACAGAAGGCTAATGAAGAAAATGCATCACCTAAGGCAAACTAACCCATATCTATAAAAGCAATGAGCTGCATGGCTCTTTAGCACGACATAAAGTACTTAACCTAATTCAAACATTTCTGCCCGTAAATAACAACAAAATATTTGCAAGTATAATTATTCAGAGAATTAGAGAAATAAAAACCGACTTGTGAAGAATATTTTGGTACGTCAATTACAACTATTTACTTTTGTACAAATAACTACCATGTAATTTTCATAGCATGCCCGATGTCTGTTTTCCTGTCCACCAGCCAAACACAGCATTCTATTTGTGTTTTCCGCCATTGACTATGCGATGTTTTTTTTTTTAATGCGGCAGTGTGTTTCATAAATAATTAAATTTGAAGCAGTATGAGCATGAGTTTTAAATTATGTTATGGTTTGGTGCAGACTGCCGAATTTTATCATACTATCACTGAGCTACATACATCTAAAGATATTACAATTCCTTAACTAAATATACTGACACATCATTCTCTCTCCATACTCCAAACTCTCTCGATTTCATATTCATGCTGGCTAAACTAGAATATAAAATAAAACGCAACAATGGAAGTATTTATAGGTAATACGGTCAAACACCCCAAAAGATGACCATGAACTATCATATTTAGCAAGACTGAGTAGAGTTTTTATATGCAAAGCATTAAATATATAATACTCTGGTAGCTACAATACACAGCAGAAAAAGTTTGTTTTAATGTTATAATTTGTTAAAGATATTACTTTAATGCCCACCTGGAATATTTCTCGTGATTCTAAACGCCATGTTTCAAATCGCCATTGACCTCTGAAGTACGGCGTCTCACAGGGACAAACAGAACGCAGCACACCGTGATACGGCGCCAAATACGGACAAACAGAACGAAATTTCGTAGCGCGTTAGATATATATGTTTTTCTGGAGTGGCAGATGGATTAGGGCCGGTGCATTAATGTAAAAGCAAACAGGAGAAAAAAACTTCATTCATTGCAAAGTTAAAGCTTTGGAGAGAAGGATGTGTTACATGCACATGCTCAGTAACATTAAGCTTTATGCTTAAAATCGAGAATTGAGCTAGTTCCTGATAGGGGGCCTGGATCATATCCAAATTCCTACTCAAATAATGCTATTTTAAGCATATCATGGCATTAAAATTACGTGTTTTACCTACTTATAAAATATTTATTGAAGTATCCATCCATCCATTTTCTGTACCTGCTTGCCCTACGCTGGGTCTCGGCAGTCCGGAGTCTTTCCCATAAACTACAGGCAGAAGGCAGGGAACAGCCCAGGACAGGGTGCCAACCCATCGCAGAATTATTGAAGTAGCTGAAGGATACAAATTCCTACTCTGGGATTAATGGTCGACTTATCTTGTAGATAATTGTTCTGTGTATTATCCAAAGGTCTCAAGTTTTACAGTTTACTGACGAGACTCATGATTTTGAGGCCATTTTTCCATCTCACATGCGTGTCATGGACCAAATTTTATAGTGGGGGAATTCCCCAAATTTTATAGTGGGGGATGACACTCTCGCTTTTTTTTTTTTGACACCTCACTGTCTTCACCTAATTTTACAGGGTTTGGTCACCCATGTCATTGTTTTCAGTTGACATAAGATTACCTGTCACATTTAACAGAACCAGCGACCATGAAGAAGCAGGCAACATTATTTTGATCATTCACCCCCCCCATATTCTCTCAATATTCATCTGAATTCCCGCCCATCCTCTTCTCAGCACGACATCCACAGAAACTCACTTTTATGCTTTGGCTTTTGGCCCCAGCAGGACTTAACTAAAAGAAAACTATCTGACCTTGTATCTGTTTTTTTTTTCTTTTCTCTCTCCAGTGCTCCAAAGTTCACCACTTTGTGTCAGCTATGGTTTTTTTAAAGTGCTTTTATAAATAAAGATGGTATAGGGTGTGTGTGCGTGCGCGCGCTGTCAGTCACATACTTCCCAGCCCTCTACAGGCAGTTTGTTTCTTTAAGTGATGTAATAGTCTGAAGGATCCCTGCCCACAGCAGACATGTGACAGACCATGTGACAGACCATGTGACCATCGAAGCCACAGTGGCATGTGACCCGTGACCAAAGCCACAGTGACATGTGACCCTTTTCTGCTCACGCTTTTCCACACAGTCAATTACACCCATTATTTTAATTTGTGATTTTTAATTTACTTACAACTCACATTTTTTTTGTACTAAGAAACAGCTAACAATCTTGTACCAAAGTCATTGCTTTTACAAAAGCATGGTGCTTTGATTTATATATGTGATGAACATTCACACAAAAATACTGTAAGAAAACTTTCACCAAACAGGATGGCTGGTTTTGTACTCAAATTTAGCTTAATAAACAACATCTTCACAACTTATAAAAGACCTGACCACAAATGTGGCAAGTGAAATTGGGTTATGGCACAGAGAACAGGACTAAAATTCAGACCCAGCTGTCCAAGCTCATCCAAAGTAACTGTTCTTCCATATTTGTGTACCATCAATAGCAAGGTTTACCTTGACCATCAGTGCAAAATGTACAACATAAGGAAGCTGTAAAGTTATAAAGTTTTAAGTAAACAAAATTCCCCTGACTGGGCCACTTGTACCAAAAACCGTACAACACCTCAACAAACACAATGAAGTAAAGTCAATTTACATTAAAATGTAGAATAAGAAGGACATTACACATACAACAGAAAGGTCCATATCAGGTGGCCAAGAATGCATAGAGTAATACAAGTGGAGAGCAGGAACAAGCCAGCACCCACAGGGGGCAGCACTGAGCTGTTCCTCCAACTGGTCCTGTAGGCCTGCTGATGCTCACTTCTCACTACACCTGATGCCACAGGAGACTGAGCAGAAACAGTCTGGGTTCCCCTCCCCCAAGCGGTCTCGGTGAGGGGCAGCCCCCCCTACATCCAGCAAGAGGGGGCGGGGCATCACCAGCCGGCATACACCGGCTCGGCGCCGTAGAAGCGACTGGAGGAGCGCTCCTTACGCAGCAGCGGGGCCCGCGACACGCTCAGCTCCCCGTCGGCGCTCCGTCTCCTCCGTATCCCCAGCAGGATGGCGCAGAGGAGGACCACTGATGGAGAGAGGGCGGGGGACATGCTGCATGTCACTCGGCATTCTGCAGTGTGACGGGGCGGGACGTCCCTACTGCCACCACAGTCACCCTCCCCCAATGATCAGCAGAGCACTGATGACAGGATGCTCCCCCAGCGGCATACTTACAGCCCCCTGCTACGACCAGCAGGGCAATGGTGACTGGCGCTAGCTGGCACGTGTCCCCTGATTTCCGGAAGAAGGTCTCCATGCAGTATCCAGGGGCTGTGCTGCCCTGAGGGCAGAAGGCATCACTGGGGCACTGGATCGGGTTCACGTCCGGGCTCTGCACACAAACACAGAGCGGAGACTCAGCCCATTCACACAGCAGCACGCTACCACCGGAAAATCACATTTCTGAAATCAAGCATTATTTGCCATTTGCACAAGCAGAGCTACACTGGAATGATCTTTTAAATCATACACACAGAGTTTGGGGACGGGGTCTTGTGCAAGGGGTAAATGGAGAAGCGACTATTCTGTGGAGGTCAGGGTGCCCCATGCCCCGTGCCCACGCACTGATACAAGCAAGTTTACCTACTCAGCATTTCAAACAATTCACAGTTAAAAAAAAACAAAAATATCAATGAAAATAATGTATTCGAGATCAAAGATTGTATTGCATGAGTGTAATAAAATCTCAACAAAATTCTTAATTATTCTGTAATTCTAATAATGGTTCTTAAAGGGTATGTTGTATTGGAAATTGGAAGAAAGATATTTTTGATATGGACTCATGAAGTAATCTAAAACTTTTGAGAAAATTTTGACTAAATCGTCACTAAAACAAGTGCCATTATTCTATCAAAAGGACTGACTCTGCATATACATGCTGCAGGGCAATGTCACTCTGCGCCGGAGGCCTGCGCTCAGCGGGGTGAGACTGGGGAGTGATTCGGAGTGGGCGGTGTCACTCTGCGCCGGAGGCCTGCGCTCAGCGGGGTGAGACTGAGGAGTGATTCGGAGTGGGCGGTGTCACTCTACAGCGGAGGCCTGCGCTCAGCGGGGTGAGACTGGGGAGTGGTTCGGAGAGGGAGGTGTCACTCTACAGCGGAGGCCTGCGCTCAGCGGGGTGAGACTGGGGAGTCATTCGGAGAGGGAGGTGTCACTCTGCGCCGGAGGCCTGCGCTCAGCGGGGTGAGACTGGGGAGTCATTCGGAGAGGGAGGTACTTACAGGACAGTAGTTGTTCTCGGGGCAGATCTCACAGACCTCCTGTCCCCAGCGGATCTGGAAGTAGCCACTTTTGCAGATCTGGCACAAGCCCTGGTTCGGCCCCTTATGCATACCTGTCCGGGGCAAGGTGGCGGAACTGAAACCCCCTTGGCTCAGTCTATTTCAGTCCGCACCAGGTGAACTTCATAAGTTGGCTTTATCAATGTTACTGAGCTGCTATTGGAGGAAAGCTGGCCCATCCCATGCAGACTGACCACTTAAGTGCAGCAAAATGGCCGTGTTCCTGATTGGCCAACCAGGAAAGGTTACCTGGGCGACAGAGTGTGCATTCCTTGGCGGCGATGTGCAGGGACTCCATTCCGGGGGGGCACACCTGGCACTGGGCACATCTGGAGGAACTGAAAGATAAAGGAGGGAGGATGCTGAAGGCGAAGGATCAGCGGAGCCTTCAGGCAAGACCTTCAGTGGTCTTCAATGAATCCTTCATGAGTGACAGACAGGAAGTGACATCAGCAGATCCACTTATTCGTCACCCTACCTACAGTTCTAATACCACTTATAGTAAAATAAGTAAGCAAAATAACTAAGTAAATAAATAAAACTATTAGTAAACAATAAACAAATAAAACCTGAAAAGGTAAAATCTTAAAACACAGACAGCAATAACAAGATTATACAAATTATAAAATTCTAAATAAGGTGCTTTACATTGGCTTTAGTTAAAAACTGCAGGTGTAGGTGGCGTCTATAAAACACGACATCTGGTCACCCTACGCTGAATTACTGACTCACTTGCAGAATGTTCCCAGTGAACAGGGGTCACATGACGAGGCGTTTCTCTGCGAGGCGTAGAAACCTGTGCAGGCGTAGAGACGCTTGATTAGCGCGCCGCGTTCAATTCCGGTGGGGCCACGCCCCCCTTTTGCGGACCCCTCCCTACCTGGGGAGCAGCTGGTGCAGGAATCGGAGCCGCTCTGGTTGCTGTAGGAGCCGGAAGGGCAGACCTGGCACACGAGGCTGCCCGTGATGCTGATGGGACAGGGCAGACAGGACTGGTCAGCTCACACGGGCTAAAGCATCCCGCCATCGTCCATGACACTCATCCAGCACAGGTGGGGAGCCTGGGGCTCATCCCAGAAAGTGCAAAGCAGGAGGGGAGGACGTTCTCTGGACAGGGTGACAGTCCACAGCAGACTGCCCCCCACACACACACCAGGCAGTTCAGAGTCTCCAGTCCAGCCATGCTGCATGCCTTTGGACTGTGAGAAGAATCCAAAGGCAGAGTATCGATACTGCTGATCCGTGGGTCACACGCGGAGATGAAATTACAGTCTCAGTCACAGTGCAAGAAAACAGTGATAAGTAGAATACAAACATGAAAGGCTTATAAATACATATTGAGACATGGATATAGGACACAGACAGAAAAAAAAATTGAAATATGGTTTAAAAATAGTTTTAAAAAATACACAGTTGTGCAAAAGAGCAATGAGTTTTATGGACAAGAATACGGTTTTGACTAGAGTATTACGAATGTGCAGTAATGGATTTTTGGTTACAGAATTACAGTTCCAGTGCAGAAAGGGGGAAAGTTAGTCGTTTTAGGAGAGCCGTTCTTAGACTGGGAGGGGCCAGACCGCCAGAGGAAAATAAAAAGCTGTTTTAAAGCCCCAGTGCAAATCAACACAAACACAGGGAAGGCGAGCTAACTGCCCAAGCCTGGAGCTGGGGAGGAATAGAACTCACAGTCACAAACTTATGAGACTGCAAAACATGAAATATGAGATATTATATGTGCCTGTATCTGCATGTGTGTGTATGCACACAGTATATAACAGGGCTAGGAAAACAAAGTTGCTAGGAGGCTGTTTGTGTATACAAACACATGAGGGCGCCAGGGAGGGTGACAGGGTGCGTGTGCATCTGTATACACTGCGAGTTCCCGGTCGGTGGGAATGTACAGGACTCACTTGCTGAAAGAGCCCCTTGCACAGGGCACACAGTGGGTCTGTCCGGCAAGGGCCTGGTACTGGCCTCTGGCACACAGCAGACAAGCCCCCTGAGTCACGCAGAGCCCGGGGTCCGAGCAGCAGGAACACTGCAGCGTGTCTGAGGGCCCGAGAGCAGAACTCATCAGCCGGTGGTGCGAACCGTACAGGCGGCGGCGACGGAGCAGAGGCGACATGGGTCCCACCGTTATCGGCGTAGGAGCCAGCAGTGCAGGCGGCACAGGAGGACGTGTTGACGGTGGAGCAGTCCAAGGGCACGGCGCTGGGCAGAGGGGCCGCGGTCACCGTCGCATTCTCACCGGCTGTGGTGTTTGTCACAGCTGGACTGACGGTGGTCTGACTCGCCACCAAACCTGAGAGAGAGAGAGAGAGAGAAAGAATGTAGGCAGAGTCTGACAGAAAGTAAAACAGGTAACATGTTCCTGAGATAAATAAAAGGCAAGCAGGGAGGTGTGGCTCAGCCGGTTAGGATGGTGTGCTTGTGATCAGAAGGTCACTAGTTCAGATCCCAGGGATTTCACCTTTGGATCCTAGAGCGAGGCCGTCACTAGAGCAGCCCCTGTCTCACTCTGCTTTCTCAAACATGTACATCACTCTGGGGAAAAAAGCATCTCCTAAATAAATCAAATGAAAGATAGCATGTGTCTGTGAGGAAATTACCAGTAGCGTGTGATTTTATCAACGGCCAGGGGATCCCTGTCCTGAACATAGTACATTCTGCTTATAACAATACGGAGTAGAAGCAGAAATGTACACAAGATCTGCCTGTTGCAGAACATCCTCTTCTGGATGTCTGAATGTGGACCTTTGTTCCCTCAACAACAGGAATTAACAAATAGTCCTCAGTCCTGCGCTTTTGTTGGTTGTTCTCATCGCCGAGGGAAACACCAAGCAAATTTTTGGGTTTGCTGCTTATGACTTAAGCCCCTTTCCTAATCTAATGAGCTCTAATGGACCGCAAGAGGGGAGCATTCTGGGACAGATTCGGGTCTGAGGAAGCAGGCTGTTCCACTGCGGTCATGTGTGTTTTCCGCGGGTCGTTTCTCTGCATCTTCCTCCTTTGGCAGTGAGGATGGTGACTCCTGCTAGTGTAACCACAGGCAGGAAAACAAGCATTCAGTCTCTTTCATGTGTATGGAGTCAGTCTGGATGGCAGTTTAGAGATGGACAGGAATAACACCATCCATCCATCCATTCCGTTTATCATTCAGAAGGCTTTGATTTCCGGAACCATATCCTTGGATGCATCATCTGAATATCTATGCTTTGGCCCTTCTTGACTGTACACCTTCATTCTTTGTTGCGATTTTTCCAAGCAGAGTTTGTGGTTTTCAGCCCCTGCGTTTGATCCGGCAGACTTAACAAGCTGCCAAACACCTGGTACTGAGGCTGACAAAGCAGAAGTGAGACTGTGTTGAGTGTAAGGGGAAAACCGCGGAAAGACCCAGAGATAGACATGAACTTCCACAAATATCACTGCACCGATATTGATGCTGAGAGATATTTGCATGTCCTCAGGTACCGAGTAATAAGATTATCGTGGGTGTTAACTAATCATCATGTGACACAGTGGATAACATCGAGATTTTGTAACTTTAAGGTTGTTTTGTTCCAAAGTCCCCAAAATGGCCCAGACGCACAGTACCTAACATACCTCACAGTACCTAACATACCTCACAGTACCTAACATTCCTCACAGTGCCTAACATACCTCACAGTGCCTAACATACCTCACAGTACCTAACATACCTCACAGTACCTAACATTCCTCACAGTGCCTGACATACCTCACAGTACCTAACATACCTCACTCCAGTAAACTATCCAGCTGTCATAAGCTTTACACAAAAATGCAGATAAGCCACTAAGACTTAATGTAACGATCTAAAAGCCAGTGGAGGTACAAACAAGCTAAACGGAAACGTTAGATGGCAGAGTTATGCTAAGCCACAAACACATGCCGATCAAAGACAGAAATATGAACCGTAAACATTTTTAAAAACATCTGCGTGATAGTAGGTGTTAACCTGCCTGCCCAGTGGATTAAATCCAAACCCCGATTAGGACCAGGTCTGTGAAGAAATACTTCAAGAACTAGTCCCCAGTGGGCACAAACAGGGACAGAACGGCCATGTGACAGCGGGCAGCTGGCGAGGAGGGCAGGGCTGGTAGAGTAATCGGATTATCATGTCCCTGCAGTGCATTCTTTCAGGAGAAACACCCACGGAATGGAATCTGGTTATTCACCACAGTCACATGTCGCCTGGTGGTTCGCATCCAAAGCTGCCTGAAGTAGTTCCCCAAACTCCTCGAGCGCCTACCAGACTCAGTATTTCCATGCTCTATCTTCAGTAAACATTGAAGTCTGTGCTACAGTTACACTGAGAGATAAAGACAAAAAAAAAAAGTTGAATGTTTTTAAAAAGTAGAGTACTTCTGCTTGATATTATCAAGATCGTGGCTAAATATTAGCCCGTAAACGCTCTTTACTTTGATTGCATTCTGCAATAAATACGCAGACACTAACAGATCGATTCAATCTGAACTCAAATATACAGTATATCAATACCACAGTACGTCTCAGACATCGTCTTACTGCATGTCTCCCTGCAAGATGCCAGTTTAGAAAGCCGGGGTGGAGGGACTATCTCAGCAAAGTTCTGGAGACCATCGGACTGACGTTCGTACTGATTGTGGGAGATCTCAAATCTCCGGCTATACCTATATAAATACCTAGAAGACAGTCAAGGTGAACCAAATGAAGAAAATAGTACCCATATGGCCGGAATAAAAAGTAGGGTGAAGTCTGTATATATCACACTACTTTGGTAAATCCAATGCAGTGTTTGACGGGGTGGGAGTCTGACTCAGGTCTGATTACTGAAATCACGAAGCACGTTTAAACACCTATAACTGAATCATCGTATCCAGGGTCCCTTCATATAAACACTTCATATATGTTTCAAACATCAGAGTTATTTAAATACATTTTCTATACATGTTCCAAGCCCCTTGCAACAAACAAAAACCGTTCGATTTAATATAAATTATATATATTGTATTTACTTCAGTAAAAAGAAATGACTGAAATTTAGAAATGACTACTGGATAGGAAGCGAATAAATATTCCCAAATATTTCTCAGCTGTCCCTGTTGCTTTTGTACATCACTTCACCTCATGCGACTCGGCGTTAAGTTTTAAGCGCCACTGACGTCTGTTTGCTTTTTTCCAGGTACCAAAGTGTATTCCTGGTACACATTTCTCTACTGCCGTTTCGTTTAATCTAATCTTGTATGTGGGACTTAATTTCAGTTCTGAATAATTTCAGACGTGGCGGTACGATCTGTGCCATTTAAATCGCTCTGCATTTACTCACCCAGCAAGCAAGCAGCGGCCGCCGAGAAAGCCGCCAGCAAAGGGCGCTTCATGTCGAAGGCGATGTGACGGAGCTCAGACCGTGAGCGAAAGGTGCCTGTCAGTGCGGCGGACGCGCCGGGCTGCCGGAGCGCAGCGGAGCTCCAGCACAAGCATGACCGAGGGGGCGGGGACTCCCGTCGGCGGTCACGTGACAAAGCAGGCGTCATGTGACGCCGCTTAATCACCGACCGAAAATAGCCTGTTATGTATTTGCGTAGATCAGCGCTAGGAGCGATCACGAGATCATTTATTGAATATGCTAAAAAGAAAATTCCTTTTCGTCGGCACCCCCCGTCTCGACAAAATGTAATCGTTTGCAAACATTTGGCAAATTATATCATGGGGTACCGCCCCTAGGACCTTGGATTTGTGTCGCTGATTAAGTTTGGAGCCCGGGGAAGAATTGCTCAGTATCTGCTGTTGGATCAGTGTGTCGGAAAAGGGTCGCGAGACATTGTTGGGGGGGGGGTCCTCCAAACGAAAGGTGTATATATTATGCACGCAAAATTTATAGGTGTCAATGGAATGTTTTGTTCCACCCATGTTTCATAGTCACTGATCCAGGTTAAGGGGAACAGTGAGCCCAGTAGCTATCCCAGGAGATACACAGCAAGGGACACTCATCCATTACAAGGCCCTAACATGCAGGGCATTGCAAAGACAGCAGTTCACCTCAGATACTTGGACAGGAGACCCACAAAAGTGCAAAAAAACTAGACTACTTAGACTACTTTAATATTCAAAAACATGTTTGCAAAATGTGCCAGGGTGGTATTACATTCAGAAAACACAAAAATTAAACCAAAGTGATCTTTCAGCGACTTTAAATCCAGGAAAACCAAACATAAACCCACATCTGACTAAGCACCTGCAACCCCAGCAAACTCCAAAGTCAGGGCAGTTTCATAGAGCTGCCTTTAAAGCCATACAGTGAATAGCCCCCAACTTCAAATGATTAAAAAAAATATATATAACAAGAAACAGAACAGGACACAGTCAGGAAACTTCCAGAGGTGAGTTTTACTCACTACTTGTCAAAAAGAGTTTCTTCCTCTGTGGTATTTTAATTTTTCAAAGGGCAAACATACACAATGTCATTTTTAGAAGCGTGTTTTTCCTTTTTCTTGTGCGTCTTACCCTTGTCCACAGACTGCAGTTATTCAACTGCTCATTTAATACAAAATTATTCAAAAGTCCTATGTAATTATTTAGTGTTAAATACAAACATTAACAAACAGCTAAGAATATTGCAACACCAACAGCATGTCCACAAGGGGGCACTGTCTCACACCCCCACAACTCTCCCTTGAGTCTTTGGCGCCAGCTGTGATTCCTGAGCGAAACTGGGCCCCCTTTGCATGGATCGCATAAATTTACACACAAAAAGCTGCATGTTATGGGAGGTTTACTCTCTTGGTGGTTTGTGATCTCATACTGCTATGAATAACTGCAACAGCCACAGAGGCCTCAGGGTTCGAGGCAGAGGGGGAAGGTGGTCTTCCTGAAACACAGATAAGTGCCAATTTGTCCCTTGTACACAGGGTCAGTCACACTCAGGCCTGCAGCCAGAGCGGATGTGGATCCGATGGAAAGGCTGCTGCTGAGCCTGTGCACCGTTTGCACCTCCAGGAGAGACTGGGGCGGACAGCAGGCCGGCTCAGATGTATATAGGGTGGTACTGCTTGCTCGTCAGTTTCTTCCTGCAGGTCGGACAGGTGTGTGACTTGGCCAGACAGTCTCGGAGGCAGACGCTGCAGAAGAGGTGGCCGCACCGGGTCGAAACGACAAGCCTTCCACTCCCCACGATCTGCAGGATGCACGCAGGGTCAAACTATGACTGAACAGCTTTAGTGTCTTCACACACACCTCCTATATGGACCCAGCTACAAGAGGTTATATAAAAAGTTACAGCTAGA
Source organism: Boulengeromyrus knoepffleri (assembly GCA_026770805.1). Classification (NCBI taxonomy): domain Eukaryota; kingdom Metazoa; phylum Chordata; class Actinopteri; order Osteoglossiformes; family Mormyridae; genus Boulengeromyrus; species Boulengeromyrus knoepffleri. Next base: position 5,939,028 of record JABJVO010000050.1, read on the forward strand.
GTAGGGATCTAGGTATGAAACATTGGAGGTGAGGAGGCATGGTGCAGAGCAGGTCGGACGACTCGTATTTCTTGACTCGTCTCTTTGCAGAGAGCAGTAGATTCCTGTGCGCTAGCCCTCACTCCCGCCATACGCCGGCATGTGCGCTAGCCCTCACTCCCGCCATACGCCGGCATGTGCGCTAGCCCTCACGCCCGCCATACGCCGGCATGTGCGCTAGCCCTCACTCCCGCCATACGCCGGCATGTGTGCGGCGAGTTGCGGGAGAGCCCCATGCGTATGAGCTGCTCCACATCGTCTGCGCAAACTCACTTTTTAATAAATAATAAACTGCGGAACAGCAAACTCCTATTACAGATTGTGTGCTAATGTAAATATACGACACAGTACATCTTAAAAGAAGTCAAATTCAGCCCGAATTTCCTCACACTAAAATACTTGCAGAAATACAAACTCCTCATGAATCAGGCTGACCTCCGTATAGGTGTCCATGCAGATGGGGCAGCTGATCATGCCTGGGATGGACCTGCAGGACGGGAAGAGGGAGTCAGATGCATGCCACTTGCGCTTTGTGGCCCAGCTGGCCGGCGCTCTGTACCTGGCCCGGCTGTTGGCCTCCAGGTGAGCGAGGAAGGCCGCGCCCCCGGCAGAATGGCCCTCCTCTTCGTCGCTGCTCAGTACATAACTCTCAGCACCAGCCCCGCGTTTAGGCGTCTGGCCTGGAACAGGGATTCAGCCGAGCGTCACCACATGATTCAGCGGCTCCCTCCACACACAGCCACGCGAGCTCAACCACAGGCGTGTGACAGCTGTGTGGTGCCATGCTACAACACACACATCCAGGCATAATGCAGAATCCACAGCACAGATACAGCACACACAGTAACAGTCATAATGTAATACAAAACAGTCCCATCGATATAAATATATATCCACTCTACAGACATAAACCAAAGGTAATACACAAATAAATGAAAAAAACTGAATTGAGAAGACCGTTGCCACAGATAAGTTAAACATGACATCATTAATGGTGTGACTGCTGAAGCAGGTTTAGGAGGTCTGGGGATGACGACTGCCCTACATGGGGAAGTGCAGAGGGACAGTGGTGAAGGTGATATTATAGAAACTGAAACTTACCCTCGTCTACAATCTGGGGAATGAACAGCAACGGCCAGGAAACCGAGGAACAAGAAAGAACAAAGAAACTGTTACCAAAATTAGAGGGAAGGTGGGGAAAATACATATAAAAATAAAACTGCTCAAACTTTTCTGAATCCAATTCAGCAACCATAATCCAAGTCAGTGTTTTCCTCGTGTAAGGAAAAGAAGTAAAGATGCCCCAATGTTCTTGGTTGATCATTTGAATACAGACAGTGTTAGCAAGTTATGATCATGGGGGAAGTCTGGGAGAGAATAGGAGGTTCCATTTGGCACCACTAGGGTGCTAAGGAAGGTAATTCAATTGACAGTAGCCAGAGAAGTGGCTGAGCTACCATTTGCTCTCACAGGAAGTCTCCGTCCTGTCCTGTCCCTGTCCTGTGTCATCTCAGGATCCTCACACTCCAGGGGGTCACTCTTTATATGTATTCACTCAACACCTACACACAATACCTTGTTGGGGAGGGTCTTTTGGGGTATTAACGGGGGTGAAAAACTGTCCTTAATTTGTATTTGAGCTGCCTTTCAGTACCCGGTGTATGTCTACACTGTATTACATTATATTATTTTAACTGTTCAATAAACCACCGTTTTGCTGAAACTGCGGAGACACTGCAAGTGGATTCCTGACACCTTGGTAGAAAAACCCTCCAGGCAGTCAAACTGAACAGTGAGTTTCAGTTCAAAAATGTAATAAAATTTACACATGGAAACAAGCACACAAACCACTATAATGACATATAATTACTAATGGACTGACTACCGAAAACCAGTCTCAGTCAACCCACCTTCCAAGCACCCCTCCCAACTCAAGAACGACTATTTAAAGAATACCATCAGCTCCAGCAGCACAAGAGACTGACCAGCACAGAGTCCGAGTTGGTGAGGTCCACTACAGCGGCCTCGGTGCTCTCACACGTGAGATCCACCACCTCCTCACCTGCAGAGAGGCCAGACGGACAAGCGTAAGTGCAGTGTCATCTCCGTGCACCTCCGTGTGCCTTCCGTTCAGAAAACCTATCATTCAGCCCCACAGTGTAGGCATATATACACAGGCAGGGACCCTCGCTCAGCATGCAACTGGGCACAAGAGCTGGCACTACGATAATGTAGGAAGAGCACAGTTCAGGTTCATTTTACAGGGATTAAAAAAAACAATTTTATTTTAATTCATTAACTTTTAATCACACTTCATTGTATTGCTAATCTAAAACTGAGGCCAATAAATGTTAACGAAAACAAACTATAAATGGCAGCGTTTCCTAACCCAGTCCTAACCCCAATCCCCCCTACATCCCCAAGACGGTCCAGGTTTTCGCTCCCTCCCAGCTCCCTGCCTGACATTCCACATTTTTGCTCCCTCCCAGCTCCCAGTAGCTATCATTTAAGGGACAACTGCACAGGGGATCCACTCACTTTCCACCTGGGTCCCCTCCACCTCGATGCACTCTGCAGCCATGTGGGCCAGACTGTCGGAGTACAAGCCCCTTTTGGCTGGGCGTCTGGGCTGGGAGAGAGCTGGGCAGCGTCGCCGTCGCTGGTTCTGGGGGGCACAAACACACATAACAGTCTGCAGGGGACGTCACGCGATTCAGTGTATATAAACAGCATGCACTTTAAGAATGGAAACCACATTTTACTACAAAGAACAACACATTGTGCAAGGAAGGCAAGCAAAACACACATTACACACATACACGCATAGGGTGTGACAGTACACGGTATGTTATGGAACCGCTCAGTAGGCCGCTGACGGTTCAATACACACACGTGGACCGCAGTATTACGACATGCCCGTCATTTTCCCAGAATACAAGACTGTTTCTCTCTCTCTCTCAAAAAAAAAAAAACATCTAAAAACCGAGGTCATCTTATTTATTTTCGAGGGCTTGAATTTAAGTGTCATTATACAACAGCAAACGGTGTAAATTATCTGTCTCCTGGTTAAAAGGTACCTGCACACTTCAAACGTAATCGATGTCGTTTCAGCAATACAACATTGCCTGAGTGGTGATCCCACCCACTGTCGACAATTTGCTGCGGCTGGTCAGCAGGCTACATGCTTTCTACTGCACCCCCATTTATCTTTAGTGCAAATTAATGCATATTTGCGTATTTATGTTAATTCTACATGTCATACCTGTAATGCTTGCCATGCAATGCGTGCGTTTCACTAGCGTTTGACTTTGTCATGCAAACTCTGTGCCGCTGCTAGTATTAAACCTATAGTGGCTATTAAAGGACTAAACCACTCGCCACAACACATTTTTGCCTCCTTTACATGGGTCTGCTGCATCACTCTTGGATTGTGGAGTATGTAATATTATATTACTATTAATATCCATCTACTCTTACTGTGCTGTGATTGCATGCAAATGCTTTTTAGCAATGATATGCTTAACTTTGAATATGTTCTTGTCAAATAAAATAATTTCTCTTTATAAAAGTTCGGTATTCCAAGTTTTCGTCAAAAATACATGCCGAAAGTGAGTGAGTGAATGTGTGTGTGTGGCTGGCGTACTGTGCATACTATGTACAATGTAATTTTAAACTAGAGTAGACAAGCACCTACAGGTTATCAAAGCTATAATTATAATTTTTATGTTTTTCTGTCCTTGATTTCATACAGTAGAGACATAAACTAGGCCTAGTTATTCAAGCTGACATTTTCCTGAAAGGAGTATTGTTATATGGAAAAATAAAAACTTACTCATTTAATTAAAGGGTGATGTGTTTTTATTTTCTTAAATATAAAGATACCGAAACCGTACCATGGTGAAAAAACTGCGACACATACCAAACCATAGTAAAAACTGTACATAGCTTGCCAATACCAAACCATGTGCATTTAGCAGAGGTCAGCAGTAGCAATGCAATGCAACTGGTCAATTGCTTACAGGCTAGCTTTAAATCCATATAATCGACTAACTTGATAATTCAAATTTGTCTAAATTAACTTATATACAGAAAGTATAACGTGTTTCATCACAAGCTGACACATCAAGACATGTGCCATGCATAAGCAGGGAACAGAAATGAATGGGAAAGCTCAGAATATAGGACCCAATCCCCAGTCATCCCCGATTGCCAAGGAGAAGGTAGCTAGATTTCCATTTTTTTTGCGAATTCAGGGCCAAAAGCAAGCCTCAAAGAGCTTTACAACATCCACCACCTTCCAGGCACCAGATGGCTATTTAGCGCTTTGTACAGGTTAAGCTAATGGTGACGTAGCACCTTTATGCAAGCTGCAAACACATTAGCAATACACAGCAAGGCTTATAACGAGCGAGCAGAAGAGCACACGGTCAGGGAAGAAGGACTGCTCATGAACTCACAGCAGAGAGGAGTGCAGTACTTACTGTGCTCATGATGCCTAAAAAAAGTTACAGTAAACTGACCTGGTACAACGGTCATAAAACCTCAGCACCACAAACTCTTAGCATTGGTGTCGTTAGACGAAAAGCCCCTGCAAAGACATGAAATAAAGCACAACAGTGTTGCACCTGGTAGCCATTCAGGAAAAATGCATGTAAAGTAGAGAGCACTGCCCGGGTACCACGGATGCCGTCCAGCAGAGTTCCTACAGGGACTTCTCCAACAGCCTTGGCTTGGCAATACAGATGGTCACCCTTAAGGGAGGGCACGCTGCCTGGCACACATTTCAGCTCTGTGAGAAATGCATTCGCAACCCTCAAAGTAATAAACACGGCCATTTGCAGGTGACGCAGCACAGGCAAAATGATACAATTACGCAGACTTGTGGCAAGTAAGGAGGCCAAATTCACAAGTAGTACGCAGAGATGTTAATAATGGCTCAAACGCAAAGGCATGCAGGATGAACAACTGATGATTAGTCAGGCTACATAAACCCAACCCACAACCATGCACATTTAAAGGCAAGCCTAAAGCCTTAGATCAGATAAGACGTCATTCAATACACCGATGTACTGTACTAAAAGAGGGCATACAAAATCTGATATTCAACTAGAACAGCCAATAAATCATACAAAACTTGTCATTTATTGGGTAACAGGAATTTATGAAACCCAGTGAAATTTTCATAATCACACGGATCTCCATAGAAATTTCTCACATACTCAAGGAATCAAAAAATACACTGATTATAAATGCGCACTTAGTACGACACCAGCCGACACTTTGTCACTATGCCACTTAAGCTTTAGGTTCACATGGGCCACAAAATGACCCAGCTACTGTAGATTAACTCGCTCGGTACTTCAGGCAGGGACTCAAACGGCTTCACTTTGGCCTTCCCATTGTACTCCAGCTCTAAATATCCTTTTAAAATATCAAAAGTATACTTCTCTTTAAAGCAAGTAAAACAAAGTATAGTAGTAAAACGTTAAAGTATGTGGTAAAATACCCGGGTTACGCGTAAATTTAAACTCTTCGAAAAAATCGAAATGAAACAGAAAGAGAACAGCGCACTGTACCGCACCAAACGTTTAACAGCAAGAAGCCACTTTTAGCAAGGCTTTATAAACATGAAAACGACACTAACAAATTTTTACTTAATAAATTAACCAGACATTTAATTAGTCATTTTTTTTCGACAACAGGCGGCCCTTATCTTACAATGAAGGGCCGGTTTCTTTTTCTTTCAAGCGGCCGGACAGCAAACCAGCTAGCTATCCATTCAATACGTAGCCATATTGTAATACGAAGAATAACATAAAGCGTTACCTGCACTTTAATGGAGTGGATGCGTCTTTAATCAGAATCTTAATGACAATTTTTAATATTTATTCATTTAGGTAGTGAGACCCAAACACAACTGGCCTTTGTCTAGGAAGTGAGCCAAGAGGCAACATCCGTTAAAATAAATAGCCTTTTGGAGACGTCACTGCTGTTAACCAATCACGATGAAGTGAACGAGGCGTGAAGGGGCTCCGGTGCTCCTATTGGTAAGAAAATACGTCACCGCCGGGATGCTGACGAATTACGATATGAGCAGCGTTGTAAGGTCTGAGATTTTCCCGCCCACTTGGGTTATTTAGAAAATAAGAGTTGTGGGTAAATATTAGGAGGCCGCGGGGTAAGGGGAAAGGAAATGAATTATTATGAATGCGAGAGACTGCTAATGCTGAGTAATACTCAATTACTAGACACCGAAAGTCAGAGACAGACGCACACAGAAAACAGGGCTCCCAGCTCTTACGCATTTGGCGTGACATTCATGCTTTCAGACTGTCACGCAGGCACTCTTACGGATAATTGATTATTCCATTATAAACCCAAAATTGGGTGCATCAGAAGCTTTGGGGTAGTATGCAAAGCCCACAGATTATTTACAAGGTAACAAAACTGTTACATACATGTAAATGCGTGTGCAGACTTGTCTCGAATTGAAAATTTCACTCCAACCAGTTGACCAAAGTTGGCAACCCAGGAATAAGGGAATACGTCCGTCTACTTGACGTCATTGTGTTTAACTGTGGTTTTTAAAATGTAATGCATTTGAATATGATCGTCATGCAAAATACCTGTTTTTCATTGAGATACAGTATACTGGGGGGGGGGGGAGAGAGATCTGTGACCAGAGGACTGCTGGCGGTGTCACGCAGATGACGGCTAAAATACAATTTCCAAAGGCATCAATTTAACAACTTTTTGTAATTCATCACTAAGTCCTGCGGTCTTCACAGGATGCCATTAGTGCGACATTAGTGCCCTTTCGCTTAAGCTTTGAGTATTGCACAGCACTACAGGTTCACGTGAATTACATTCACTTAAGGAATCATTTGTGAATTTTATTTTTATATTTAAATTACTTACCGATTACCTCCTAAACCTGGTGTTCTTTTCTTCTGTTTTCAGAAGCTTACAGTGACTAACTGTAGAGGAAACCTTTGCTTCTATAATTTTTCTTTTTATATTTTTATTCTGCATAGAACAGGTATAGAAACTGCATGGATGGATGTGCAGAAAGTTGTCCTGCATGATGGATCTGATTTACAAAAACACATTTGATCTCAGAGGTACAAGGATGATTGGGCAGAAAGGTTTCTTTGTCACACATGTTCCTGTGTTGACTTTCTGTATTCTTTACTAAGCCATGGTTCCATAGAAGACAGTGGTTAGACTTGATACAGTGGTGATAGAGATGACACTTGGGACAGTCCGATGGTCAGCACACTAACTGGCCTTACTAAGTCTTAGCATCAGGACAAATTAGCTTCAATTCATGCTGGAAAAGTATCTCTTACGGTTAGTATGAGTGTCATAAGATTTTGCCCCCGTCACAGCCAGCCAGCCCAGTAAATGTAAACATGGAAACATGATTTAATGTGTGTATGTCCCTGAGGGCTGTGTTACTGATGCAATCACATTACACACATTGCTATGTAAAAGATAAAGACCAAACGAATACTAAATTTGCGACAGCTACTCTTAAAACCAGACAATAAGGCTACCATATTTCACAGTAATGTGTCTCACATGACCTTCTTAATCTTCTCCCTAGCTGGACCCTTTGATTGGTCGAGGGAAAGAGGAGGGGGGCTTTTCAGGGCCCCGGAACAGGCTGAGACCGCCGGATGCCGAAGCTTCACACTGGACCTGGCGCTCCAGGCTGCTCTCTAGCTCCTCCCAGTGGTGCTCCTCAGACCACTGCTGCTGGCCGCAAGTAGGGGAGGGGCAGGGAAAGGAGAGGAGGATGACATGGGTGTGGAGGGAGAAAGTGCAGACATTAATGGCACTGCCTTCCAAGGGATGCTTCTTTTTTTGAAGCCACACAATGTTGATGTTAATTAAGGGATTTAGAAATTAAATATGATATTAATAAATAAAATAAATGGCGGTCGGATGTAACAAGGCAAGCATTCAGTTTCATTATTTCAGAACATAAGAAATTTACAAACGAGAGGAGGCTATTCGGCCCATCGAGCTCGTTTGGGGAGAATTCAACTAATAGCTCAGAGTTGTTAAAATCTTATCTAGCTCTGATTTAAAGGAACCCAGG
>JABJVO010000050.1:5952686-5969471 GCA_026770805.1 Boulengeromyrus knoepffleri
TGAAACAAAATCCTGGTTTGGAGTTTTACTTTCAACTGGTTGGTTGAAACAAAATCCTGGTTTGGAGTTTTACTTTCAACTGGTTGGTTGAAACAAAATCCTGGTTTGGAGTTTTACTTTCAACTGGTTGGTTGAAACAAAATCCTGGTTTGGAGTTTTACTTTCAACTGGTTGGTTGAAACAAAATCCTGGTTTGGAGTTTTACTTTCTGGACCTGAAATGTCCGCCTCTGCTCATATGCAAGTAGAATAAAAAAAAACTCTTTTAATGGTCAGTGGACAATACTAGCATAGTGAGCCAGTTAGAAATATCAGGAGAATTTCGACATCACTTTTTCAAATGTGAATATGTCTGATAAATAATAATCTGTGTGTTTTTGCCTGAACTGAGCCTTAGACAGAATGATGTCAATCCAATCGTCAACAAAATTCATCAGTGCAAGTAGGCTGGCAAAATAATTCACTGATTTAGAGGTTTGTTAGAGGACATATTAACTGACAAACTGTTATTTGGCTGAAAGATGATGATTGATCGCTCTACAGGCTGGCAAACCGACAAACAAGTTCGTCGACCGAGGGGAGGACAAAATGATCAATTCATGAATTGACATTTACACTTAATTACTGAGTGGTAGGTTAAATAACTGCTTTACTGGTTTCATACATTAGCCTGCTGATGGTTCTTCTGCTTGACCTTCTCCAGCACATCTCTCTCCGTGGGGAGCTGGTAGGTGCTGGTTGGTACCTGAATCACATGATAGATGGGGTCATAATTCCATCAAAAGCCAGCATGGCAGATGAAGGTTAAATGATATATGAACAAATATAGTGACGCGGGGACACAGACAGGCAGACCTACCGGCCGGTGTCGCTCCTGCTGGGGAATGGGCTCTGGTTTGGGGAGAGCCCGAGGTTTGGGCTTGGTCAGGGCAAACTCCTTAGGTTCAGTGATCTTCTGACTGGCTTTCTTGGGCTGAATTCCAGCAGCCGCTTTGCTGGCCAGTTGGGTGATAATTCCTTCAACCTCTGGCTGCCACCTAGTATAGGATTTTATTAATCATTAGTGAGACGAGGGGCATTTCTGTTGGACAGGTATGGAGTCTGTCCTTGAGAGGAAGGCACTGGAGGCTTATACGTGTATGGTGACAGGAGAACAGTGGAGTGGGACATGCAAACCAGAATTAGAACCTTCCGCGTATGAAAACAGACCATCAGGTGATGGACACCTCAGGATCACGGGAAGACGTGACACTGTACGATTCGTTGTAATACGACTTATGGTGTTAACAAGTGGGCAATGGGCGGGTCCACTGGTCAGTACCGAAGCCTCACGTCTCCATGGCTGTCGGCTGGTTTCCTGCCCCTGGCCATGTCTGGGGAGCTTGTTTGCACTGTGCTTTCCTCTCGCAAACAACAGGCAGGTGAAATGCTACTTCTAAGGCTGCTTTTCCACTGCACTAGTCGCAATATTTTTGGTACTAAAATTCTGTAGTTTCCCTTTTCCACTGACTTCCAGTCCAGGACCAGTGCCAGAAGTACCAGACCAGCTGGGGTACTATTTTGGTACGTTGAGGTGGGACAAGCAAACGTGTTCATTTTCAATTGCCAGAGTTGGATAGCTCAGGTCCAGGAAGTAAAAATCCAGACCAAGATTTTGTTTCAACCAACCATTGAGCATATAGAGTCACAGCCCCAGATTACTCACCTGGTTGGTTGAAACAAAATCCTGGTCTGGATTCTTACTTCCTGCACTATCCACCCCCCTGGACTGGCCTGGACTGGCCTGGACTGTGTTTCAGCCTGTCTCTGAAACACAGCCGCCATCCTGAAAAAAGTCTGGCATCTCGTCCAGGGCACCCCTTACCATGTGCTCTGTGCTTCATGAGTAAGTGGTGTAAAATATGTATTTATGTATAAATGATGATGAGTAAATATCCCCTTGGTCACTTATGCACAATACTGACTCGTTTGTTCACCAGTCTGCATTTCAGTCTGGGGTTTCTGTGCTGATGTCATCAGTTCAGTCATTGGAATGTATATAAGTGAATGAGGTAAAATATTCAGATCTGAATGCCTGGGAAAACATTGTATCCCCCAATACCTCAGCAGAGGTGCAATCCAGCTCTTTTCCACATAGGGGGCGTCATAGATCTGACTCCATTCCCCTCGGATCCAGGTGCTGAGGTTGTTCACGTTGAAGAAGAATCTCAGAAACTGAAAGGGGTAGATGAACATCGTTAAATTCCCTTCCCTGTACTGGACTGAAGTCTTTTAAGTGAGTCATATGAATGGAATAACAATGGAAGCAACTGAGATTTCAATGGGTAAATAAGTTTCCATTGATCACAGTGTCACCCAGCAGTAACAGCCGACATCATTGCTACTCACACTGCAATCCTCCAGATGACGTGCAAAACGTATTGTTTCTTACATGATTAAGGCTTGTGACAACGTGTTATGTAATAATTCTGCATTATGTAATAACTCGACAGAATGTAACAAATTCAATGATGATAACAACAACAACAACAATAATAATAATAGGGCAATGTTGCAATAGAAAATTATAATGTAGTCTATCAATTTGTAACATTTTGTTATTGTTATTAGATAATGAAGTGTTATTACATAATGTGTTGTTGGACGCATTATGTATTATGTGATGAAAATTTGCTACATTTTGTTGCGCATTATTACATAATGTGTTGTGACAAGGCCTGTGCCATTGCAGTGGCCCATGACCTTACAGTGACATTTTAGCAACCCGTGACCTTTTAGAGCCTGGCTTTAGAGCGTCAGCTCAACGTCTCCCTCCTTTCTGGTCTATGTCTATGTGAGTGATTTACCTTGTGCATCTTCACCGCGTCTAGGGATTTGACGATCTTGTTGAAGCAGCGAAGACCCAGGTCTTCCAGGAGGAACGTAGCCAGGAAACAGATCACTGTTGAGCAAAAAATATAGATGAAGCAAGCCAGACTCTGAAAGACCAAAACTGTCCCTTCTGTACTCTCACATATGACCTCAGTTGTTCTTACACTACATATTCTCTTAGAGGTATAAGTGATGTAGCGGCCCAAAGCTGTTCACCAAAGGGAGGTTCGCATAAAACAACAATGGCATATTTACTTGCATCTGTAGCTGTATTTATATCTATCTGCATCAAGATGGTGGTTGACCCCACTGATGGTCACTAAAAGCATACGGGAAAGTAGGTTCTTTAAAAAATCCTCTATAAAAGCTGCAAAATAAGTCTTCTTCACAGCAACCATAATGACCTCTGAAAACAATCATACCCATAAACTGGTTGCGATCGGCTTGTAGGAAGCCTTTTCCGGTGCGATGGTAGAAGGTATTGACCACAACGTCCAAGAGCTTCCTGTGCTCGACGCAGCCAGAAATAACCTCCAGCACGAAGTTCTGCTCCGAATCTTCCAGGTCCTGGAGAAAGTTACAAATACATAGGCCAGGATGTACATTCACATTATGAATACATGTGACAAGCTTGATATTCAAACTATTATTACCAGGGTTTTAAATCTTCACATTTTTGTCTTGGTTGCTACTGGAATGATCCAGTGTTCATTTGAACAGAAAGATTTTCCTAGTCACTTTCACCCATACTTGAATTCTTCAGTAAACACACTAAATGCACTTCAATCTTTGCAATTAATCCTTTGTTTTCTCAAGTGTTCCATTCTTTGGGCTTTAACACAAACCAGGCTGCTTGCTTACACATGTTACATCCATAAAATGTTACTCCACCGTCTGAAATTGTACAGGTGAGATTTCACCAGGGTTGTGTTTTATACTATTAGTTCTATGGGTTCTGAAACACATTGACTGACACGTCTTGTTTGGTGTCTTCTGAACAATAGTTAATGCTAAAGTTACTATCAAGTTTGTAATTAAATATTAGTGTAATTAAACATTATTTAAAGTTAGGAACTCAGTTGTGCTGCTTTAGTGATGGTTCATCAATGAGTCGTCCTTAAACTCAGTCTTGGTATTTTTAAGATGCCTTATAAGGACGATGAGCAGCATTTCATTGTACAGACCAAGCTTTCACCCACCTGGAGAGCCTTGGAAGCGTGATCTACAAACGCCTGGGGGCTGCCCTGTTCTGGCTGGAACGTATCCAGCAGAGCGACAGCTTGTCTGACGAGGCTTCTGTGATCTTTCATCTTTAGAGCTCAAACATGGGCAAAGCTCAGAAGACAGATGTGCTCCGCTCTCAATCTGAAACAGATTTTAAAATATGTTCATGTACTGTTAGTACCGCCTTAATTAACCACTAAAATAAAAAAGGTCTAAAATGATGTAACTCTAAACACCCTGCAAGCATTTCAATATTTATTCTGAATCAGTGGGAATCTCATTATTTCCACTAGTTATAATTTAACATGGAACCAGCCACTTATTTCAGCACGTAAGCTTCAGTTTCAATAAGCACACTTATGAAAAATAGCAGACCCATTGATCAGTCAGCAAATGTCCGACTTTCAGTTTTACTCAGTCTTCATTGTAAATAGTTAATAAAGATACAGGTGGTTTAGAGGACGGCCGCAATTTTACTTAGCAGAAAATCTTGTGCAAAGAAACTTAGACCAATTCAGTTTATAGACTGGTTTTTATACAAACATAGGTACCTGATTAAAATCTTCCTCGAGGGTACAAAACAGACCCCTCCCAAAACACTTATAAGAAATAGCCAGTGTGTGTGTGTGTGTGTGAGAGAGAGAGAGAGAGAGAGAGAGAGAGAGAGAGAGAGAGAGAGAGCGCATCTAGTAAACTGAATTTAAATGTCGGACTAAGGGACTAAAGGTCACGCTCGGCTTGTATATTAATAGTACTTATGTTCACTGAGTATTGCCCTGCTTCGATCTGCCTGGAAACAAAATGAGCAGAAATAAACCAAAACTTAAGGTTAATAGTTCATTGTGACAGAATTTTTAATAGCATTATCACGTGCCTAGCAGAACAGGAGTGCATAGTTTTAAGTTCGGTTTATTGTGGTGCACAGTGCTTTGCCGAAAAAACGTTGCTTGCTGTAAATATAGCTCTATATCGTGATATTAACTACCTATCACTATAGTTTTATGCCACGACTTTATCTTTAAATATCATTATATATAATTATTATTTTTGTTTTTGCAAGATGTAAGTATCGCTATATAGACATCGCTTATGGACTCATTTAAATATGCAACTGGACAAGCAACATGAAAAACGCGCATGTATTTAAATAACAATTGACTATTTCATTAACAGACAACAGGAGAAAATAAGCATAGAACTATTTTAACGTCATTATATTCAATCAGATAAATAAAGGTATCGGTCCCCTTACCGAGAGACATCTATCTTTATGAAGCTTAAAATCGGCTTCGCAGTGGATGTAAACCCCTTGCAAAATCGTATGTCGGTCACTTATATAGAATTTGTGCAGTTTTTAATAAATCTCCCGAAATGGGATGGTGTTTGAGTGTTACCTAGCAACTGTAATCATGGTGACCAAAAATGCTCATGGCTTTTCATATCTCTGGTGGCCATTCACCTTTTAACATTCATACACCTCTGCAGTTTAATACTGATATTTCAATATTCTTTATATTTTACACCTACTTTCTAAACATGAAATGAACTTCCCAATCGTTGTAAAAAAATTAAAAAAAAGACACAGTTTAAGTGAGTTTGAAAATACGCGCAATACATGATGACGAAATGAACGCTCCACCGTCTCATTGGCTAGTTCTGCTGCCAATTATGGGGCTGCTTCCGGTGCTGTGGCGTCATCATTGCGCAGGTACGGAGACCCGAGTGTCTGGAGCGATGTCAGAGAGTTCCTGTCATCCCCGGGCTGCGATGTGTCTCAGGGCGGCTCGCCTGCGCTCGGATTCCACTGTTAAGGACAGACAGGCACAACACAACATTCAAGCCGCTGTCATGAAGACATCACGCCAAATCGGAGGAGTACCAGTCAACGCGAAGCTGATTTATACCGCATAACTAAACACTTATTACCGGAAAAAATATATTCTGAAGTTGTATTTAGACATTCGTTAGAGGCAAGTGTCAAGGAGAAGAACGACGAGGGGTGGGAATGATGAACCGGTTCAGAAAGTGGCTATACCGACCGAAGGTAAATTCTGGTGTAATGTTTTGCCTGGTCTTGATGGGGGGGGGTTTTAACATGTGATACGATCAGTGGCACGGTTTGCGATATTACGTAACGATGTGACAGCGATTTTCTGCCTGTTCGTTTGCTGCGTGTAACTAAGTTGCCCCTCGCCTGTCGGATTTAACGTGAGTGTCTTGACTGTCAGCCTGCTCGTATAACAGGATCATGTACCGTACTGTGTAACGACGCCGCCGGACTGCCTAGCATTACATTAAAGAGTGCTATGATCACCTTGCACAGAATCGTGTGGGACTTGTCACTATGGGAAGAGACCACTTAGGCTACCAAACCGCATGGGGAATAAGGGCATTATGTGTTTACATTCTAGTGCCACGTTTTCATCCCCTGGATGGAAATAATCTATATGCAGTACATATATTCTCATTTTCATTCAAAATGAAAAAGAATCAATGGCATTGCACGTTCTGGGTTACCTACCAGCCTAACAATACAGATGTCCTAAATTCAGTAAAGTCATATGTCATTTGATCATTATATCGCAAAATCGATTCGATCGTATGTATATTATTTAAAGTTAAACATGAACAGTAGGATATTCAGTTTGATGCACAAGGTAAATCAGCAATTTGCAACGTTTTCTCTTAGTTAATTAAAGGTAGAAGACCTACATTTTTTGGTGAACCCTTAACTCGCTTAAACGCAATATAAAAACATTGCGGTATGTACTATGGGAAAATTCATGACTGAATAAGTTTGATGTGTTTTGGTATTTCACAGACATTTAAGCAGTAATGATTGTCCTGTTTTTCCGATTTGTATATTAAGACTTTGCTAGTATAACTGCGTTGTGGTTTTGTTCGATCGTATAGAAATACTCATTTAGTTATGACAAAAAGGCAAAAAAATAATATGAATTAAATCTATTCCTGAAACGTTTGTGTTTAGCTCTGAAGTCGATAGACTCCTGGGGAGCAAATTTTTAAGCAGCGAGGTTTAGATGCGCGATGCGGAGGCTTTTCGCCCAGCGCCGGCAGCCCAGATACCGTCCCACTGGGACCCAAGTGTGGCGCGTTCAGCTCCACGACCTCATCTCACAAGAAAACCATTGTTCACGGCAGCTGCTTGAGAATGTGAGACTTTCTGCTGGAATGCCGGGGTGACAGGGCGAGCAGGAATGGAGACAGCAGTGAAGCTTCAGGACTCCGGGGGAACTGTGAGGTCTCGGTCTTACTCTCATATTAGTGGACTGCTGTCAGTCCGGTGGGATGCCACTCTCAGCTGTATCAGTGTAAGAATAACATCGAGGCTCCTTATGGGGACTGTCACTCTACATTTGAATTCAATATAAGCTTTGGATTATGCTTAACAGAACGGTTAGTTGAATAGCATAGTTGCACTGTGATTGACTGGATGTCATTCTACCTGCGTCCCCTGCCTTGTGCCCTCTGCTTCCCGGGATAGACTCTAGGCTCCAGTCTTCACTTTCCTTGCATTTAATTGGTTCTGCGAGTTTTTAGCATCTTTGATCCCCTTAATTTGTATCTCTGATTTTCCTGCAGATGATTTTGTTGCTTGCATTACAGTACACAGCCGGTCTGAGTTTAAAGTACCCAGCCTGGACTGGAGAATAGTTGAGTTATTGATGTGTACTGGTCAGCGCTGAGTCAGTGCCTGTTCTCTGTCCCCCTTGGCCTGAGATTTCCTGGGTACAGCATTTAGTCGCTGAAGGTGCTTATGTTGCACATCCCCTCATACCAGTACGGAGCTCAGCTCCCGTATGTTTCTCCTTGAGGAGCACAGGGGAGGCGCAGGAGCACAGGAAGTGTCTCGGCCACTTGTGGCTTCGGAAAGACGCGTCCGAGCATCACATGGCACCGCCGCGTGACAGACGGACCACGGAGATTTGCGGCCTTAACTTTCGGAGACAACAGCTCAAGTATCTTCAGGGTATGAGCCCTCTGTTTTACTCGAGGATGGAGAGACGTGGGAATCAGCCTACAGTCAGTGATGGACGGAGACAAGTAGTGGGTGGTGAGAAGGAGGAGGAAGGCAGGAGAAGCAGAACTTGAGAGGGTCTAAGGTAGCTTCCCCACACACCCATTCACCCACACCCAGCCTCGTTGGCATTGTGTCTCGTGGGCCATGACTGTTCACATTTCAGGTTCCTATTTCATTTCTCACACACGCAATCCTGCACTGTACACCTGTGTACTGAAAGGCTTTCCCATTCAGTTCCTGAACTGTGCTTGAAAGGAAAAGCATAATACAAAGAAAAAAAGAATAAAATCACAACTTAAGAAACACTATAATCATAGTAGGACCCCAAATAAAATTAATGCAAAATAGACCATAAAAACAGAGAGCAGGATATCAGCAGCTAGTAAATACATGCGCAATGAAAGTGTGGGATGGTATAAAGTGTGTAAAGCTTGGGAGGAGTGCTTTAGTATATGGATGCTCTAAGAATAGATGCTTCTGCTCATTTTCTCAGTCTCAGAGTACCTGTGAAGGCTCTAATGCAGTGTTTCTCAGTCCGGTCCTTGGGGACCTGCAGACAGTCCACGTTTTTGCTCCCTCCCAGCTTAAGCAAAAATGTGGACTGTTTGGCAGGGAAGCACTGTTCTAATGTATCAGGAGGCGCTGGAATTTCCCCTTGACTGGGGGTGTGGTCACACTCCGGTCAGGTCAGGTTGGGGGGCCTGCATTGGCACAGCATGTTGCCACACCCACCACACACATAGGGATCCCAGCTGGCGACCCCCCCAGGCAGACAGTCCCACCCTCCGGAAATGGCCATCCATCTGCCGCAGCCAGGTGTTACGTGGGCGTCCTCTTGGCCTGGTCCAGCCGCTCGGGTCCTCAGCAGTGAGGATCCCACGAGCCTGATCACCCTCAGGGAAACGCGTCACGTGGCCCTAGTGCCGTAACTGACGCTCCCTCACGATGCAGGTAATGTGCCTCATTCGGGACTCCCTGAGTAACCGCTCGTTCGACACAAAGTCAAACCAGCGGTACCTAAGGATTCTCCAAAGAGACACAGTACCGAAGGAGTCCAGTCTTTGTCTCAGCTGACTGGATAGTGTCTATGTCTCACAGCCGTACAGCTATACAAGAAACACCAGGACTCTGAAGACTTGGACCTTTGTCCTCTTGCAAAGATGTCAGAAGCACCATACTCCCATTCCCAGCGACCTCATGACCCCCCATGCTCTCCCAATCCATCTGCTGACTTCATAGGAAGAGTCACCAGAGACATGAATGTCACTGGTATTAAAATGCCTGCTCTTTCATTGGTTCCTACGAGCGTAAAAAGAAAACTGTTACGAGATGGTCCAGAACTGCTGAAATCTTCCCAAGTCTCTCGAGTTACTAATGATGCTGTTTAAGTGTAACAAGGTCTGTGGGATTGTTTGAGTTGCTTGGGACTGATTTCCAGAAGAGCATAACCCAAATAAATATATGAGAGACTTAATCCAATAAGCTAAATAAATGTGGGAAAATATAGGTATATTAAAATTTGTTCTGAGAACTTGGGGTCTTAAATTACAGTACGGTACAGTCATAATGTGAGTGATACTATAGACTGAAATGTTTCCAGTCATATTACCTAAAACAGCAAATGGATACATGCCAAAGTATCTGTTGATGTGTGGATGAGAGCTGCTTAGTCCATGCTGTATATTAAGGAGAACAGGATGCTCTAGCAGGAAGCTGCTGTGGCCACTGGCTTTGGCTGCTGTAATTGAGAATGTAAACATCTGGGCTGAAATGGGGGTGGCTCTCATTTGAATAGCCAGAGTGTGTGAAACAGCAGAGTTCACCGCTGAGCACGTCTGATCTCCAATCTCGCATGGCTGCCACCCTGCCCTAATGTCTCCATGAGACTGAGAGCAGGTAGAACCACCGCCATCAACATATTCATGGGAGACTAGGGGAGTGTGGCTCAGCATGTTGGGATGCTGGGCCTGTGATAGGGAAGGTCACTCGTTCAAATCCCAGGGTCAGCAGAATGATTTCACCAGTGGGGCCCTAAGCAAGGCCCTTGATCCTAAGTTGTTCCGGGGACTGTCTGACTCCGCTTGTCGAAACTATATGTCGCTTTGGATAAAAGTGTCAGCTGAATGAATGAAATGTAATCATGCAACACACTTAATTTGAATGGCTCCAGTAAAACATCCACTTATACATCGATCGGCCATAACATTAAAATCACTAACAGGGGAAGTGAATAATATTGATTGTCTCAGTAGGACAGCACCTGTGAAGGCAACAGGCA
Organism: Boulengeromyrus knoepffleri; assembly: GCA_026770805.1. Taxonomy (NCBI): domain Eukaryota; kingdom Metazoa; phylum Chordata; class Actinopteri; order Osteoglossiformes; family Mormyridae; genus Boulengeromyrus; species Boulengeromyrus knoepffleri. The sequence continues at coordinate 5,963,101 of JABJVO010000050.1, forward strand.
AGTGAACAGTCACTTCTTGAAGTTGATGTGTTGGAAGAAGGAAAAATGTGCAGTGTAAGGATCTGAGTGATTTTAACAAGGGCCAAACTGTAATGGCTAGATGGCTGGGTCAGAGCATCTCCAAAACGGCAGGTCTTGTGGGGTGTTCCCGGTATGCAGTGGTCAGTACCTACCTAAGGCGGTCCAAGGAAGGCCAACTGGTGAACTGTAATGGGGTCATGGGCACCCAAGGCTGATTGATGCCCACAGGGAGCAAAGGCTAGCCGGTCTGGTCCGATCTCGGTAGCCAGTCTGGTCTGATCCCGCTGGCCCGTCTGGTCCGATCCTGCTGGCCCGTCTGGTCCGATCCTGCTGGCCCGTCTGGTCCGATCCCGCTAGCCGGTCTGGTCCGATCCCGCTAGCCGGTCTGGTCCGATCTCGCTAGCCAGTCTGGTCCGATCCCGCTAGCCGGTCTGGTCCGATCCCGCTAACCCGTTTGGTCCGATCTCGCTAGCCGGTCTGGTCCGATCCCGCTAGCCGGTCTGGTCCGATCCCACGGGAGAGCTAGCTGTAGCTTTCAGCACAAATTGCTGAAAAAGTTCATGCTGGCTATTATAGGAAGGTGTCAGAATACCCAGGGCATAGAAAGATCAGTCAGAATGCACAGTGCATCACAGTTTGCTGCGTATGGGTCTGCATAGCCACAGACCGGTCAGAGGGCCCCTGCTGATCCCTGTTCACCCCCCAAAGCACCTTCAATGCGGCTGCATGCGTGTGCATCATTTACCTGGGGCAGAGACGGCTCCAGGATGCACTCTGAGAAGAAGGCAAGCTGGCAGAAGACAGTGTGATGTTCTGGGCGATGGTCTGCTGGGAAACCTTAGGTCCTGGTCTTCATGTGGATGCTACTTTGACACATTTCACCTACATAAACATTGTCACAGACCAAGAATACCGCCTCATAGCAATGGCATTCCCTGATGGCAGTGGCCTTTTTCAACAGGATAATGCACCTTGCTACACTGCAAATATTAGTTTATGGAACATGAAAAAGTGGCGTTGACTTGGTCTCCAAAGTCCCCAGATATCAATCCCATCGAGCATCTGTGGGACACTCTGGACAAACCAGTGTGATCCATGGAGACCCCACCTTACAGGACATAGAGGATCTGCTGCTAAGGCCTGGCTGCCAGATACCACAGGACACCTTCAGAGCTCTTGTGGAGTCCGTGCCTCAACGGGTCAGAGTTGTTTTGGTGGCATGAGGGGGACGACACAATATTAGGCAGGTGATTTTAATGTTATGGCTGTTCGGTATATATATTAGTAAGAACTCATATATTTTGAAAGTGGTTAAAAGTTTGAAGAGGGACATGAAGAGGGACATGAAGAGGGACATAAAGAGGGACATGAAGAGGAACATAAAGAGGAACATAAAGAGGGACATGAAGAGGAAAATCAAGAGGAACATGAAGAGGAACATGAAGAGGGACATGAAGAGGAACATGAAGAGGGACATGAAGAGGGACATGAAGAGGAACATGAAGAGGGACATGAAGAGGGACATAAAGAGGGACATGAAGAGGGACATAAAGAGGGACATGAAGAGGGACATGAAGAGGGACATAAAGAGGAACATAAAGAGGGACATGAAGAGGAACATAAAGAGGAACATGAAGAGGGACATGAAGAGGGACATGAAGAGGAACATGAAGAGGGACATGAAGAGGAACATGAAGAGGAACATAAAGAGGGACATGAAGAGGGACATGAAGAGGAACATGAAGAGGGACATAAAGAGGAACATGAAGAGGGACATGAAGAGGGACATGAAGAGGGACATAAAGAGGAACATAAAGAGGGACATGAAGAGGAACATGAAGAGGGACATGAAGAGGGACATGAAGAGGGACATGAAGAGTGCGACCAGCTTTGATGCAGGTGAAAACCTTTAAGAGCAAACAAGTTGATTCTTGATCCAATCAATGTCCACATTAGACCAGTCTTAGGTTGGGTATATTACGAGTAGATTCAATGCACTGGAAAAGACCATAATGCTTAAAGGTAAAGGGGGAAGAAGAAGATTAGCACCAAGATGGATGGATTTAATCATCACTGCAGATGACAGAATGTTCTGGAGAAGTTCTGTGTATATGTCCACCAGGAGTCAGCATCGATTTAATGGTGTCTAATAAGAATAAAAACAGTCAATGTCCTATTTTCTGATAAGTGTTTCCTGTATAACTAAATAACTGAAAACCCGCAGCCCAATGCTTCAGTGTGGGTGTGAATGTCACATAGAATCAGCTGATCAAACGACCACCAAGGGGCTATCGATGATGTCACAGATCTGCATCTACGGGCCGCCTACATCAGCAACGAGCACCTACAGTGAAATGCTCAATGAGAAAGACCTCAGGTGCAAAGCAGTTGAATCAGCATGTTCTCTCTCAGTTAACCATGCAAACGTTCGGATCGCTGCATCCTCTACATCTCGTGGAGGACAGATAATCCATGACACTGTTTGTGGCTTTCCTGCAAATGGCTGTGTAATTCAATGCCTCCCCCTGAAACCGAATGCTGTGAGATGGTTTAAGAGTCAAACTACTTCATCAGACCCTGCTAGCAGGGTTGGATTTCATCGCAGCCTGGTCTAACCCTACTGTGGACTTGTGTGCTATTTCTGTGCTATTCCCTGCATTCAGTTTGACACGCTCTCTCTGGAGTTCAGCATGCTGTGCTTGTCTGCTATCCCTGTTATCCTCGAGCAAGCAAAGCTCACCTTTGGTCTGGGAGCCACACTGTTAGCATACTGAGGCTCAGAGGCTTCCCTGGCAATGGGATCTTTCCAAACATGTCTCAGCCGGCCACTGATATTTACCTAGAAGCGGCATTCCCCTCAGCGAGGCAGGGACTCCGCTGCGGAGAATCCCTCAGCGGGCATGAATGTGTATGAGTGTCTGAAGAGACTGAATCTCTGGGGCATAGTTTGTGAAGATGGAGCCTTTTTACCTGATTAAATGGCCCATTGCCTTTGAGTGGTTGTAGGCTAAGATCCTTGGACACTGCTGCTATGGAGAGAAGGACACTTTACTGAAGTATCTAATTACAGAATATCTGTTTATCCAGGAAGTTTGTCTGTGTTTGTACGTGTATAATAGGAGAATGAATGAAGGCATGGATGTTGTATTCATTGCAGCGTCTCATTGTGTTGGTTGTCTGTCTAAACGACATATGGCCATGGATGCATCAGTGTATCAATGGCAGGTGTTGGTCCGTCTGCGCGAACGTTCACGCTCACTTGTAAACTGGAAGACATGCAGTGAAGTTGGGTGCGGCAGTGGTCTGAAACTGCACGAGCAGAGGGGTGTCGATTGGGTGACGAGAGTGAGCTGGTGACACAAACGCCGCAGAAAACCACCCTGGAGAAACACTGAAGGGGCCAAAGTAAGGGGGGAGGAGCCTGAGAGAAAAAAGAGAGATGACAGGAAAGAGAGAGATGAATCAGAAAGAGGGGGGATTATGGGTAAGCGGTAGGGGCAGGAGTGAGACTGTTTATGTGAGTCAGAGAAAGGCTTTTAAACAGTTTGTTTATAATGGAATACGAATATGAAGTCTTACAGTCACCACTGACAGTGTCTCTGAATATTCCTTTCGAATCAGAGATAAGATAATTAATCTCCCAAAGAATGCAGTTGTGCTGTCAGTTATCAATGATCTGTGGTGTTATCAGAATTCAACAGGCAGACTTCAGCCACACAAATGCAAACAAACATCATTACCCTCATTTTTAAAGGGCTACTTTGCATTTCACCAAAAAATACTTGACCTAAGAAAACAGTGCAACTTTTCACCTTAAGAATATAATAATATGTCTGACTTAATGGTCAAAATTACAAACACCTCTTACAGAGCTTACGGAACATGTTACTGTAACCATGGAGATGACCTGACTGCATTCCATAGTGCACAAACAACTTCCTGTCTGCGTACATTTACAGGGATAGTCCATTTATATGGTTTAGGGTGGATGTCGTCCACTGTGCAGGTCCTCTGTGTTTTTGGGAATGTAGAACCCCAGTTAATCAATTGGGTCTTCCAGTGTAATATGTTCTAACAAGCTGCCATTTTGAGACAGGACACTGTGATGGGTGCTTGGTAGCATGTAGCAGCACCCGTTTGGTGCTGACCCTGTGATGCAATGCAAAGACAATGCTGCTTTGGTGCTGCGGACCGCAGCGGGGTTGGGCCGCATGCCCCCAAATCCTGCTGCCTGCTTTATCGGCCCGCTAGCCGCCATGGTGGTCCCCAGGAATGCAGACTGCCGCATATTTGATCCCCGCAGAGCGGCGACATCAGAGAGTCGAACTTTGTTCACATCCATGTTTCTGCCTATGGGAGGGCGGGGACTATGAGGGGGTGGAGCCTGTCGGTGGGTGGAGCCTATCGGAAGGAGCCTGTTTGGCGTGGTTTTGTCATGTGAGTGTGTTAAGCAAAGGAGGAGGATGTGGATCATGTGTATCATAACTGGAGCACCTTGAGTCATGCAGTTATTCAAGGGTACAATAACCGGACCCTTCGGGCTTTCGACCTGCCAGCCCCACTCCCTATCCACTGTGCTGTCAGTGCGTACCATACATTCACCTCGCTGTCTCCTGTTTCAACACCCCCACCCTACCCCCAGAGGTCGGATCCCCAGCTCCTTGCCCAGTTCTACTATGCGGACGAGGAGCTGAACCAGGTGGCCACGGAGCTGGACAGCCTGGATGGCAGGAAGGACCCTCAGCGCTGCACCCTGCTGGTCAACCAGTTCCGCTCCTGCCAGGTGAGACGCCCCCGATAGCCGACCGAAAGCACACTGAGAATGACGGAGGGTGTGGCTGTTTCAGAAGAGGAGCGAGGTCAGGGACAGGCGTCTCCACACTGCTGTGCCGAATTGTTTAAGAGGATTAAGTGAGACTGGTGTGTGTCATAGTCAAGGGTGTAGATTTGGGTATAGATACTATTAATGTGTCCCAACCAATACTGCGGAAGGGGATGGAGGTTGGGGGCTGATTGGGGCACCAAACCTACGCCCGGTCATGGGGAGTGTCCGACCCTCAGTTAAAGATCAAAACGTTACTTTTATATATTGCTTTGTTGACCATCCCTTAACTTGCCGTGGCTGCAACAATATCCATAGTGATCCCCCAGAACTTTCTGTCATTGTTCCTCTTCTTCTTGCCTCCCTATCGCATTGTTGCGATGATTGAATAATAATATGGAGTAAAACTCAAAAGCTTAAGGAGTGTATTATTGCACTTAGTGTCATTTTCTTTTTTGGTAATACAGTGTTACTTCGTATGTAATCAGACTGGGTAGCTTTCTTTGTGTCTCTCTGTTCTGTCTGTGTTCTTTCCATCTGTGTTGTCTTTGCGCCTGTGTGTTCTTTTCGTCTGTGTTCTCTTTGCGTCTGTGTGTTCTTTCCGTTTGTGTTCTCTTTGCGTCTGTGTGTTCTTTCCGTCTGTGTTCTCTTTGTGCCTGTGTGTTCTTTCCGTCTGTGTTCTCTTTGCGTCTGTGTGTTCTTTCCGTCTGTGTTCTCTTTGCGCCTGTGTGTTCTTTCCGTCTGTGTTCTCTTTGTGTCTGTGTGTTCTTTCCGTCTGTGTTCTCTTTGCGCCTGTGTGTTCTTTCCGTCTGTGTTCTCTTTGTGCCTGTGTGTTCTTTCCCTCTGTGTTCTCTTTGTGCCTGTGTGTTCTTTCCGTCTGTGTTCTCTTTGTGTCTGAGTGTTCTTTCCCTCTGTGTTCTCTTTGTGCCTGTGTGTTCGTTCCGTCTGTGTTCTCTTTGTGTCTGAGTGTTCTTTCCCTCTGTGTTGTCTTTGTGTCTTGTGACACCTCCATGTGTCTACCCTGCACTGGACTCTTAGCCATGTCCTTTGCCTGTGCCTAGGGCTTCTCTGTAGAGTGTCCCCTGCCTTGTGCCCTGTCCTGTCTGGCTCCAGTCTTGACCCTGTGACCCTGTGCTACATAAATCATTGGAAGACTGCGGCACCGATCTAGACTGCACCGTTTGCACGGTATTATTGCAGATCCTCTTCACACCGAAAGGCAAATCGAGACTGAATGTTAGACGGGATTTAGCTGGTCAGAAACAGAGGGGTTGCCGCTGAGTGTTACAGGGAAACACTCTAGCTGGTTTCCGGCAGAAAGGCAGTCAGACAGAGGCCCTTTATTTCTGGGAACAAGCATTAGCAAGCAGTGCTTTTACCGTGTCCCTGCCATTAGCCGAGTCGATAGCCGAGAGACGGACAGGAGAGGACCCAGCGCCGTCAGGCATCAGCAGGACCGGATCGGGCCGGGGAGAGGACCCAGCGCCGTCAGGCATCAGCAGGACCGGATCGGGCCGGGGAGAGGACC
>JABJVO010000050.1:5969571-6007276 GCA_026770805.1 Boulengeromyrus knoepffleri
GGGAGAGGACCCAGCGCCGTCAGGCATCAGCAGGACCGGATCGGGCCGGGGAGAGGACCCAGCGCCGTCAGGCATCAGTAGGACCCAGCACTCTGCTGCTCACTCCTGGGACAGACAGACAGATGTGCGCTTCGACCCACTGGACTTAAACATCTGAGCTGATTTCAGTCCATGAAGAGCAATGCTCCCTTCAGTGCAACTTATGCACTGATAGACATTAACAGTTTGTAACTAACAGTGGGTTGCACTGTTGCCTCTAGTCTGCAGGGGTGGTGGTTTGAATCCCATCCCTGCGCTGTTTGTGTAGAGCGTGAATGCTCCCCCAATGTTGTGCAGGTTTCCTTCAGGTCCTCTGGTTTCTTCCTGCTGTCTAAAGATGTGCAGTTGAATTAAAATAAGCAGTAGTTTGTGGGTGCGTGCACATGAGTCTCCGGCGACGGACTGGGATCCCATCTGGGGTGTTTGCTTGTGCCCTGCGATAGACTCCCCCATGACTGTGTACTGGATAAGCAGCTAAAAGATGCGCGGTTTATATTTGACTTTGTTTAGTTAAATATGGTTGTTTTTCAGGCATAACGTCTTTTAAGAAAGATTTTGTAAATCCAGCATGTCCCTCTACTGGTGTATGTCAGAACAGCATGCAGTGATGCTGTAAGAATCCAAAGCAGGTCAGTACCCGAAGTGGGACTAGAGCAATTCCCTAGGCTGGTACTCGGCAAACCAAATCCAGGGAGTATTACCTGAACCTCCCCCATTGGACGTCCACAGTCTTAGTCACAGTAAGCAGGTTACATTCTTCATTGTCAATAAATAGCAGGAGAATCCATTCTTCTACATAAGTATTCATAAATTACAAGCCTTTTGGCAACCTGATTACAATTTCTGTGGAGTGACAGTGGTGAAGGGCACTTAGTGTAATTGTGAGATGAGCACCATGCATGATTTACTCTCTGTTGAGGTGCCACAAGACCTGATTCTGGTCCCCCGATTCTTCAATTGTCTTCCTCTCTTTCTGTGTCTGCCCCCTACAGGACAACGTGCTGAACATCATCAACCAGATCATGGACGAATGTATACCTGGCGACCGAGCCAACCGGGACTTCTCTGTGAAGTTCCCAGAGGAGATCCGATACGACAGCCTAGCAGGCCAGCTGTGGTTTGGAGCTGAGGTGTGGCTTAAAGATGATCTCAAACTGTGTATGGAATTTGAATCCACATCCCTGGAGATGTGGGACCATAGTGCTCTATTATATATTCATAACCTATGTCACGTCTTTATGACCCTGTGTGACCTCACCTTGACCCCCTGTGTGACCTCACCTTGACCTCACCTTCACCCCCTGCGTGACCTCACCTTCACCCCCTGTGTGACCTCACCTTGACCCCCTGTGTGACCTCACCTTGACCCCCAGTGTGACCTCACCTTCACCCCCTGTGTGACCTCACCGTGACCCTTCTTTCCCAGTGCCTGGCCGCAGGCTCCATCATCATGAACCGTGAGGTGGAGAGTGTGGCCATGCGGCCCCTGGCCCGGGAGCTGACGCGCAGCCTGGAAGAGGTGCGGGCGCTGACCCGGGACCAGGCTCTGCGCGACCTGGACCGCTACAGCGAGCGCATGTGTCATGCCCTGCGCCATTTCGACAGTCTCTTTGCCCAGTTCGAGCTCAGGTAGGTCCTGGGGGGCGGAGCTGTGTGGTGAGGCGGGACAAAGGGGCAGGGCGGTGGGTGGAGTTTGTCACAGGGGGTGACTGACTGACCTTTGTTCCTCCCCCACATTCAGCTACGTGTCAGCCATGGTCCCTGTTAAATCCCCCAAAGAGTACTACGTCCAGCAGGAGGTGATAGTCCTGTTCTGTGAGACGGTAGAAAGGTGAGAGTGGGACGCCCAGTGATGACATCATCACTCAGTGACAGCGGAATGTTTCATGCTGGCATGTTTCAAATAAGCGGTGCAACACTGTCATATTTCCTGGTGTGTTTGTGCAGAGCCCTGAAGCTGGGTTACCTCACGCAGGACATGATCGATGACTATGAGCCTGCCCTGATGTTCACCATCCCCCGACTCGCCATCGTGTGGTGAGTGATGGAGTGACCAAGGAAAGACAGACACTAAATCCTTAACTATTAATCAGCTTCCATCCTTCATAAGGTGCTGCAATAGTCACCCCTGTCTCACTGACATCCCTGCTTCCTGCCATGACAAACAACGGGCAGATGGGCCGGCCCAGAATTTTGGTACATGACCCTAAGCATCATGGAAATTCAAGCCCTTAAATATCTCAGGAACCACTTCTGTGCAGAAGCTACTGCTTTCAGTATGATTTTTTAAAATTAGTTTGGTCGTTCCCTATTTGTTCGTTAGTTAGTAGTGGTTTGGTTAAAGATGCACACGTGACGTAATCAATGGCTGCACCAAAACGGGCTGTTTTACAGTGGACTGGTGGTCTACTCTGATGGACCCCTCAACCTGGAGCAGAAGCCAGAGGACATGTCTGAGCTCTTCAGGCCCTTCTGCACCTTGCTGAAGAAGATCCGGTATGTTAGATGATGAGACTCTTCTCTGGTTTCCATAGGTACAAGTATCAGTACAGACACACTGGTTTTAATAGGTTTGATGAAGCTTGGTGCAATTTAATAGGTTTGATGAAGCTTGGTTCAGTTTAATAGGTTTGATGAAGCTTGGTTTAATTTAATTGGTTTAATGAAGCTTGGGGTCAGAGTGCAGAGCAACACTGGAGCAGTCTTGAGGGTAAGGGGCCTTGCTTAAGGGCTCAGCAGCGATTTGATGCCAGCCATGGGATTTGAACTAGCAACCTTCCGGTCATGGGCACTAAATAAGTCACATGGTTATTTACATGGGCCGACTTTTGCGTGGATGGGTGTAAGTGTGTGACGGCCCATTCTCCGTCCCTTACAGTGACCTGCTGTGGACCCTGACGGAGGAGGAACTTCTGACCCTGGAGAGGAGCCTCTGTATCTCCCAGGACGGCGAGTTCCCTTCGGAGGAGCCTCCTCAGCCTTCACAGGACACGCAACAGGAAGCCCAGGAACAGGAAGGCGGGGTCGAGGAGAAGGATGGCAGCACTGAGCCAGGGGCGGAGCTGGAGGCGGAGCTAGCCGGATCTTTACAGTACGATGAGCTGGAACTCGAGCAGCTGCACATGATGGTGCACCGGGTGGGTGACGAGATGTCCAGCCTCCTGTCCCCACCCAGCCAAGCCCAGTCCCCCGCCCGCTGGAGTGGGACCAATGCCGGCTCCGGTGCACAGCTGTCCTCGCGGCGTAACCAGGCCAGACCGGCTCAGGAGGAAGAGCGGGTCTTCCTAATGGAGGATGTGGAGGGCTCCCAGGGAGGGCAGGCTAAGAGAGGCTCCATTGCCAGTGCAGCTGGGGAGGAAGCTCCTGAGCTCCCTCTACAGGCCAGTGGCGGAACTACTGCGGAGCGGGATGTGGAGGTGGCACAGAAAATCGCCCACAGAACAGGAGGCATGAAGCTTTCGGCTACGGTCATCTTTAACCCCCCATGGCCTGAGCCATCGGACCCACCCCCACCCTCAGACCCCTGCCACCCCCTGCTGGCCACACACTGCCTGCTGAACTCCTGCGTGTGCTGCACCATCTGTGAGGAAGAGCCCGCAGACCAGCTCAGGCCTGTAGCATCCGCCCCCGTTGTCCAGGCAACGGAACTTCTATCCAATGGGAGCATTCCATCAAGGAAAGTGGTCCTGCCACTTGAAGAGGGCCCCCAGCCTGGGGACGAAGAGATGTTCCTGGTTCCCCAAAACTGTCAGCATGCACACTGTTTGCAGGGACAGCCTCCAGCCACCAGGGGGCACAACAGCAGCACAGAGCCTGGAGCAGACAGGGAGCTCACGCAGGATGGGATCGTGGATGCCACGAGCAACATGTGTGTGTTAGCATGTGTCAGTCTGTATCTATCTCGTCTTGTTATATCGTATCTAATCTTATCTGAGGCGTGTGACTCTATACAAACCAGCTAAATTTACTACACTCCCTTGCTCTATGACTGAAACAGTGGAAGCCTCTCTTTCCACGTGCTTACTGGCTGGCCGTACCACATGACCATGTCACATGACCTGGTTTGTTAATTACATGACTCTCAGCTCAGTAACCACTTGCACATCTTTATACTCCCAGATAAGTCCATGGGGAAACACACCCATATTTGATATTTGGTGTCTTCATTGCTTGATAGTTTGATTCAGGGGAGCTGGAAGGGACAGTCTGGGGGTCGCCGAGGACTGGGCTGAGAAATTCTGCTGCAGTACATTCGTACACCCCCCCACTCCAAATAATCCTTGACAGTCCCTCTCCTGTGGTGCTGAAATCTTCCCCCGCTGCACCTACGAAGGACGTTGTGCCATTATGTCGGGCTGATGTCACTGACAGCGTGACAGACAGTGTGAGGTGCATCGTGACACTGTGACCGGATGGCAGACAGTGTGGATGGCGTGATGGTGTGTGCTTTTCTCTCCCTCACTGGCTCCTCTCCCCGCCTCTCCCCCTTCAGCCCTGCCGGCAGTCTGATCGTCCGTTCCAGTGCCCCTGACGAGGTGGAGAACCAGGAGATCCAGCTGGCCCTGCAGGCTGCCAAGGGAACCGGCCACAGCAAGATCCGCACGCGCTTCCACAGCAGCGGTGACCTCGTCCACCGCCTCTTCGTCTGCATTTCGGGTCGGTCCCTGACCTCGGCATCTGCTTTCTCGAAACCGCCGGCTAACCGCGACTAGCATCCACCATTCTTCGCGACCCTTGTTGCCATGGTTGCCTCTGCCCCAGTAGCTTCTGGCCTCTCATTGCTGCTCCAAACTCGTCCAGGTGTCGCCGATCAGCTCCAGACTAACTACGCCAGCGACCTTCGCTGCATATTGAAGACGCTGTTCGAGGTCATGGCGAGCAAGCCGGAACTGGAGAACAACAACAAGCCGAAGAAAGGTACACGGTCGCCTTTGGACGTGCTTTGACTTCGTGTGGATGTTTATCATCCATGGTGAAAACAGCATCAGTCAATGTGTCTATCTGTATATACATACACAGTCTTTATAGTATAGCCAATTGGTCTATTGGTATAAATACCACTACAGTAACGGGGTTTAGTGGTGAAGTCAGTGCATTAGCCAGTGCACTGATTAGGACACTGCTCTCAAAAAAAGCAGTGTTCTTTGCACTGATTGGTGCAATGCACTCACCAGGGCAGTATCCAGGGTACTGGTTGGTGCGGTGCTCGCAGCAAAGCAGTATCCAGCACAGTGATTGGTGGTCCTCCTCCAGCAGGCCCAGGCCTGCTCAATGCAGTGCTGGAAGACTGCTCACTCTGTCAGGAGACCATCACCTCCTCCGAGCTGGCAGCCAAGGCGCGGGACGGACAGTTTGAAGGTCAGCTCTCTTTTATCCTCCCTTTCTCACAGGCCAGAACACACTGATTATGTCACGCTTCATTAAGTTGAAATCGTTTCGGTGCAATATGTCTTGAAGTAATTTAGATATATGAGTGAGTTGTAATAATAAATGTATGATAAAAAGCAGACCTGATCTGGTACAGGGAATAAATGGAGACGAATAAGGCAGCACAGGAAGGCGGACGGTCCCTCACAGACAAAGCTCTTACTGTGACGCTCGGTGCACATGCAGTAAAGGGTTTCTCTCTCCTCCCAGACCCCCCAGACTGGGTACCAGATGAAGTCTGCAGCCACTGCACCGCCTGCAAGGCCCCGTTCACCGTCATCCGGAGGAAGCACCACTGCAGGAGCTGTGGAAAGGTACCACCCATGCTCCACCCACCAGTACTGGCCACGCCCACTCACAGAGGCGGCTCCGCCCATCGCTCATGCCACCAATCGTAACCCACACTCTGTCCCCACATGCCAGCTGCCACCACCCCTGCTAACATCAAAGTGCATGACTCTCTGTGTCATTTCAGATCTTCTGCTCGCGCTGTTCCTCCCACTCAGCTCCGCTGCCCCGGTATGGTCAGGTGAAGCCTGTACGCGTGTGTACCCACTGCTACATGTTCCACGTCACTCCTTTCTACAGTGACGGGACGGGCATCTGACCCTGTCGGCATGCCCACCCCGGCCAGCAGGGGGCGTCGGCAAGCACAGTAAAGAAGTCCCGCTGGACAGGACACACGCCCCATCGCTGATGTCGACTCGCGCACGGACGTGCGTAAACATCACTGGATACTGCTACAGTTAGAAACAGCCAACATGCTGACAGTGCCACGACACCGCTGTGACTTGGAGCTCACACACCTCTGGAACGCAGTCTCTGAACCAGGACAGATGGACGTCTAGGTCATTGCTGTCTTTGGATTTTAGCCACTAAAACTGAAGCACTGGGTTTGCCCTGTGAGCCATGAATCTCTCTGTAAGACACCTTTATGACTCTCACTCTAAGCGCGGCATGCAGGGGAAGTGTGAGGAATCAGAAGACGGCCTCAGAGGTGTGGACATCCCAGTGACTGTAGCAGCACGGACCGTGACAGGCCACTATGATGACCAGCAAACAAACCTGAGCCTCTGCTGGAGCAGCCCCTGACTGCACGTTCTATAGCCAGTACCTTCATCCACTGTCCCTGTCATCAACTGTATAAACAGCCATCCTGGCCACAGCCCTCACTGGCTCACTGCTGTACATCGCTCCATACCAAAGGTCATGTCAACAGTCACATGGTTATTTACATGATAGTTATATTAATACTGCTCATATAAAGAGAGGGCTATAATATTCTGTTACTGAGAATGTATGTACCGGACAGGGAACAGCTCCAGATTAGCTGTCCTTTTTGATAGAACGTTGCTCAAAACAAATGGCTTTTCTTATTGACTTCTTTGTCTTTGCACTTGAGAACGGCAGTGAATGTGTACCAGAATGGACAGCCCCTAATCCTCCTGTAATGCCTCCGCATGTGGACAGTTGCTGCCAAATTTCCAAATGCCCTGACACAATACAGGTCTTAAAACGGTCTTCCATTGCCCCCACACAGTCCTACTTGTAGTGCGCACTTCCTTATACCCTGTCTAGGCTCCAACACAGTGTGCACTTCTTTATATCCTGGCTAAACTCCAAGTGTACACTTCCCCAAAAATCTCAACCCATTCCCCACAAGCTATGCTCACACTGTACACCACTTCAGGAAACCACACCGCACACCTACACCCAGAGTCTTCCACGTCTGCTTCTGTCTTTGAATAGGGCTCCTTCATTTAAGAAAATGGTGTTCTGGGGCCTTTTATGTGATATTGAGGTTGAATCTGTTTATGTGGCTTCTTGCAACCAGATGTCTAATCCAGGGGGTCCAAGGCAAGGGGGGGGCCAGATACAATTTCATCTATGTGAATGTTTTTTGTACCAGGGGTGATTTAGGATTGTTTAAGGTGGGGGGGCGGTAAGAGGGGCCAACCTCAAGAAATGATTATCCAATGATACATTTTGAATTGGTGAGTAACAGGGGCGGGGGCACTCTGGGGGCCAATGCCCCTGTTTTGTGCTATGGCCAACATTGTCAATAGTGTGTTTTTAACACTCCACTTTAAAATGAACTTTTTTCAATAGCGTTCCCTTCAGTGCAGTGGTCTTCACTGCGTAGCCTGCGGGCCACTGGCGGCCAGTGTGCAGCCCTTGACTGAATTAAAAAATAAGCAAATTATCCTGACCATCAGATTTATTTATCTTAAAATTATTTTTAAAATGCAAAGAGTTTTTTAATCTAGATGCAATACAACTTCCCCAATAATGTGCAGCCACGTAGTTAACAGGCAAGCGATGCAGCATCATTACTCGCGGCAACCCGGCGTTTAAAAAGCAAATGGTGGCCCCCCCAACCCCCCTCCACACTGGAAAGCGTGACTCTTGTGTAAAATTAAGCGAAGGACACTACTTCAGTGGAACAAACTATGTTGCGAATCATGTTTTGAGCTGTAATCAGCCCACAGACTGCTGGAATCACTCTCTTGTTATAACACCATTTACGCTCTGACTTCAGGATACAGTAAATTCTATACTCCCCTGCAAGTAAACATTCATGTATTGTGCCCAGGTGCCCAGTCTGGTCGGCTACCCTGGACCTCTCTGCCATTGGCCATCATTGGTAATATGTAGCCACTACTCAAACCAATCAGAAGCCTCTTAGTATAACATCTATATATCAAAGTACTCACAACTAACTAGACCGTCCCCATTCAGCTTTACCCTAATTCTAAGCATGTTGCTGCTACTACCCACAATATAGTGTCTTTTAAATATGTCTTTAAATGGGTGGGGGTCACTTTTTGCTTCCCAGCCTCTGAGAATGTATTTCCCCTGAAGGACAGATCAAGAAATGACCGGTGGCCCAGAACCCACTGATTTGGCTGTCAGACCCAGCATTGTGGGATCAGTCATGTGATCATGTTCTGATTTTGGACCTAAACTCAGGCTTCACCTTGAAAGGATGACCAGTCTTGATTTATATTGAAGAATCTTTTATAAACAGAAAGATGTACAATTATTAGAATTTGGTATAAATGGAATTATATTTAAATAACTGGACAAACTATTTATTCAGAACAATCTTGTAACTATATTGTAAATTTCCACCTAAGTATATGGAAAATTTGGAAATCAAAAATGCTTTTTTTGTTGCCCTGTAAATACAATAAATCCTTTACTCTTTCAACATTTCTCAGTAGTGGCAAAAAAAATTGTGGTTAAAGTACAAGACATGTCAATAGGTAGAGGAATCACTGTTCTCTGACAGCAGTTGTGTTACTGAACAAATTTAGATACATTTCACTTTAGACAGTTGGACACAATCACTTTTAGAGAAACATTGATACAAATAAGCACAGTGCTTTTTCAGAGACATTTGCTGTCATTTCATTCTGAGGACAGCCTTTAAATTTCAGTCAGTATGTCAAACCTAAAAATTGCTGTGAAATGACTGGCCGTGGGCTTTGCTTAGAGACTATGCACTGGCCTGCAGTGGTTTACCCTTGGTGTCATCTAAAGCAGTGTCTCTCAATCAAGTCAAGAAACACTGAAGCAGAAGGACGGAAGGATGATAAAGTACAGTAGAAAGACAAAATCAGATTGAAGTGAAGGAACATTCCCAATGAGCGCCTCTAAGCCAAAATTTCAGTTCTAAGCACAGTTTATCAACAAAGCTTGTGATGTGAAGAATGAACCAGGAGGATGCCCCACTAATTAATAATCTTTATTAACATTGAAAATGACATAGAAATTGAACAAACAAGGACAGACGGTAAGTTTAGCGCTTTTGAACATTGACAATCAGGTCATCACAAAGCTTGGTGAGCTCCTCTGTTTCTTTAACCTAGAAGGGGAGAGAGGGAGGGAGAGGGGGAGGAAGAGAGGAGAGCATGACTACGATACCAAGAAATAAGCATCAGACCTTTTCCTCTGATTTAATCCCCACCTCCCATCATGAGTACTCTGATCGGTGCACTGCGGTACAGAACTGGCCCACTGCATTCCAGCACCCGCCAGCTTGGGCAGGTATTTAAACAGCCTGAAGGGTAAGGCAGACAGCCAGCATACCTTCTGCTCCAGGCTCTTTTCCAGTGATTGGACCTTCAGCTGCTCCCTGCGCAGTTGTGCCTGCAGGGCAGACATCTCTGCCTTCTGTTTGGTCCGCAGCTGTGCAATTTCCATATTTGCCCTGGTACAGGAAGGCAGCCAATCAGCTAATGAACCTCCTCTGACATACGACGACATTACATTTACTTATTTAGCAGGAGCTTTAAGTTCCTGGAGCAGCTGGAGGTAAGGGCCTTGCTCCAAAGCCCAACAGTGAGCAATGGGATTCAAACCCACAACCTTGCTCACGGGCAGAGATCTGAGTGTGCAGCACTGATTCTTACTGGCCAATCTTCTCCTCAGCATGGGCTTTCAGTGCCAGGTAGCGCTGCTCCTCTTTCTTAATTCTGGCCAGGTAATCCTGAGCACACTTCTTTAAGGTCTCTTCGTTCTGGGGGCACAAAGAGCACCATTAATACAATGGCTCGTCTTAAGATGCTGCTCAGATCTCCAACTAATGCTACCAAACCCACCACTGACCTTCTTGTAACCCTCGATAACTTCCTTATGCTTCTCCAGCCTTTTGAAGAGCTCCGAGAAAGACCGCTCCATGGCACTTAGATCCAGAGCCACCTGCTCCTTATCATGTTGGACCTTCTTCAGTTCCTCCTGAAGCTCTTGCTTCTCTTTTTTGTTGTCGGCTGAAGGAAGATACAGCCACATCAAAACGGCCATGTTCAGATGCTGCTGGTTCAGTTAGTGAGGAGCCACTTGCACTAGGCACTTAAATTCTCAATTAAAAAAAAATCAGTATTGCCATCTGCACAAAAGGATAAAATTATAATCAAGCATAAACATACCTATGATCTGAGATATTGTCGCCTCAAAGTCAGACATGATTATCCTGAAAGAGAGAAGGCATTAACTTCTATATCTAGATCCGCATCCTCACAGCACACTCACACATCTGGATTTTACCTACCCCATTTCATGGTTGTCCTGGGATAGTTTCATATATTTTGCATTCCATTCATCCTCTCGTTCCTTAGCCTGTAGAGACAGCAAAGGGGATGAGACTGGAGGCCTACGTGCCCGTAACAGGGAAGCGGCCCGTGCTGGGAGTGCGAGGCCTATGTGCCTGTAACAGGGAAGCGGCCCGTGCTGGGAGTGCGAGGCCTATGTGCCTGTAACAGGGAAGCGGCCAGTGCTGGGAGCGCGAGGCCTATGTGCCTGTAACAGGGAAGCGGCCCGTGCTGGGAGTGCGAGGCCTACCTCTCTGCTAGCTGCCGACTCCACTTCGCTGCGCACTTTGTCCAGGGCAGCATCCATGTCCTTCTGGCTGTAACGCAGCACCTCAAAGATGGCATCTTCTGCACCGGTGGGCTGGGAGAAGGGCGGAACCAGGCAATCCAGAGCAACTGGGACATCCTGCACAAACGCACCTATAGCCTGCAGAATGAAGAATTAGGCCTCTTTAAAATTCCATGCTTCGGCTTACCTTCTCAATCAAAGTTCCTTAAACAGGGGAAAGGTCAGAAAAGCACATTTCATGGCTCACCGGTGCTGGCAAGTCTTCCAAGAGGCTGAGTCCACCCAACTTATGCCCACGCAACTCACTCTCTGCTTTGGGTTCACGCTCCTCCAACCTGCAGAGATACCAGTCTCCATTACAGCCATATGGAAGCCTAATTTCTAACACCAAAGCACAAACAAGTCAAAGCAGATAAAAGCAGGAGGAAAATTCAGGAGAACAGCTTTGTATCCAATACGGGATACTGATTTTAATTTACTAGTACATACTGGCACCAAAATTTCTTCACATCCAAGACTGTCAAACCATCTCAAAAAGACAGTGCTTGCAGTTTACAGGGACTTTGGGCGCCGCAAAGCAAACCGTCACAAATGTACCTGCTGACAAAAGCAGCTGGAAGTGGAAGACCATTGAGCTCAGAGTTGGAAGGCATCTTCTTAGGACTGTCCCGCAGTAGGGGGTCAAACTTCATGTACAGTGACTGCTTCCTCAAAGCGGACTCCTTGAACTGAAAACACAAGCAAGTCAGCCCATTATCTACAACAAAGATATCTGCACGCTCCTTTAATATTCATATACTCACTGTAGTTGATCCAAACTGCTCCAGATAGTCGATTTGCCCCTCAAAGTTGTCAGCCAAAACTATATTGAGTAAGATACATTCCCTCAGTTATCACCAGTTTGATTTGGCCATTAAAGGAGTTAAAACAGTTCAATTCTTGCTTACATGCGGCTCCAGGGACAAACTCCTCTTCTGCTCCAGCCAAGGTAGTTTCAGGCAAATTCTCAGGCTCTAGCTTGGCTGGTGGGGTAAGGATAGGACCTTGTGGGGCAGGAGACCCCTGGCAGACAACCTCACAGGCTGAGGGACCTTCCTCGACTTGGGACATGACAGGGGTCTCTTGAGCCTACAAGAAGATCAAGGATCTCTTATGAAGAGCATCTTAACAGACACCTGCTTCTGCAGAACCTTTAGACACATGACAACACAGTAAATAGTGTCAACAAATTTGCTCATACAAAAATGAAACATCTGACGCCCACACAAGACCAGCTTGAATTAACCAGAGAGGTCAGACTGCATTTACCATTCACAATGTAAGTCAGGGATTTGCATAATTAAACCTGAATCTTCCCAATTTGACGTTTACTGTGCCATCTAGTTAAGAAGCGATAATCTCTACAATTCAACCTTTTAACAGTCAATTAAAGACATGAGAGTTGTGCTCAACCACTAAGCCATCGTACCTGTTTTATTACAGTGGTGTCACAGGTCTGTTTTAAAGCAGTTTCTTCTTCATCCCTAGAAAGGTAGGTAGAGGTCCAAACATAAGTTCCCACGACATTACATTTAGCTCTAGGGATACATTAGGTCTCAAATGTCATTTACGCAGGTAATTCATCTTCAAGTCAAGACTTTAGGGACTGGCCCTTTGCACTGGCTGCATTAGGTATACTGAAATGTCATCCGGCAACTCAATTTCCAAGATTTGCATAAACATACATGCAGAAATTCAAAGCCTAAGGTTTTAGCAAAGGAAAGGCTTCCAGTGTCAACTGACCAAGCTCTCATCAGTTTGGGTGGGTTTCCACCAGATTTAAGAACTACTTATACAACCAACTGCAGAAAAACATAGTTAAATCAGGCTTACCCTGGTACCGATGCTGCTGCAGGCTTGTCCTCTGCTTCAAGCTTTTCGGGGAGAGAGGTCTCCAGAGTTTCCAGCAAGGCCTCTGATTTTGGGCTCACACTGCACTTCTCTGAAGATTTTGGAGAGTTACTCATCTTTAATCCTGACACAAAAGGGTTAAAGTTGGGATCATCCAGCTGATCAAAGTTGTAGGAAGCCTTGGGTGCTGGAATATCCATGCTAGGGTCATTACTTGCTGCTGGAGCTTCTGTGACTTTAGGCTGGACTCCACCCTCCACACGCACTGCCTTCTTAGATGCTGGTTTGACACCAGGTGGCCTTTTGCCCAGCATTTTAGGGGGCGGCTTTCGTTTGACCTCATCTCCATCACCAAAATTAAACTCAAGTTTTAGTGGGACATCTCTGGTAGGAGGGCTTGTGCTAAGGTAAGGGGCATCACTGCGAGGCTCAGCTGTTTCGGTCTTCAGCTGAGGCTTCTCCAATACAGGCTGTTCTGCAGGCAGGGCAGGGGACTCCCGCACCGGAGGAGAAACATTCTGGTCTTTGGTGGGAGGTACGGGTTCAGGTGTCGTTGGCTGCATCTCTGGATGGTCCAGTGCAGCAAGCAAGGTAGGGCTGCTCAGTAACTTCCTGCTGAGTACAGGGGAGTTCTGAAGCTTGCTTCCCCCAGTTTGAAATGGGTTGACAGAGTCAAGAGAGTCAAAGTCAAAGTTATATGTGCTTCTAGGGAAAGTGGGTGAATTTTTGGCATCCGCCAGTGTCTCGGGGACATTCTTCACCTGGATATCCTGCTGCTGGCTGCAGCTTGCTTGGGGCACTGGCTCATCTCCGAGGCTCGTCTCAATCTGGGCTGCCTCAGCCTGATGCTTCACGTCGATTATCACCGTGCTCTCAGTGGAACATACCTCGGTTGACAGGTCAACTACTGAGCCATCCATGGACACGAATGGGAGGGTCTCATCTAGGCAAGACTCTGCCTTGTTGGCCGTCTCGGATACCTGGTCCCCTGTATTTGCGGAAAGCTCCAGAAGGGGCTCAGAAAGAGCAGCACCCACAGGGGGCTCCTCAAAGGCCCCCAGTTTGCCTGACATTTGAAGTTTTTGAACCGGTACATTCTTAGCTGGGGAGTTAGCCAACAGGTTGGATCCTTCAAATGGGTTAAATGAGTCAAGGTTTTCAAAATTGAGATGGTAGTTCCCTTTACTGGAAATAGGGATGTCTTCAGGACAGCGCTCCAACAGCACGCCGGGACTCCCTAAGCCGAAAGCCAAAAAGGTGAGTCGATGAATACAAGACAGCAGTTTCCGATTCATTTACCATCCCAAATATATTAAGTTTTACCTTGTCCATCCTCAGGAACACTTCCACTGAGTCGCAGTGATGAATTTCTGAGGAGGAAAAATAGTCAGCTGATCACTGAAGCCAAGTGAACTTTATATACAAGCAGCCAGAGAGCAGTATAGTGCTGCATGGCATGATGAACCTTAAGTCCAGGACACACCGGCTGCGTGGCACATGCAATGCGACCGCGGAGCATGTGGATTTTCATTTCTGCACCCATGTTAACCAATTAGAACTATGAACGAAGAAATAAATTTCTAATGATGTTTTCACCAACATTGAAATAATTCCACAGAACAGACATTTTTGTAATCAATCACATCAACAGCACACGTTATGCATATTGTTACTATTGGACTAAAGTGTAACACTGCTGCTTTTGCATAAGCGCTGCAAACTATACGCAAGGGCTATTCAACTCTCGGTCCTCAAGGGCTGAGTCCTGCTGATTTTCAAGCCTTCCTTCACCTGTGAGCCAGGTGTGAAGCCTCTGACCAATCAGAATCAGTAATTAAGCTAACTACCTGGGAGACCTGAAAACAAGGCCTGGATTTGAAATCGAGGGCCTGAATTGATTAGCCCTGCTCTATGCCAATCATTTTCACTCTTGCTGCTGAAATCACACAGTATGGCTCAGTTGCAAGAAATTAAAAAATGAGTGAGGAGGAATAAAGCGAAAACAAACTGGTCACAAGACATTCAAATACTTTGGATTCCCTAGAGATGATGCAGAGCAAAAACAAGTGCTTTATTTGCACTGTCGGTACATCTTTCAGCAGTGCAGTTCTATGAGACTATAAATTTTCAACTCCTTTTTCGTTTCATAAATTTTGGAAAAGTTGTCAGATATCGCATTGTGAATTTTTCCAAAATTGATCAATCTTACCTCCACACCATAATGAGAGCTAAATTTTTAGCAATTTGTTCCCTACCTATGTGAAAGAAACTACTCAGACTAGGAGGGGAACAATACTCCGGCACACACTTACTCTTCCAGATGATTCATCTCAATTACTTGTGTGCCATCTTCTGAGTGAAGAGGGTCTGCCATTTTGAGATTGTTTGTGGGAGACACAATCCTCTTTGTGACAGGATCTCTCCTCGGGGTCTGAAAACACACCTTACACAGCAAACAAGTAGAATTCAGCAATCAATACACTGTACCTCCTAGCACTACTAACAGTCAATCTCAAGTAATGACCACTGCTTATCAATAGGAGTACCTTCACGCCCTTGGGTGCACCTTTGGAAGGCAGGTTGTCCACCTGAGACTGACGCAGGATCGAGGGCCTTCCTGTGGGCTGTACAATCGCAAAAATGTCGCCGGAGGTCTCGGAGGCGCTGTGCTTGCTGACGAGACAGACTCCGTGGTTCTCATCGTTTGCTCGGGGAGCGCTCATTCTGCCAGAGGAACCCAGAGAGACAGGCACGAATGAGACCACACCCAGTGTCCCACACAGCTGCATTTACAGATAAGCAACAGGGAACCATAACACTGTCTGTGTAAGCCAGCATTGACCAACCCACAAAGTTAGGTCTCAAGTCAAAGACCTTTGCTGGTGTCTTTAAATTATACAGCAGAGCTGCCTCTAGGTTCAATTCTTGTTAGCAACGTCTAACTATATACAGGCTACTAAGCAAAAGCAGTTACTAGCAATATTCATCATTAAAGCCAGAAGTGGTAAACTTATTACCAACAAACCACACAGCTAGATCGCATTCCTTAACTGGCAAAAAAACCTATACAGATAATGCATAAGACCAGCCAATAAATGTGACTTTTCAAAGTATTCTCATTGTGGTCAACTATGTAGAAGAATTTTTACTTTTAAGTATATTATACCATTTGCCCAAGTACTATACAGCAAGATCTCATATTTCTAATAAAATATTTACACTGCATCTGTGGGTTAGACAGATAAGCTGCTATTTAAAAGTCAGCCTTCAGTAACCATACCGTTCATTCCTGGCTTTGCAAAGCTGGCACATTATTTCAGACACAATATAACACAAGCTTCTCCTTATTTAATTTACAGTTAATATGTTCCGTAAAATGGTTTCAGTATTACATACATATGACAAAACATGTTGTTTAGAAACAGTAATACAACTTACTCATGTAGTTAATAGCCTTTTCTGTAGTTATGCTATCAAATACTACTCACAAAAGATTTCAGGTGACAAGGACAGACACATACAAATACCAATGCTCAGTGATGCCACAGTGCCACCAATACCAAAGGGTAGACCATCCACCAAGAGAAAACCCAGAATGTGCAACCAAGTTATGTTCTTATGGCCTTAGAACACAAGGTTTAAGACCAATTGTGTCTTTCAGCTACAGTTAGTGAAATGACTCATCACAACAGCATGGTCCATACAGAGCATTCCGCAATTTACCCACTAGCTTCACACCCCAAGCCGTGTTCGTTCTCAGCCAGGGCCATTGAACTTACTCCAGATACGTCCTAGACAAAAGCCAAGTGACAGAGGTCAAATCAGCAGATAAGGGATTTAGTGTGTATCAGTACATTTGACTCAAAACATACAAAGAATTCCACTAGAGGGCACTAATAATGTATTTTGAAAACAGCAGCTCGTTGAGACTTGTCTGTTGGGAAGAAGTTGCTAGATTCTCGCGTATTCCTTTCATTTATCTTGGTAAATAGGACTACAGCAAGCCGACGCTTTCCAGCTGTTAAGGTTCAGTAAATACCCCTATACGGCTAGTTGCACTGTGAAATTCCATCTTTAAAACTGGTGCGATTACAGCGACCCACGTGCGTTGACTTAAAACACTTTAACAGCTACTTTTCTCTGCACAATAAATAAATAAATAAATAAATAAATTCCGGTGTCAACTTCAACAGTGCTGAATGCACAAAAAAAAACAAGCCAGAGGGACGACGCCTATAAAACTGCTAAAAGAATCCAGGTCAAAAGATGGGCCAGACTGTGTCCTAAACAGCACCGGTCAGTTAAAACTAACGTCTTAACTGAATCACTTTACTGCGATGCTGCCACTGCGGTGCCGTTCGCCATATATACGATGCAAGATGGAAACGCATTTTTTCGGAATAAGGCAGTCAACACAGGTCAAGAAAACCAGATGTAATAACTAACCGGTAGCTGGGTAATACATTGAGTTAGGTTACAGAAACCATATAAACCATTCTAGATGGATTATATTAACTATCCAGATACTATCACGGCACAGATACTTCGGTATCAGTTACCAACTACTCTGTAAGATATAACCAGTCATTATCACCAGTTACACTCGCGCTTCTACAAGAGAAAAAAATGAGCTAAATTAAAATTAACTATATTTTAAAAAGGGCCAGTCATAGAACGTTATGAACCTATTCAGATATACCTACAGTAGTTATCTGTAATTAGTGTGACAAGACCCATTCTTCTTTCCTTAACAATAACATTTTAAATGCGACTATAAACTGACATTAAGTTAAAAATTCAAGCTAACCACCTACCTTATTAATTTATGTAGGGAAAAATCTCAGTAGGACCAGCAGACTCCAAGCAAAACCAGACACTCTCAGAAATAACTTCGTCTCTTCCCGTTAGAGCACGGTAGATGTTTGAATTTAAACGGTCACGTAATCCACCAATGAAATGATGAGAAAGTGCACGGTAGACCGGAAGGCAATACAAATCAGCCAATCGGTGCACGCCGACCTGATGAGTCATACGATCTTTCTTGACAGTCCAGTTCTACCAATAGGGACGTAGAGGGAAGCTGAGCTATTTTTAAATGCAGAAAACAAAAAACAAAATAGGAATTCTCTCAGTCCTTCAGATAAATACCAACAAACGTTAATGTGGTGTCACTTGTAGACAGATTTCTTATTCATATCACCAAACATGTATTTTAAATAGGCCTATTTGTTTTTCTGTTTTTATTTTTCTGCTTCCCATGCGTTTCATGAATATCTTATAAGATAATCATAAACAACAAAGAAAAAAAAATCCCCTCTCCGGAATGAGATATAATATTTCTCCAGTACACCAAGAGTCTGTGTTACCAAAAATATTTACCTAATTCGTATAACCTAAAATAAACATTACAGGTATATTCCTATCCAGGTACCTGTCATTTTTGAAGATATTGCTCATAAACATGACAGGCGTCCAGACGACAGTTCGATCTCACTTTACCGCTCACCTGGAAGCCCCAGCTTGCTCTGAATGGTAACCTCAGCGAAGCACTTTCTATTAATCTAGCTGAATTTAAAATACATTTCAAAGAGATTATGGTAGGATTGCATTGTTTTCGTCTCTCAGCAGTAGATCTATTAGTTTGGGATGTGGCAGTACTGGAGGGCAGAATCTAGAGTTTATGTGTTAAATTTCAATTTTTTTTAACACAGCTCCTCTTACATTCATAAAAAATTAACAGGTGTAAAAAGATTCAATTATTTCAATTAAGGTTTTCAGAACACATTAATGAGTTTTGAAGACAGCCCACAGCATGCACATATAAATAAAAAATAAACGTGCATTTAGGCTTTACATGCGGTGACAATGGAAATGAAATCTAAATACTTATTACATATTAAGGTCCGGAACGAAATGTATACAACGGCTCATTCCCAATTAAAAAAACGCAGTTGTCTTAAATACGATTTGTGTATTTCCTTTTTAAAATCCCTGTCAGGAGGGAGACAGGTGATTGTATATGTGACAGTTAATTTACTCCACTTGCCCTCATTATACAGTTTACATCCATAGCCAAGAGGAAATTTGTTGGCTTGTCTTTCCCCACCAATGCATCCCGTTGGGCTGCCCCTACTCCACCTTTCATCTTTATGTTATATATCATCAACCCCAACCCCACATGACCCCAAGAAGATATTTAAAATAAAACGCTGGTTCACTGCCATAACTCCCTTCAAAGTGATTCAGTCTTCAGGCCCTGATTGTATCTCTTTCACAAAGGGCCACACTGCACAGCTTCGATTCTGCAGCTTTATTTCCTAAGGCTCTTGTGCAGCCACAGTGAGAAAAATGAATACATGCAAAGGAAAGCGTGCACACTCAAATATGCACAAGGTAAACAATGGATCGGAAAACCGATTTAAAGTATGACATTGGGAAGCCTGCACACCGATGCCTACCTTTACAGAGACGGTACTAGATTATACAAAGAGCAAAGAACTTCTGTTTCAAAATGATACGTGACTCAACTCCATTAAATCGCTTTAATTGATTTCAAATGGAGATTTCAATTATGATGTCATAGATTTTCAACGGCGCCAGTTGCTTTATTCACCTGTAACTGACAACCACTTAAATAACATGGAGCCTTGTTCTTCATCTTGAACTACGGGATAACATGCAGGCAGCCCATAAAGTGTAAGCATATATTCTGTTACAGCCTTTCCAAAAACCACAAACCTAATTTGGTAGAATATGTGTTCCTGTGTATTTAACATGAAAAGTCCCATCTTCTCTGGCAGAACAGTTGAGGCACTCCAGAACAGCAATCCTTGGGTCAAACAGGATTTATATAAAATCTTCAATCGCCTGTCCTTTTTGGAGTGATGTCATCTCGCTTGCAAGTGTGTAGCGTGTGCCACAATGCAATGACATCACACTCCTCCTGACAGAGAAGCCAAACTAGGATAAAGAAATCAAACAGCACTTCAGAATTCCATAAATAGTATATTACATTATATTATAGTTATAATTATATTATAACGGAATAGAGTAGGGCTGGTATTCAGGTCATGGAGCAGTGTGAGACATTGTACTGGATGTGTTCACACGAGCCCAAATGAAACATACCTAATAGTGAAAACGGTCAACTGAGATCTTTCAAAGGGCTGATGCAGGCTGACTCCCTGCCGAACTATCAAGCCGAGGGAAGATCCTGATGGAGTAGAAAAAGACAGAAATACATTATGAAATGTAAGCAGCTTTTGTTAAGAAATAGAGAGATTACCTGCATATACGGATGTCCACGTTAACAATATGACTTACTCAGGCCATAAAAGAAGACCTCTAGTAATCTTTCAAAAGAGCTAACCTGGCTGAAATTGCCCACTCCCAATCATCCCCTGTATCTAACTGGTGAATTCTCTCCTGCCCCTTCACCACCTTAGCTACTGTGTGGTGAGCGTACTGGCCCAGAATGAATGGCTGCTGTCGCATCATCCAGGCGGGGGCTGCACAGTGGTGGGGGTTGAAGTGGCTCCCCATTGGTTCTGTAAAGCACTTTGGGTGTCTTGAAAGGTGCTATATAAATGTAACTTTCAATCATTCTTTCATTCTTTCTTTCAACAATATAAAAATTAATACCAGATAACGATGCTTAAATTTTAAATTTTGGAACCAAATGTTTTTTCGGTGCATAATGATAGAAACTACATCTAATGGTTTTCCTGTATCAAATAATTTGCTATACTAAATTGCTATACTAAAAAACTCACTTTAGTTTCTCCAGTCTACAGTTGGGGTCTTCCAGCAAAGCAGAGAGCAGCTTCACTGCCGAGTCTCCAGGGCGATTGGTGCTCAGGTCCAGCTCTTCCAGGTGTGACGGGTTCGAGCGAAGCGCGGAAGCCAGTGAAGTACAGCCTCCCCCTGCCACCCCACACAGCGACAACCTGACAACATAATGAGATACTGCTTACCGCTCCCAGTATAGCAAAGACGAGCGTAATGCTTTCTAAAGAGAAGAGGCAATTCTATGGACATTACATACTAATGTCGTTTGTTTTAGAGACGAGTGTGGAACAATGTTCAAACAGGAGGGTAAACCTCACAGGCATGACTCTCCTAAAACAACATAAATAGTAAAATAACCATAATCACTAAAACACGTATATATCAGTGAACTCCAAGAAGACATTTGATGTTTAAAATGGCGTCTTCACACCAATTAATGGATGAAGCAGGTTTCATATTGGTTATGGATCCTGAAATGAGAAATATACTAATGAATCTAAAAAATGTCAGTATCCCTCTGGAGAGTAAAGAAAATGACCGGAACCTAAATGCTTTGCAGTACATGTCGGTACGTGACTGCGGCAGTGCCCGGCGTGAGCCTTACCTGAGCTTCGCCAGCTTGCACTCAGGTTTCTCCAGTACAGCAGAGAGAAGTCTCACTCCTGAACAGCCTAGAGGGTTATAACTTATGTCCAGCTCTCTCAGGTGTGAGGGGTTTGAACTCAGAGCCGCTGTCAGGGAAGCGCAGCCTCCCTCTCTGATCCCACAGCCTGACAGCCTGCAGCAACATGGATAGAAAGTTATCCCTCACCTCACTCTACACAACTTCTCGGTCATGAAGTTATTTCAGTACGTTTTTCATTATAAGGTGCTACACTGATTTATACAATTTCATTACTCTCGCCTCTGGACTCAAATCAACCAAATCAAGTTGAGGGAATACATTTACACGCTTTGAATAAACATAGAGATTTTGAAGGCTCTGCAGACATCAATAGAACCCTTTTATTCGGCATATATATATATATATATAAAAAAAAAAGTACAAGGAATTTGTTTTTGTGGTAGAACGAGTACACGATTTAAACATACTGTGTAGATAAAATACACCAAAAGATGAAAACTGAGAGAATAAGAAATCGTGCTATTTAAAAATAAAAAAATGTGTACAGACACTCCCTAGGTTACAATATTTCGACTTCACGGTGGGTAAATGTTTTTCATTTTCAGTACATTATTCAATAAATTTCATGAGATATTCAACATTTTATTATGAAATAGGCTTTGTGTCAATGCTTTTGCCCAACTGTAGGCCACTGTAAGTGTTATAAGCATCTTTAAGGTGGGCTCTAGGCTAGGCTATGTTTGTTAGCTTAGGTGTACTGCATTAAAATGCATTTTCACCTTACGACAGGTTTGGGGAGAAGCTGTATATAAATAAGGGTGAGACAAGATGTGAGGCCGACACATTTTGGGGTGTGTGCAAATAAATGAGTTAATAAGGGCTAAAGTACATTAGGTGACTATGTGTGGATATTTAGGACGGCTATGGTCTGGGGGAAGAAGCTGTTCAGAGAGCGAGTCGCCCCATGTACTCAGTGCCGCTACTCTCACCTTTCACCTTAAATACTTAGATCTTCCACACTTAGACCATTATAATCTAAAAGTTGTTTGCATACAAAGCTTTCAAAGGATCTATGGCAGATACATCAATTGTCAGTGTATCCCTGGCTACCCAGAGCACAACCACAGAGATTTCCAAAGGTGATGTCCCCTTTCTTCATGTATTTCTCTTAATACTACCTCCATATTTTTACATTTCAGTAGATTTAAAAGTAACCACAAAGAACTATAATATCACTAACTGGTACAATAAAACAGTATCAATGCTGTGATGTTTAATTTTGAAACCGTAAATAAAACAGCTTAAATTAAAAGTAATACGGAATCCAGACTTTGACGAGATACGATGGCCTTTTCTCCTCACCAGAGCCTCTGCAGTTTGCACTTTGGATCCTCCAGCACAGCAGCAAGCAGTCGCACTCCTAAATCCCCAGGATAGTTGTTGTTCAGATCCAGCTCCCTCAGGCTTGAGGGGTTCGAGCGCAGAGCTGAAGTCAGAGCAGTGCAGCCTTTGTCTGTGATTTTACAGCCTGCCAGCCTGCGGGGCGGCAGAGAAAAGCTCCCAATTGGTCAAGTGAAAAACACAACTGCACTGTATCAGAAAACTAGTGATTATATAAAACTTATAGTATAGTGTTAGCCATTTAAAATTCTCTTTAATAGTCTGTCAATGCTTTCAGAATTTGTCCTTAACCATGAAAGTAAATAACTTCTCATATGGGAGACGGTGTCAATGTTCTCTATAGAGTTGATTTCATTAAAAGCTTCACCTCAGATTCTCCAGACGGCATAGAGGATTTTGCAGACCAGTCGAGAGAAGCTTCACTCCTGAATCCTGCAGGTCATTGTACCGAAGATCTAACTCTCTCAGCCTTGTAGAGCTTGAGCTAATAACTGAGGCCAGTGCCGTACAGCTGTCCTCGGTGAGGTTACAACCACTGAGCCTGAAGAGAGAATCATGTTAAAATACATCCTTTCCACTTGCACCTTGCCTTTGCTTTCAAAATAACGAATCTCATTATCTTGTTGGGTTTTGCCCCAATCAAATAGTCAACTGTGGCGTTGCACTATATCACATCGTGATATGTGAAATTTCCGAGAGTAATAATGGGATATTTATAATACAAAAAGGAGATGAAATTACACAAAATAAAGGTCAGCCAAATATGACATTCAACTACCAATACTGTGTCAAATGAGTTGCTGATGCTGGCGTGAGTTGTGTCAAAGACAAAGCAGTACTGACAAATACAATGAGATTATTGTCTATACACACATCATGATGACGATGCTGAAACAATATATCGTAAATTGGCAAGGTCTCGATTTTTATTCTCTTTTATTTTTGTGTCTTTAATTTCTCCCAGACAACAACTGAATCAATTTAGGACACTAGTGATGGCCAAATGAGGCTTCATGAACCATTTGTTCTATTTTCTGAATTCACTAAATGGTGCTCTTGGTTTACTTTGGGGCATGCTTTGAGCTATTTGTTTTTTGGAACAGAGAGCACCCTCTAGTGCCGTCAGAAAGTACAGCAAATGGTTCAGGAAGCTTCATTCATTTGGCCATCACTAGCCAACACCTCTGCATACGTTTCTTTTTTTTTAAATTTATGTAACATGTACGGAGCAGTACTTACAGAGCTATTCTGGAAGGCTCAAGGACCGGAAGCAGCCTTAGAAGGCCTTCATCTGACATTATGTATTTCTTCAAGTCAAACACATCTGGCGTCTCTTCTGACATCAGCAGGAGGTAAACCAGAGCTGACCAATGTGTGGGTGAAAGGTGTTGTGCAGAAAGTCTTCCTGACATCAATGAGGTCTGGACCTCCTCCACCAGAGAACTATCATTCATTTCAATCAGGCAATGGAACAGATTGATAGTCCTCTCCGGACACAGATTCTCTCTGATCTTCTTCTTAATGTATTGGACTGTTTCCTCCATGTTATCGGAACATCTCATGTGTGTCAACAAGCCTTGCGGGACAGTTTGACTATAGTCCATTGAAAGACCAAGCAGAAAGCGGAGGAACAGGTCCAAGTGTCCTTTTTTATTCTGTAAACACTGATCCACTGCATTCTTCATCAACTGAGACATTGTGTTTTCGGCATCCACTGAAGTCATCTCACTAAAGATGGGCTTTTTGTTTCCGTTTGACAAAAACACATACAGAGCAGCGAGGTACTCTTGAATACTCCAGTGTACAAAGCTATATACCTTTTCGTGATACAGCCCGAACTCCTCTTTGAAGATTTCTTTGCAAACTCCAGGAAATGCTGAAACCTCATTGAAGTCAATACCAAACTCTCTCAGGTGCTCCTCATGAAATATTACATTTCCTTTTTGGAGGTGATGGAAAGCTAGATTCCCCAGTTTCAAAACAAACTCTTTGTCTGGTTCAAAAAATGACACTGGTCTACTCAACTGTTCTGTGGAATACGACTGATTCCTTACAGATGTCTGAAAAATCAAAAACTGTGTGTACATCTGAGTTAGAGTTCTAGGGATCTCACCTTTATCTGCTTCACTAAGCAGCCTCTCAAGGACAGAAGCTGAAACCCAACAGAAAGCTGGCAAGTGGCACATACTGTAGATCCTCCTGAGAGATTTCATCTGTGTGATAACTCTGCTGGCCACTCTGTGATCACCAAAACTTCTTGTGAAGTACTCTTCCTTCTGAGGATCAGTGAACCCTTGTATCTCTGTCACCCGATGGACAAACTCAGGAGGGACGTGATTGGCTACTGCTGGCCGGGAAGTTATCCAGATGAGAGCAGAGGGAAGCAAATTCCCCTTAATGAGGTTGGTGAACAGCACATCCAATGATGTTGGTTCTGATAAATCAAACCAGTTTCTATTGTTATGGAAATCTAATGGAAGATGAGACTCATCCAGGCCATCAAAGATGAACAGCACTTTGTAACTGCTAAGATCAACAGATCCAAATACTTTGATTTCTGGAAAGAAATACTGAAGGAGGTCTGTCAAACTCCATTCCTTATCATTTATCAAGTTCAGTTCTCGGAATGGAAGGTCAAATATGAGATGAATATCTTGATTTTCTTTCTTTTCAGCCCAGTCAAGAATGAACTTTTGCACAGACGATGTTTTTCCGACACCAGAAACTCCTTTTGTCAGTACGGTTCTGATCCGTGACACATGCTGTGGTAAAGGTTTAAAAATGTCCTTGCATTTAATTTCACTCTCTTGTGAATCCTGCCTTATTCTGTCTTGCTCACTGGGCAGTCCTTCTTTCCCACCCTCAGTTAGGTAGAGCTCCGTGTAAAATTTGTTTAAAGGTGTTGGATTTCCATGTTTTGGTTTCGCTTCGGATATACATTCAAACTTTCTCTTCAGATTTCGTCTAAGTTTTCGCTGACATGCCACCTGCAGTTCATCTGGTAAATTGAGAAGATAAAATTACATCAATGTTCTGAAAACTAACACTTGCATTACTTGGTAAATTTTAACAATGCATTACGCCTTATAGAAAGGGTCTTCAAGGCGAACGAATTACTATCATGCTAATTAGACATTAACAACAAGTAATAGACTCATGAACATCATTATGAAGATGAATAAAATTAACTTTTATCTGTAGGTACACTAGTTACTGAGTCACATGATGATCTCATGCAAGCGCCTAGTCCAGGGTTATTCAACTCACGGTCCTCGAGGACTGAGCACTGCTGATTTTCCAGCCTTCCTTTACCTGTGAACCAGGTGTGAAGCCTCTGACCAATCAGAATCAATAATTATTAAATTAACTACATGGGAGAACTGAAAACAAGGCCTGGATTTGGAATCGAGGTCCAGATTTGAAGAGCCCTGCACTAGACACTATTTCTGCTGCTCATCTAGTAATAGTTATCTACAAATCTGCCAAGTACTGAAATAAAATGGCAACTCACAGATATTGAACACCTTACAAATGACTTACTTTTCTCCAGTCTATCGGCAAGGTCTTTCTGGTTCATGCTCCTCAGAATGTGCATTGTGATTAGCTGAATCCCTTCTCGGGCAGAGCTCTCCTGCATCTGCTCCTCCTCATCCAAACTGCTGTCATCCTCCTCTGGGGACTCAGAGGATGCTGGACAGTCATCAGTAAGATACTGCTTAGACTTCTGCAGCCCATCCCTCAGGAGACTCATCGCACTGTCCTCCAGTTTCTGTAAGAAATGAATAACAAAGGATCATTGATGACATTGTGAAAATGGCACTTCCGGGACATATGTATGTCGGCCAATCAGATGACAGACAGGTGGCTGTGTGCTTGGTAAACCACCTCAGATTGCAGCCACCCGTCAAAACATCAGGACCAGTGTTTTGGCTTCTTGTGCTGATGTCAGCTTGCGTTTTTACTGGTCGATGCTCAGCCTATCTGCATTTATACCTAGTTGACGGCTATATGGTTGAAATGTACTATCTGCCTCACTCGTTTGTTGCTTTGGACAAAGGCTTCTGCTAAATGAATAAAATATAAATGCAATGTAACAGGACAAGAAACGGGAATGAGGGGTGGAGTGTACAGTTATATGTGGATGAGTGCAGAAGTATTGGTTTAGAATGGGTAAGTGATCAGAGTGCAAATACATCAGCATACGCATTCTTCATCTACAAGATGAACAGGAGAACCCCAAGGTATCATACCTGAAACAGGGACGACAGATCCATCTCTCCAGAAAGACCGCTGGCCATTGCCTGTTCTTGTTGATCATCCCTGTGAATAAAACAAAGAACCGTATGCCATACTGAACCATCTCTGCACATGTAAAGAGAAAATCTGTTTCAGTCAGACATAACAAGCTCTGACATTATCCTGCAGTTAATCTGAGGTGAGTAACAGCCCAGTGCAGCGTGATCTTTGTCCTTTTGGATGATGCCAAATGCATACAGTAATAATTCATTATTCATCATGGTATAATACATGTCTATGTATATATCACTGAGAAAAAAAAATGTGATACGACTATATTAGTGAAGTTTTGTATAACTGTATAATATGTAACAACATTATGTTACTGAGTAGCTGAATTCTTTAATTTAATTTCTTGTGATCCAATGTGTTAAGATGAAACAAAGTTCGTCATAAATCATATTTAATTAGAAATATCAGAGCTCACTTTTCAGGAGCAGAACTGGCCCCTTCGATGACTGCAGCCTCAGGTTCCTCCAACGTGTCCAGGGTCTCAGAGCTGGATGAAGGTGCTTCGGCGGCTCCCTGAGACTGTGAATCCATCTGTTGGCTCTGATCAGTCTGACTTCCAGACACTGCTGAATCAGAACTTTCCATCTGATCTGTCTGTTCTACTGCAGAGAAATGAAGTTTCAATGTAGATTTATTTGATTTTATTTATGTTCAACAGCAGGTTTGCAGGTCAATGACTGAAAGAATTTTGGGCTGAAATTCAAAAGACTATGTGTAAGGCTGTGCTCACATGTTTTATCCCAGCTTGTCATGGTCTTATGAACTTCCCCTGCACAGAGCTCCCTCGCCTCTCAATGTTACCCTTAGGATGCACTGCATCATTATGGCTGTTAGGAAAACCCATTCAGCGCTACCTTCTCACAAGTTGGACGAAATTCTGGAAATGTCCAATATCTTAATATGTAAGAAAGATATTTTTCTCAAGTACAAATATTAATAGCGATATTACTTAGGTATGTGGAAATGAGAATATATAAAAACATACAGGCCTACTTAAGGCGTTCTGCGACTTCTGGTCGTGTTCCCACAAGCACAATTTTACACATTAACCAGGGCAAACAATCCGGCAGACAGGTAATGGTGTGCATCTCCCTCAGACACACCTAGATGCATAGTCTACGATAAAAAAGGATCCAGTTACGTTTCGCCTGCATTCAGCTCGGATTGGAACAGGATATCAACAGCAGCCTGTCAAAGTATTTATCCATCCCCCACTGTGCTTATTCTGCGAATCTTATTTCCAGAAACAGCATTTATAATCACCACACACGTTAATCGATGTATCTACTTTATTTCAGCAGGCGTGTTACAAAACTGATTTATAATATTCTTACCCTTTTCTTAATAACCTAGCTTGTATCTCGTATCTTATCCCGAACCTTCGACCCACTTCCACTTTCACTTACCAGGCTCCATCCACTTCCGCAACGCGTCAATCGAGGAGTGTCGGATCTAGAGCGCCACCTTCCGGCGCCGGAAGTTGCAGCACCGGAAGTCGCATCTGCGCGCCAATTTCGAAACTGCGCCATTTTGGTTTTTACTGCTTGTTTACTTAGAATGTGATTTAGCTCGACTGCAGGTAACTTGTAATAACGCGCTATGAGTACGAAGGGGAAAGGTAAGTCAGCCCTTGTAATGCCATATAAAGTGTGTGTGGATGAATTAACGCAGGAGAGCTAGCGGCATTTAATGTACTTATATGTTTACATATCCGATATGGAGATACCTGTGAAACATCTTTCATGATGGTTTGTAAATTTGATTATGGTCGTAATATGGAAGAAAGTCGTTTATAGATGTGTGAATAGCCGCGAAATTGTGAAGCAGATATTTGTCTGGGGGTAGTAGGTTTAATAAGGTGTTTGCTTTTCCACTTAACAGAGTCCGGGGAGCCTCCACAACAGACAGCTGTCAGGTAAGGTTAGCTGGTTAGTAAAAAGGTAGTTAACTGGCTAGAGCTGACCGCACGGGAATCGACAGAATCGTTCATCGTCCCAAAATTAAACTAATGAAAATGTTACCAGTCCTTTAATTTTTCCATCTGAGTTAATTTTTTGGGTAAATTTTACAGAATGTGTGATTGTGTTGTAGTAAATAAGTTGTATATTTGAAAACGTACGTGTGGTTTGCCGAGGATGTATATATGCATTAATGTGTGTGTAGTACTTTGGCGGTCAAAGAAAACTATGTTTATATATATATATATGCCATAAGATTTCTTGCCTGACATTAAACAGTTATGCAGTTGTAAAAAATGAACATGTTTGATGAACATGAGATCACCAATAAACTACATCCATTTATTTAGCATTTCATAAAAAGGACAGAGCAGCCACTCTTAGGAACATTACGGCTTTTTTGTTGAGGGTGTTAGATTTGCTGCTGTTATTAACACTAACGGTACATTAGCGCAGACGAGGGTTTTGATGTTCATTAGTGTGGGCAGCGGCAGGTCTGGTATCACTGGGGGTCCAAGCAGCCTTTGCTGCAAGATCACTATTGTTTTTTTTTTTAAACTGGAATTGTTTTATTTTTTTATCTGTATTGTTTAATTTAGCATAACAGTCACAGCTTTTATGATAATTTTTATGTTTGATTCGCTTTGGTAATTTAAAGTAATAAATACATGTTGGAAACAATTCAGGTTCTCTTCCTTGCATTAGAATACAGACCAGTTAATATTTAGATGGTATCTCGTGGTAATGTGGCGTCATATGTTGTAAATCTATAACACTGAATATTGACCTGAAGCTTAACTTCTAAAAAAAAATGTGCCAAATTGTACTCTCATTACTTATCAAAAAAAGTCACGAATATTTTCCCCAAATCGTTCAGCCCTATCTCCAGTGCTACATGGTGTTTGTTGATGAGCAGAATTGCACTTGCTGCCCAGATAAATGGCTTGAAGCCTTTATTTTGACTGCCTAAGAGTTTTGCACAGTACTGTATATGTGTGTGTGTGTATATATATGTCTATGTATATATACTTTATATTATATTTACATTATACTGTATAGTTGATCACAGAAGTTCCAACTGTTGTCATGGGGTGGGGGTGTCTCATTAAGAAGAACTTCAGCATTTCAAACCTTTTGACTTTTTAATTAAAAAGATACGTGTCTGTGTTTCCCTGTCCTGACAGCAGCGGTGATGGCGACTCCATCAAAGTGTTTGTGCGCGTGAGGCCGCTCACCCAGGGCACCGGGCTGACGACGGACGGCGACCAGGGGATGTGCCTGACCGTCACGCCGCCCAACACCATCCGCCTGCACGCCAAGCCGGAGCCGCGCACGTTCACCTACGACCACGTGGCCGACGTGGACGTCACGCAGGTCCGAATGTGGGCGCCGAGTCTGAGCGCTTCTGCCTGAGCCAACCTGCGCTGTTTAGACGATAAACATCCCCTCACTCTGCTGATTTACCTTTTGCTTCTCCCAAACTGTGCACGAAAGCTAAGGCTGTATATTTATGTCAGTCAACTTTATATTACTGTATAAAACTCAGTATTCCCCTTTCAAGCCTCATTTCTGTAGATTTTGAATTGAGAAATACTGCGTGTGAATTTCTGTTTCTTTGGAGGAAATATTGGAATTGTACAGTAAACTTGTGTTTTACTGGTTATAAATAAGTATGCACTAAACCATCCTTGTACTATTATTCTGAAGGAGGCTGTGTTTGCCAGTGTGGCCAGAAACATTGTGGAATCCTGTGTGAATGGATACAATGGCACTATCTTTGCTTAGTAAGTACATTTGAAACAGCAGTTTTTATATTCTATATTTTATATTGTGGCATTTAATTATTCTATCTTAGTGTTTCCCAGTCCAGTCCTTGGGGACCCCCAGTTGGTCCACATTCTTGCTCCTTCCCAGCTCTGCACCATACGGTCCACGTTTTTGCTTCCTCCCAGCTCCCTACCCGGGAGGGAGCAAAAACGTGGACTGTCTGTGGGTCCCCGAGGACCGGATTGGGAAACACCGTTTATCTAGTTATCCAATTATTAATATAATAAATTTTCTTTACAGTGGTCAGACTGGCTCTGGGAAAACTTTCACAATGCTGGGTAAGGCTTTACGCATTTTAAAAGACCATGCTTGTGGTGACGGAAAATGCCTTTGCTCCAATTCTGCTTCCCTGATTTGCTGATTAGAGACTGCGGCCCTTTGAGGCTGCAACCTGAGAAGTTAATTTTCATTGGGACTTGTTTTCTTGTGTTTTTGCATTTTCAGGTCCCTCCGATTCCAACAGCTTCACAGATGACTTGCGGGGCGTCATACCTAGAAGCTTTGAGTGTCTCTTTTTCCTCATCAGCCGGGAGGTGGAACGGGTGAGCTTCCCGTTCACTCGGTGCGCTCTGTGTCATTTAATCAAAGTCGGTGTTTCTCAGTCCAGTCCTTGGGGGCCTCGCAGACAATCTACATTTTTGCTATCTCCCATCACACCTGAACCAAACAATGAAGAACACAAAAAACCTGGTAGAGGCGTGTTGGGAGATGGGACAGAGCAAAACTGTGGACTGTCTGGGGGTCCCTGAGGACTGGGCTGAGAAACACTGATGCAAGGCATCAGCTCATGTGGGTATTATTAACAGGGAACTGTAGTTTTCTTTCTTTCATATTTTAAATTGTGTTTTTCATATTTTACTTCTAACTGCACATTTCATGGTATATTTTGTTTCTGTGTGACCTGCTTATATCTGACTTGGACACCTTCGTTTTGCAGTCTGGAAGCTCCAAAAGCTTCCTTTGCAAGTGCTCCTTCATCGAGATCTACAACGAGCAGATATATGACCTTCTGGACAGCGCCTCGGCCAGCCTCTTTCTGCGTGAGAACATCAAGAAGGGCGTGTTCGTGGAGGGCGCCGTGGAGAAGATCGTCACCTCGGCTGTCGACGCGTACCAGGTGACATCCGCCCCTCCATTTTACCGTTTACCAGTCACCCCTTGTTTAAGCTGCTGAAAGTCCGTTGCGATACAGACACTCCTCACTTGACGACCTGCCTGTTTACTGACCGCCCGGACTTCTGACCGGCTCTCTGGCCAGTCGGTATTGTACGCTGTACGAGAACTTCGGTCACGGAGACGGCAGCGCGGCGTCTTTGTTACGCACCTCCTCTCACGTCACCCTTTGTCGGTCTGTCTCATTCCTGCAGTCGCTCAGTGTTCACTACACTAGCGTTCATGATCTCCATGGCTGCATATTTCGTCTATTAATTTGTACTTTATTTTGCCTTCTGTAGTAAAAGATGTCAGTGAAAATTAATAAAAATGATTGCTTCCTACAATATCTAAAGATGTTTGACACAAACCCACTATCAGTACATTATGCTTAAAAATTTCGGTAAAGGGCGGCTCCTGGCTTATTGACCAATTCACTTAACAGCCGACTTGTAGGCCTGGAACTCAGTCGTTAAGTGAGGGGCGTCTGTAGTCCCCTGGTCGCTACCTCAACTTGCTACTTAATGTGATTTAGTCTTTATCTCTCTCTGATTTAGGCTGAGGGCAGCTGTCAGACATTTTGCATTATCAGTTAGCAAAATGACTCGCACACACATTCATACAAATTTGTTTCGAAGACAATAGCAAGCCTATTCATGTCTTACAGAAGCGTGCCGTGGTGCTAATTATCTGCTTCTCTTCTCCTCATGGTCTATGCACAGTGCACGTGACAGATCTTGTCATAGGGGGTGACTGTGCATGCAGCCCAGATTTAAGGTCTAGCAGACTTTGCACATTGTTGCATGTTTATTGTGTATGTAGGAGGAATTGACTGTGCGTGGTTGGGTGTTTCTAGTAGGCTCACAGAGTTGAGGTCAGTCAAAGGGTAAAAGAAGAGTAGTTGTAGTTATGGATGCTTTCAATAAGCAGGCGTGTGAGGAGGTGTCCGCCTGTATATTGAAGGAGCACTTAGACATATTTTGGTGCAAAACTCGTGGAAAGAAATCGTGCAAACGCTGGGCAAAGAGAATTCATCTAGACCAAGAAAACATCTCCCCTCTGCTGGTCTGGTGGAATATCGCTGCTGTATGCATAGCGGACTGTGACCCTCTGCGCGCATTGACAGATATTTACAAGAAAATGTGAACACTTGACCGTGTGTGTGGCCCGTAAGGGAATATGGACACGTGCAGTACATGCTGGGCCTGATCTGTGACTTGGTGTCATGGAATATCACACAGTGACGCTGTATTCTCTGCCTCCTCTAGGTGCTCTCCATGGGCTGGCGGAACCGACGAGTAGCTTCCACCTCCATGAACCGGGAGTCGTCCCGGTCCCACGCGGTCTTCACCATGACGCTGGAATCCAAGGAGACTGTGAACGAGGTGGTGAACATTCGCACGTCCCAGCTGAACCTGGTGGACCTGGCCGGCTCCGAGAGGCAGAAGGACACTCACACAGAGGGCTCCCGGTTGAAGGTGAGCTCCTTTAGCCGCTAATGCCTTGGATTGCAGTGTCCTCTGCTTTTGGTGTGTTTGGTCCTATAGCTTAAGGTGAATGGGTGACTTTGGGCAGCTTGGTTGTCATGGTGACAGAGTGTGCCCCTCTGCCTACAGGAAGCCAGCAGCATAAATCGCTCCCTGATGTGCCTGGGTCAGGTGATCATGGCTCTGGTGGACGTGTCCAACGGCAAAAGTCGCCACATCTGTTACAGGGACTCCAAACTCACCTTCCTGCTCCGGGTGAGGAGGCTGGGCTCACTGCGGTGCTGGTCAGGGGGCGTTTTTCCTCAACACCTGCAGTACTGTGCAAATGTCAACAGAAACGTCTCAAGCTGTTTATCGGGGTAGTAAGGGCACGTTTGCTAAGAACAAAAAACACAAATTTAACATTAGAACATATGCAAATTAAGAGTAACAATAAAAACTAGAAAAAATTCTTCTGTTCTCCAAAAAGTAACTGATATCTTGCTGGATGGCTAGATGAAGACATTTGTCAGGCATAATAGCATCATTTAAACATTTTCTTTGGCTGCCTAAAACTGTACGTGTTACTTCTTAAGTGCAATTAATGATTATTAATGAATGGAAACAGCAAAGAAAGTCCCCCCCCCCCCCCCAGCCTCCTGTCAAAAGTCTTTTTGGGCACATTTTCTGAGATGCTAGGTGGTAAGCCTGTTTCTGTTTAGACAGACTTGTGGAGAGTGCCAGGATACCCAAGCAAACAGGCTGATGTGTCTACAGAGAGCTTGATAGACGAAAATAACTGAGCCCCGCCCCTCCCGTGGATAAACATCACAGTCTGTCCTCATTCTTTCTGGCAGGACTCTTTAGGTGGTAATGCTAGGACTTACATTATAGCCAACGTGCATCCCGGCTCCAAGTGCTTCGGGGAGACGCTGTCCACCCTTCAGTTCGCACAGAGAGCCAAGCTCATCAAGAACAAGGTGGGTGTCTGCCCCAGCCGGTCCCAGCCGGTCCCAGCCGGTCCCAGCCGGTCCCAGCCGGTCCCAGCCGGTCCCAGCCCTGACTGTAGTGCTGCTCTGTGACTGATGTGACTGCCATCCCTCCGTCACGTAGGCCATGATCAATGAGGACACGCAGGGCAACGTGAAGCAGCTGCAGGCCGAGCTGAAGAAGCTGAAGGAGCAGCTGGCGCAGGCTCTGGCGGCTGGGATCAGGGTGGAGGACGGCGGGACAGATGTTGCCCCCGGAGGCCCCCAGTTGCCGGCCGGTAGGAGGTCCTCTCCGCCCAGCTTCATTCCCAGCTTCACGCCGTGCTGCATGGAACGGTTATCGAACCTAGATTGTGAGGTGCTGTCCTTCCACTAAAGGTCCATGATAGTCTGTCGGTGCAGAGGCACCTGGCCGATTAAAGCGGAAAGCAAACAGGTTCTGGTTTAGTGTGGAAATGGTTTGTGATTCTGCTCCATCCTGCCACAGTGCCGCTGGCTGAGAGCAGCTCGCAGGTACCTTACCAGAGACGCTTCACAGAGGCCATGCTGCTCTGGAGAAGGACAGAGGAAGCGAAGAAGGTACAGCATCACCCTCTTCTCTGTAGCTGTGGTCGGATCGCTAGCGGAGATTGATGTGGATAACGGCGTCAGACCAATGGCCTGAGAGGGCATCGAACTTAACTAAGCGTGGTGGTGACCATAATTATTGACATTCCAGGGCAAAAACTTCAGATTATGCTTTTGTATGGCTACACATATGGGTTAATGGTTACTGGGGTATGTGTATAGCTGGGACTGGGAACGCAAGATGCTAAATGCTTTGCATTGTGTAAATCACTGTATATTGGTACTAATGTATGCTGCTGTGGTGGTAGCATGAGGCTTTGATAGTGTGCTATGTGGGCTGGACATGTTTTGATTTGTAAGTGTTCGGGGGTTGCTGACATTTGTCCTTCATTCAGTCACTGCTTCAGAAGCTTGCACAGCTGGAGGAGGCCTGGACCCAGAAGGAGAAGTTCATCCACTCCAATCGCATGATCCTCAAGTTCCGGGAGGACCACATCTCGCGGCTGGACATGCTGCTGAAGGGAGGCCAGAGCAGGCTTGCTGACGAGGAGACCCAAAACCTGGTGAATCAGCTTCAGCAGGAGATCAAGATACTCAAGGATCAGGTACAGGACTTAGTGTGAAAGGCCTGGTCATTGTGACATAGCGGTATGGTCAATGCCACAATCGTCTTGCCTGGTTCCTCAGGTGGAGCGTCATCCTCGCATGATCCGGTATGCTGCGGAGAATTTCAGCCTTAGGGAGGAGAACAGACAGCTACGGGCTCTGGAGTCGGTCCGGAAGGCTGCGGTGGTCAACGCTCAGACCGCAGCCGAGCTGGAGGTGCTGCTGCAGAGCTGTCTGGAGGCAGAGAAAACCCCTGGAGGTGAAGAAGTAGTATCTTTGTGTGGCTACATAGTTACTCTGGGTCTGGGACACATAGGAAAAGTCCACTTAGGTCGTCTGTTG
This sequence comes from Boulengeromyrus knoepffleri, assembly GCA_026770805.1. Lineage (NCBI taxonomy): Eukaryota > Metazoa > Chordata > Actinopteri > Osteoglossiformes > Mormyridae > Boulengeromyrus > Boulengeromyrus knoepffleri. Next base: position 6,005,339 of record JABJVO010000050.1, read on the forward strand.
GTTGGTTCAGGTGGTTGTTTTGGTTTGGTTCGTTCACTTGTTTGTTGGTTGTTTGGTTCGTTCACTTGTTTGTTGGTTGTTTGGTTCGTTCACTTGTTTGTTCTTTGGTTGATTCATTGGTTAGTTCATTTGTTGGTTGTTTGAAAAGCTTCTGATCACAGCCCTGTCCTGTTCTGCAGGCCCGCCAAGCCACTCTACCTCGGCGACCATGGATAGCATCTCTGCTGCTTCTGTGGAGCGGCTGAAGTCCCAGCTGGTTCAGAAGCAGGCAGAGCTGACTGCCACGGTCCAGGCTCTGGAGGAGTACAAGGAGGTCACCAAGTAAGGGCATTTTGTCACCCACGCATGCAGTAGGTTGTGCAGAAGAATATGTTGTCACTGCATGGTGTCAGGTATGCAGCCGGGTGTCTTCATGTCATCTCTGTTCCCATGTTCAGAAAGCAGTTGTCAGAGCTAGAGTCTGAGAAGAGGTACCTGGAGAAATCCAACATGCACCTGGAGAACATCCTGGAGGCCACGAAAGCCCACAAAAACCTGGAGGTTTCCCAGCTGAACAAGCTGCATATGGAGACCATTAAGGTGAGGTTTGGCAGCGTCATACCTGTCAACCAGAGGGGCAAGGGAGGGTCTTGGACCTGGAACGTCTGATTGGCGCCGTGCTTAAGCGCTAAAGCGGCATTTCCTGTTCCTGGCACAGAGCCTGACCACACCCACCAAGACCTACAACCTGCGCTCTCGCCTGGTGCCCCTGTCCAGCCCCGAGCACTGCAACAGCGACGAAGACGTGGAGGACATTCGCAGTGAGCCCCCGCCCCCAGACATGAACGAGGTCGCCTGTGAGACCCTGGCAGAGGAGCTGCGGCTGGCCCAGGTAATCCGGTCACTAGAACCGGGCCACGGTGTCTCAGTGGGGGCCACAGAGGTCTTCCTTTGACCGACGGGTTTTTGCAGGAGCAAGCCGGCTCCTTCCAGAACCAGCTGGATGAGGAGCAGGCGAAGGGCAGGAAGCTACAGCAACAGATCGCAAAGCTGGGGGAGCAGGTGTCCAGGATGAAGGAGGACCTGCGTAGCAAAGAGGAGGTGGGGGGACGGTGATGTCGTCATGTTTGTTTATAGGTGGTGCCTGTTCCCTTCAGCGTTCAGTGCTTTCTTTCTGCTGACTCCGTCCTGAATGTCATCCACCCTTCCTCCTTCATGCCGTGTAGATGTACTCCTCTGAGCGGGGTGTCCGGACCAAGGAGCAGCAGACCCTACAGGAGAGCGTCGCCGCCCTGGAGACAGCACTGCAAGAGGAGCGGGGCAGGGCAAACGGTGAGATGGCACCTCCCTCCCTGCTGAGGCAGCCGTGACGGTGCCTCCGCCCCCAGTGCTTAGTATAAGATGAAGGCTCTGACAGGGTGCTGACAGCCCTGCTGTCCTCGCCCCCGCAGTGCTGAACAGCGAGGTACACGACCTGCGGGTGGTGCTGCAGTCAGCTGACAAGGAGCTGGAGGTGGCGAAAGGCAAGCTGGAACAGAAACGCGGCGAGCAAGACCAGGAGCTGGAACGGCTCTCTAGCGCCCTCATCAGCACGCAGCTGCAGCTGGATAATCTCAGGTATTCTCGAGTGCCCCACCCAATCACCCAATCAGTCTGCCCGACCGAGACAGACGACGTCGCCCACCATGTGACCCTCATCTCCTATCCATCCAGGCTGGAATGGGAGCAGGTCCTGGAGGAGAGGCGACACCTTCAGGATGCCCTGGACACGCTGCAAGCAGAGATGAAGTTTGAAGCTGACCAATGCAGACAGCAGCTGGAGGAAAAGGCGGCCGAGACTGCCACCCAACAGGCACAGCTGGCGGTGGGCAGAGGCTGGAGGATGGGCACTGTGTGGGCGGTCTCTGTGAGCTACAGGACTAGGCAGTTTACCTTATGGGCACTGTGTGGGCGGTCTCT